>OY747712.1:54287068-54617068 GCA_963556495.2 Valencia hispanica | reverse complement strand
GAGCCGCTAACAGCTACTGAATGCCACAGAACCAGGTCGAGACTGGAGCGTTACCCCACCGCGACAACGCCTGGGACAATGCTATCTTGAACCTGCAGAGAAGGTACTGTGTCGGTGAACTGAGGTGCAGCTGATCGCTGTTTAGCAAGCCGAAGAGGACGACACGACGTTCCGAGCTAATGCTACCCGCGATTCAACAGCTATATTCCTCCCACTGCTAACGGACCGTAGCTGTGGCTAGCCTGCGGGCTAACGTTGTTTTGGCTTCGCCCATCATCCACGGAGCAACCTGGAGAACTTTAACTGTTCAAAAAGGTCTGTCTGGGCAGAGGCGAGATTAGGTTAGTTTAAACAAGAATTAAGGGTTGTTTATTTTCACTGTGATTTGTTACTTTGTGTAATATTTCATTTATTGTTCGGGTACAAACAGGCCGATCGGCCTGGAGGTTTAAACAGTGATTCTCGAGTTACTCAATCCAACAGTTTTTCTTGGTTTGATGTTTAATAAATGAACCAGAGCGACTTTAAGCAGCGCCACGTGAGTTAGCTGTAAGCTACATGCTCTGGTGAACCACGTGGGCCGGCCATTGATGGTATTTTACTCATGAACAATAAAGACTGTCGTTAATGCTATTCAGAATAGAGATCGACTTTAAAACGGATAGTTTAAACACTTAACTAATCTTTTAAGTCATCTTTGAGACCGCCTTCTTGGTAAGTCAAAATACTAAATTAGATCGACATAATTGGTACTGCCATTAACGTCAACATAAAGTCTAAATATTAAATTAGATCAATCACTGCGGTGACCAATCCATTAAATAGAATCAATTATCTAAAGGTTATTGATTTCTAATTCAGCAAATGGTTTAATGAAACATTGCTTCTTCCAAACAATGTTTTGGAAGAAGACTAACCCCTAACCCTTACCCTTACCTAACCCTAACCCCTAACCCTAACCCTACAAGCCTTGGTCTTTGAGCAAACATATTCATTCTGAACTGTGACATCATTATCAATTTATTGTTTGTTTCTATTTTTGTGCATTTTTATCACTTTTACTGTTTTACTTTGGAGTGTGAGTTTTATTATCGTTTTTCTTTTCTTAGTAGTTTAGTTGTGTTTTACTAGTTTGGTGAGTTTTTTGATTAAAGTATGTTAACTGAAAGTGAATTCTTGTTGTAATAAACTCTTGTATTTTGGAAAACTGTTGTTGTTATTTCACCTACATGTGTAGTAACTTGCTGTTCAGGTACGCCAAGAACTTATTCCTTCATTTTTGTTTTAATTATCTCAGCCTTATCAGGCAGGTAATCATAAACAAAAACTGAGACTGAACAATTTGGCTATTGATTTTCCTGGAATCCAGGTGGAAGCCCTAAACGAGCTAATTTTTACATAAAATTATTAATCTGATTAATAATTGCCCTAAGCAATTATTCATAATTATTCATAGCCAAAACCTACCTATCTGTGGCACAACATATTAAAGGTGGAGATTTAGTTATACCAGTATCTCTTTTTCTGCGGTGGTTTACATGCATTCTTTCTGTCAGATTTTGTCTGGGGATCACAAAGGAAACTGGCTTAGGTCTGACCAAATGATAGGTGCCAGTGCCACACCACTTAGGTGGGCAGGTCTTAGAACCACACACACAGTCATGAGAAAGAGGTGAAGGTTCCCCCTCGCTCAATGGCTTCAGGTGGTTGAAAGTGTTCCAGATGGCTCCAGTGGCCCTATTGTCAAACCCATGCTTCTCAGCTTCCTTAAATTTTCAATTTCCAAAGTGTTATCACATTGTGATCTTCCCAGATAAAGATCTCTTATAAACCATCCGCCTATATAGTGGCATTTAGCTTTAATACAAATGGTAGCAGCTGCTGGATATTGACGAGATAGAAATTCTGTAAATGTTGTGTGAGGGTTTAATGCTGTAGTGCATGTGGAAACATTTAGAAACAGTGAACAATCAAGAAGAATGTGGTACATCATGTGTGCCTTGTGTGAAGAAGCTGTGACCATTCTGTGAACGAAGATCTATGTGGGAGGAGTTTCCTGCTAACTCTGGTTTCAATAAAAACCTTATGCTGACGTAAAGCTGGACTCAGTTACTAGAACTGAGTCCAGCGAACGACGTCTCGCTGTTAAAATATATAATTGTTGTTTGTTGTTCTTATTGCTCCTTTTTACAGAAATGAACGAGTACGTGGGAAGGTGAAATGAGAGCTCAGAGAGAGCCCAGGGTCATAAATTAAATGTGTGTCTGTTCCTTTAAGATAGGCTTTAGATTAGAGTGAAAACACCTTTCCAACAATATGGTGACCCCGACGTGATTTCTGGAGGAGCAAAGGAAAACGTGAGTTTGGAATAATAGGATTTTGTTGAAATTGTTGTGATCAGCATATACTGGAAATCGGAGGACGGAAGTGACCCGGGTCTGAAGTTATTTGGTAAGCGCTGACACACGAGGCGCAAAATTGACTAACCTAAAAGTATGTTCTGTCTGTAGTTCTCCAGTAAATGTTGATTTCTGTTTCTGCTGAGTTAAATAGACGCCGACCGGGTCTGTAAACTCAGGGTGTGGCCGGCCCTAAGGTAAGCTAGGACGCTTCTTATTGAAAGCTTGCGTGTTGGACACCAAGAAGGCTGAGTGTGAATCAGATTGTGGATTGAGAAACCACGGAATGTCTAAAAAAAGAAAACTCAGAGATCAGAGAGCGATTTTAACCCTCGCATTTCTTGTTCCTTTGAGCAAACTGGATCTCCGGGAGGAACCGCAGGCTGCTGAGAGTCCGTGCACGGCCTGGTTCGGAACTAGTATCAAAGCCTTCCACCTCACCATTAGGTAAAAAAGGAGGCCGGGGTTCCCTCCCGGAGCAACAGTTTGATGACGGGACACAGGGACAAGAAATCCAGTGAGTACAAAATTTGATGTGTGAAAGAATAAAAGATAAGATTAAAGATAACTAGGTCTGGGACCTTTGTAATGCAAGTTTGTGTTTTGCAAATAAAGATCGGGGATCTTTGCGTGATGATCCGGGATCTCACAATGAATATCCATGTTAAAGGAGTTGGACTCCAAAGCGCGCAGAGATCTGGGATCTCAATTAGAAATAGGCCTAATGATAAATAATATCTAAATAATAATACTAGTAATGAAAAAGCATGATAATAAATACATAATGATATTAATATGTGATAAACCGGTTGTGTGACTGTGTGTGTGTGAATGAATGGAGATTTCTTCCTTTTGAAACAGCTGAAGTAGGCCGAGAGGAGTCTCATGGTTAGTATTGTAAATAAAAACTTTTAAACAAGCATTGAATGAATACACAGGCCAAAAGGTGAAGGGGTTATGTGCTAAAATAATTAACTAAATGCAGAAAAGTGTTGGCACAGGATGTGACCCACGGGTCAGAAAGGAACGGTCACGATTAAATGGACAAAACTGTTAAGAACAGGATATGAGTTAGACAATGGGTCACGATTATCTGAAAAAAACAGGAAACATCTGTTGGTTTGGTCGTGCAAAATAGGCTGTTGAGAGAAGGAAGGTTTTCTGCTTAGCAACCAAAAATAATATATTAACAGGGGCTTAACCTATTAGGGAAGAACTACAGGCACACTTTGCATCTATATGAATATGTATTATTAAGCTGATTGGATCCTGTAAGAGAGGCTGTCTCTCAGAATGTTTTGTAATAACTTTGTAAAGAAATAAAAGGCATTTATGAGGAAGAGTTCTTTGAAGATGATTTTGGTGAGGGTCTCTTCCCATGCATGCCCAAAAATATATATTGCATGAATGTGTAATTCTTTTTTATATTCTGCCACAGGATAAACAAACTGGGAGAGAGGAGTTAGCAGACAGCAGGCTGGTCAGGGACTGGAAGCATAGCAGCGCGAGGCGCGGGCTTTCACTTAAAAATCTCCTCTCATCATTAGAAGATTGAGTA
Organism: Valencia hispanica; assembly: GCA_963556495.2. Taxonomy (NCBI): domain Eukaryota; kingdom Metazoa; phylum Chordata; class Actinopteri; order Cyprinodontiformes; family Valenciidae; genus Valencia; species Valencia hispanica. Next base: position 54,613,111 of record OY747712.1, on the reverse strand, counting down.
AATAACACTGCGATAAGATAAATAGATCAGATTAAAGTGAAATAAAAGCTGAATTTACTTCATTAACATGAGAATGATAAATATTTAAAAATGAAAATAAAAACAGCAAAATGTAACTTATCGAAATATGGGGAAAAAATAGCAAAGAAGATTTAAAGGAGATGCAAAATTTATGTAAGAGAAAAGACAATACATTTCTGTAGAATGAAGATTATGAATTTGCACTTGGTAGTTGCGATATAAAATAAAATTAAAAAGATCAAAATTGAAGAATAGACCTTAGGCGTCTCAAACAAAGGAATTCCTCTGGAAGGAGCAAAGAAGAGAAAAAGGAGGGGTTCATGCGTGAAGCTGATGTGTTTTTTAGCACTCGGGAGGATGAAAAATGTTTTAAACTTTGTTTTCTCCTAAAGTTCCGCCGAAAGAGAAATAAAATAAAAGAGAAAATTCACTTCCATATTTTAAAAAATCCTATGAAGAGTAAGGTAAACTTTACTGTGATCTAAATGAATTATCTTAAACAAGCGACCCCCTTCCCCTCAAGGAAGGGCCGTTCTGATAATAAACAAGACCCCCCCTCTGTCCCTCGACAATGGGTCGTTAGTTGTTCTCTTAATAAACAAACCAACTGTGATGGGTTGCGACAGAAAACCGGTAAAATGGACTTCCTGAGAAAGACTTGTTTGAAACCAGATTCATCATGCGTTTCAAAATTGTTAAAGGTTATCCAACTGCAAGAAGGCAGAAGGGAAGGAGCACACCTCCCCCTGCTAGCTGATAAGGTGGAGGATGTTTTATGAGCTGCGTGCAGCTCTCTGTATACAAAAGGTTGGGATTTCTTAAGTGCAGCGGCAACTGTTACTCTATTATAATAATAAAAAATAAAAAAACTTAGCTAATATTTTTAATGATATTCATGGGATGTCTGTGAGATCTCTCATATAGTATAAAAGAAATGGTTTAAAAATGACGGATTATGAGAAGAGTGATTTTATTTTGAAATTCAGGCGGATGTCTACAGGTCCTGTGGGGAAGCGACAGCTGGGTGGCTACGTGGATTTATTCTTTGTAACAAGCGGCAGCTTCAGATGCTTGCTTCTAACATTTTAATGACAGATAATATACCTGTTGAAAGTAAACAATCTTGTAATGCGCTGGGTTAGAGACTGAAAAAAAGAGAAGAAATGTTCGTTACGGGATTACTGTAGTAAAGAATGTAGTAACACACTCCAAAATTCAACTTTAGTTACCGTAGCACACTGAGTATAAGCGCACTTCAGTATTTACACTCAATGGAGTTGTTGCTAATGGGACAAAATTAAGGGTCTGATTAAGCAGGAAAGATGTCTGGACCTACACCTGAGATTGGGAGAGGTTGCCGGCCCTCGCCCCAATTTGAGTTGAGAATGGTACCACGTTTTGGATATCTAGCAACACACTCTTCCACATATAATCATAATAATAAGCTAATTTGTAGAATCTTTATGAAGGAGCAGATAAGCAGAGAGCAAGGAATAGAGAAGTGATGTTTTGTTATGGAAATATCAGTTGCTGATTATCTCATTGACAAAATGGTAGGAAGTTAGTGAAGCCAGATGGAGAGAAAAAAATTAGGAATTTTGTTTTCCACTAAAAAAATGAGATTGAGTTGTTAGAAAAATGAAAAAAAATAATAGATTTTGCTACAGGAAAAATCTGTTGTGTTAATCATATCTCGAGATTATTTTCTAATTTGTTAGGAAGAGATTTCCTATTTCACTTGAAGTTGGGCATGTTCTCTGTAGGGGATAAATTAATAATCCAAATTGTAGATTTTCATAAAATTCTTGAAATGGGACAGCTTCTAAAGAATTGTTCTACTTGAAAAAAAGAAAAATTAAAGTTTTAACTTTGGTTTGTAATCATATGAAGATAAAATAATCATATTATTGCTAACAGAAGATTCAAATTGAACTTTGCATGTTTTTGGCATTTGGCCAACAATTGGGAACAGTGGCGAACTAATTAGAGCATTTCTTACGGACAATTCAATTCCCAAACTGATTAGTTTGTGGACAAGAAGTGTGTCAGACATGAAAAAAAGGAAAGCTTCTCATATAAAATTAAGAAACAGCTTTGAGCAAACAAAGGCTGTACTGAAGAAGCTCTATTTGGTAAGAAAAGATCATTTCTCCTAATGGATTTGTAATGTTAACAGCGAAACATTTAGATACACTAACTGTTGCAGAAATGTTTAGAGAAATGATGTCTAGATTTGATATCCACAAATGATCTATAGTGGTAACGGAACACATTTTGTGAATGAAATAATTGATAAAATAGGACAAAGATTATAGATCATTTTTAAGAGACAATTGGATTCTAAAAGCAGATTAAGAAAGGCCATGGATAAGACTAAACAGAATTGGAGATACTGTTTGGTTATGATAAAGTTATATATGAATATAACACCAAGTAATTGAACGGATTTGATGAGACCTTAACCTTCCTACAGATTTATATATTAAAATATGAGGAACAATTACAAACTGATTTATGATTTTATGATAAAAATTTTGCAAATTGAAAAAAAAAGCGATGGAAGAAACAGGACAAAATTAGATATTGTCTTGATTTGGTAAACTATACATGCATATAATACCAAATTTGAATATTGGGCTCATTCTATTTGAAATAATTTATGGGTGAGATATAGAATTCCTTAGATTGGTATACTCTCTTCTAAAGAACAATTTGATTGAGATCTGGTGGGTTTTCATGATCAAAATACTGATAATTACATAATTTATAAATGCAAACTAATCATATGCCAGATGACCCTATATTCCTACAGGAAGAAGTGAGCTGAAAGTAGGTGACTGGATCCTGATTAAAGGCTGTAAACAGAAAATTGGTCATCACCCAGGTGGAAGGGGCCATTCCAGGTATTTTTGACCACACCAACGGCTGTGGAGACTGAGTTGGATACACTTAATCCATTATAAAAAGCAGAGACCATTACTAGATATAGGGAAAGCAGTCTAAGAAAAGTGGTGTTTAAGACTGATTCCAAAGGGAGGTGGAAACATTATGGTCTACTTGTCTCAACCTCAGTGAAGAGTACCAGGAGATCCACTTTTCTATAGAGACTGCTTGAAGGGAGAGATAGTAACTATGAAGGTTTTTCTGCTATTTCGTACTTTTATTTTTACAGCTTTTTGGTGGTATTATTCCATAGGAACCTTAGGACTCAGAAAAACGACATATAGCACATGAGAGTAGTGATTTATTTTCTTGGTTCACTCAGAGAAGGACACAGAAACCCATTTGAAACTAGTGTATGGTGACAATATGCAAGATATCTAGCAAATAAATGAAGCATTATTAACTGTTTTGTTTGTTCTCAGATGCCATATTCTGTAGGACATTTACCCAGATATATAGAAGCTTTCACTAATCTTGATCTGTTTCCAGATGTTACACTCCTCTCCAGGATTTGGACAAATTCTGAGCGTGAAGTAAATGAACGAACAGGAAGTTATATGGGTAAAAATTTATATACTTCCATGACAAAAGTAAGGGTAAATTGGAGACTGGGACGACATGGGATTGATCTAAATAGTTAAAGCTGGACCAGTACACTTAAAACCTGACCAAAGATTTATTTGTTTTGAAAATGATAAAAATCTGACCACATTTTCATACCAATCTGGGTACATGCGAAAAATATACAGTATGTGCTCTATACCGTGAATGTGACGGGAACTTTTCTATGGACGACCTGCTGATTCTCTGCGGATTTTGGCTCTGACACAATTACCCTCAAAATGAGAACGATGGTTGTGCTTCTGTTGAGACTTAAAGAGCATTCTTTTCTTGTATTTGCAGAGCAGATCCGACACAGCAGAAGGAGGAGCCCCTCATGGTCCCATCTGGGCTCCGATATGCCCCCTGAAAACAAATTATGGAGTGATTGAAATAAGGTTCTATTATCTTTTTTCCCATGGACCGGGGTGGGTAAGGTCATGTTATGATTGGACACATTAAATTATAGATTCAGTGGTTTTTTTAATTCTTTCCTGGCAGTTCTAAAAGGTATAGCAGCTAAGATCTAGGAATTGAGCTTAACTATAAATATACATGGAGATTAATCTACAATACAGGTGTTTATTGAACTATAACATCTTTCCGTAACAAGCTGCAAATCTAGTCACACCTGATTAACAGGAGACTTATATAATTGGATGTTTCTGAAACAGTTCTGTTTCAGAAAAAGGGAGGAGATCCTTAGGCACTAGGGGAACTTAAATTTCAATTATTTTTTACCAAACAAAGCCTTTCAATTTGTCGCTTTAAAAGCATTTCAGATAAAAAAATAAAAAACAGCCTTTGTTTAGGATTCAACAGTTTTTTTGGTTAAAAAGGTTGAAATTATAGTTTTCTTTATAAGTATTGGGCTTCATCAGCTCAGAAAATGAATAACAATAGTCAGTGATGTGGTAAAACCTTATAAAACTATAGGTTTAATGAACTTAGGCTGTTAGCAGTGTAAATGAATGAAATTAGACTGTGATCCTTTTCTGGTTGTTGAGCTTTAAAGCAGCACATTTTTCTTTTGAGCAGTCTCTCATGCTCATGATGCCACTTCCACAATCCCCCCAAAAAAACAGATGTTTCCTGTGTTCCATCCTGTTTTGGCACCTTTGTGCGGTTGGTTGTTTTAGCACACAACCCATTCATCTTAACTTGTGGCATGTTTATGCATTTAGTGTTTGTTTGGAAGTTTTTATTTACATTATAACCTCTACTATATATTTTGAAGAAAAATTCTTTATGGTCTAGGTTGTTCCAGTGTTGCTCATTTTTGATACAGGATTTTTAGAGTGCACTTTGCGTCAATGATGATTTTTGTGATTTACATACAGCAAAAGTATTAGCTTTTTCTACAGATAGACCTAGTTTGTAATCAGTCTGGATAATAGTTTGATTTGCATATAGGTGATGTGCTGGCAACCTCTCACCTTAGGTCATAGAAGAGCGAGCCGGACGACCACAATTCCCGGCCAGAACAAGATGACTTGACTACTTATCCGAAAAGTTCCAGAGAAGACGGACTCAAAATTGATATGATTCTATAAGTGTGATGCCTGACATTTTTCCTTATATATATATATATATATATATAGTGATCTCTTATTTTTTTAAGAGATCAAAAGAGGGACATGACGAGATAGAAATTCTGTAAATGTTGTGTGAGGGTTTAATTCTGTAGTGCATGTGGAAACATTTAGAAACAGTGAACAATCAAGAAGAATGTGGCACATCATGTGTTCCTTATGTGAAGAAGCTGTGACCATTCTGTGAACGAAGATCTATGTGGGAGGAGTTTCCTGCTAACTCTTGCTTCAATAAAAACCTTATGCTGATGTAAAGCTGGATTCAGTTACTAGAACTGAGTCCAGCGAACGACGTCTCACAGTTAACATATATAATTGTTGTTTGTTGTTCTTATTGCTCCTTTTTACAGAAATGAACGAGCACGCGGGAAGGTGAAATGAGAGCTCAGAGAGAGCCCAGGGTCATAAATTAAATGTGTGTCTGTTCCTTTAAGATAGGCTTTAGATTAGAGTGAAAACACATGTCCAACAATATCTAGCTGTTGGAATACTTATTAGATTAGTGCGATTAGTATTATAACCCCACTTAGTTGGATTCCTCCAATTAGACAAGTTAAATGAGAGTAATTTCTAGGCAATTCAGTACAGTTTTCCAATTTTTTATCAATGGTATTTTTAGCTTTTTACGTCCCATTATTTTTACTTTAAAACCATGCCATTACACATAACAATCAGACATATTCAAAGCCATTGCAGTTACATTTGCATGTTGGTACCTTACATTGTCATGAAAACCGTCAAAGTTTATTTCAAATCTTTTCTTTCGATACAGTTTCTGTTGAAGGCCTAACAGCATGATGCATGTTAGGGGTACCAGGCAGCTTAGAAAGGTCCAAAATCGATTCATCTTTCTATCTTCTCAAGGGGGAGAGGTTACAAGCACTTGACCCCTTTAGTTTCAGCTAACAGTGTTCTGTTCCTGCACTTGTTCCACGTCCACGGATGTGTGTGTGTGTGTGTGTGTAAGTGGGTGGGTGTAATGTCTCTTTTTACTCGGTTGTAGCTGTTGTTTCTTGCAATGTGACAAATGTATCCATGTTGTTATGAACACAAAGTCCCAAACCTGCACAGGTGATCACATTTCATAAACCAAACCAATGACTGAAGCAATCTGCTGGGATTCCTTAAATAGGAAACTTTTTAACTGATTGGAATGTTTGTATATATGTATGACTTCTTGTTAAGTGCCTTGAGATTACATCTGTTGTGAATTGGCGCTATATAAATAAACTGAATTGAATTTCCTTGTGGATTGTGATGTTGTGATTGCACATTTCCCAGCAATCCTAGGAGTGACCCCCAACACACTCCTATTGGTCCATGACCACCCATCGTGACATCGGGGATGACATCACAGCCAAAGGGGAGTATGACAGTAGTCACGCCCATTTTGAATTGTTCTCCAGTCAGAAGTTCTTGGATGAACTACTGCTGAACAGAGGACATCTCATCGGTGAAGATTCTCTTTTGTTCTGACCTGCTGGACCGGGAAGAACTCATTTGAAAGCTTCGAAGTGCTCATACGGTTTGTGTATCTTGTGTGAGCTATATCAGAACTGTTCCAAGAAAGTTTGTTAGACGTCAACCTGCAGGGTCAGCCTGCATTTGGGCCACACGGTGCTAAAATCCTGTACAGGTTTTTTTTTATATCTCTTCCTTTTCGTGCTCAACTACGGACACAATTCGCTCTCCTCCAAGTGGACTGGACCTCCTTCAAAGCAAAGTAGGACTGAACCGGTTCATTTATACTAATACTTTGTCTGGGCGGAGATAAACAGAGAAAATAGAGTTTTAACGAGTTTGATCTCGTTCATTGTTGGTTAAAGTGTCATTAAGCGCTGTACCTGTTTGCTCTTTTGTTTTTGCGTCGCCGCACGCATAAGTTTGAAGCTGCATTGTGTTTGAAACTGTTTGTTTTATCCTGAGCAGATCACGCCTTTCTTTCTTTTTCCTTCATCTCCTTTCCTCTCTCTCTCTCTCTCTCTCTCTCTCTCTCTCTCTCTCTCTCTCTCTCTCTGATCACCGTTGGCAGAGTCGGGCTTGGTCAGGCCTGCGTTAGCTGGTCTTAGCTGAAAGGTTTAACTCCATTGTCTTTAGTCTGTTGCTAAAGCAGAGGCCTACCACATGGGCGCTTCCCCCATGTGCTCCTTTAGCCAAAGCTAGTTTTATGACTCTTTCTTAGACTCCATGTGCTGTTCTCCATCTTGGCACAGAGCTGAGATTTATGACTTTTGTCCCACTGGCTATCTGGGACTTGGGCTCCCTGGAGTGAGGGCCACCCCCTTCTTTTCTGATCCCCCTCAGCTGTCCTCACTGATTTCATTTCATGTTAACTGTGTTTAATGTTCGCCTATTATTGTTGTCTAAGATCTGTAGTAAATTTTGCATGTTTTAGAATCGATCGGATTTTCTATTTTCTAAATAAAGTCCCCTTAACTTAAAGAGAAGTTGTCTGGGATTACTTGGAGTGATGCGTACAATTAATGTCCACAGCGTAATAACCTATTCCTTCATTTGTTTAATTATCTCCTTATCAGGCTGGTAATCATAAACATAAACTGAGACTGAACAATTTGGCTATATATATATATATATATATATATATATATATATATATAATTTGGCTATATATATATATATTTAAATATATATATAAATAAATGTTCCTGTAATCCCCCAGGATGGTGCCCCTAAATTTGGTAATTTTTACATAACATTGTTAATCTTATTAATAATTGCCCTAAGCAATTATTCATAATTTTTCATAGCCAAATCCTACCTATCTGCGGCACAACAAGACTATGGTCACCCTATAAAAAGTAAAATGTCCACTTAATTGAAAACCTGCTGGTCACGTTGTCCGGTGCCATTTCTTTCTAGTGGAAACCCTGATGTGTGACTTTTGAATAATGTCGGGCTGTATTTGGGTTCGGGCTTTAATAAGCTGTCAATCAAAATATACTCTTCGGGCTCGGGCTGAATTCTCTCGGGCTCGACCGGGTTGGGCCGAACTTTTAAGGCCCGATTACAGCTCTATCATTATTAGATCTTGATTAATCTGTACCATGAGCTTTTCTGTGACATTGTTGTTGTATTTCTATATCCATTTTTGTGTGATGTGGTTGTGTAGTTCTTAGTTCACAATGTTTGTTTTATTTTGTCGATGTTCCTTTTTTGGGTTTTTTGTTTTTTCCTCTCTCTCTCTGCCGTCCTGTGGGTATGGAGGTATACTTTGATGTTTTCCTGTGTTTTCTTTGTTCCCCTTCCTCTCTTGTATTTTTAACTCTCCCTCTCTCTTGACTTTTTGTTTCCTACCTCTCTTATTCATCCTCTTTCTTTCTTCCCCTTTATTTTCCGTCTCCGTGTCCATATCATCAGAAAATAAACCCACAGCAATTCATAATAAATATTTTTCACACACATATCAAGTGGAGTACTGTAGCAAAATCTGTAGTGCTCCGCTTGTGAAAGTAAATCTGTTGGGCTTCTACTTGGTACTCAGACACCAATTCTGAGCTCCACACTGCCACACTTTTGTTTTGAGTAAAAAACAAAACAAAAACGTCCCAGATAAAAACAAATTGCTAAAAGTCAGTGGTGTTAAAGTCAGTTAAAACTAGCAATAAAAACAATTTTAAAGCAGTTAAAACCGTGTTAATTAGGGAGCTGAAGTTGGCAGGTCTCTCTGTGTAATGGACCCCGACGCATGCACATATATAGCTATATAGCATGCGCATATATAGCTATGAACGTTTGTGGCTTACCCATCCTATGAAGGGTATCAACGATGGTCTTTTGGCCAGTTGTCAAGTCTGCAGTCTTCCCCATACTGAGCCTAACTTACACAATTGATCCATCCATCCATCCATTTTGTGTACCCATCATTCCTATGCAGGGTTGCGGGGGGCTGGTGCCTATTTCCAGCTGTCATGGGGCGAGAGGCGGGGTATACCCTGGACACGTCAGTCCATCGGAGAGAAACACAGAGACACACAGGACAAACAACCATGCACACACACACACCTAAGGGCAATTTTTTAGAGCACCAATTCACCTAACAGTCATGTTTTTGGACTGTGGGAGTAAGCCGGAGTACCCGGAGAGAACAGACGCACAGTGAGAACGTGCAAACTCCATGCAGAAAGACCCCAGGCCGGGGATTGAACCCAGGACCTTCTTGCTGCAAGGCAACAGTGCTACCAACACTGTGCAGTCACAATTGAACCAAAGTGAAGGAAAACCTGGGTGCTTTGAGTTTAGTAGATGAGTAGTGTGTGACACTAAAATATTCATGCCCTGTACAATTTGGGCTAATTTCTTCACAGTATTATATATTTTTTTAATTCCTGTTTTTGTGAGTTTTATCAAATCAAATCAAACTTTATTTATAAAGCGCTTTTCAAACTACAACAAAGCTTCTCAAAGTGCTTTACAGATTAAAAATGACCCACTACCTCCCATCCACCCCTTTCCCAAAACCCAAAAATAAAAACATCACTACAGCTACACCCCCAACCCCACCCACCACCCCATCTCCCATGCAAGCACACACATAAAAGCAATAATCTATCTATCTATCTATCTATCTATCTATCTATCTATCTATCTATCTATCTATCTATCTATCTATCTATCTATCTATCTATCTATCTATCTATCATATATTAAGCATGAAATTACTTGCACGCACGCACGCATGCACAGGAAGTGCTTTTATTTCGTAGCATTTGCGCGGTTCTCAAAGCTCCTCAGCAGACCGAGGAGAAGAAGACCGGGGATCGGAGGTCCATTAACCGTCGGAGGTCAAGCTTCAGTTCTGCCCTTGATATACAGTCAATGGTTCTGCACCATTGAGCTAAATGTAAGTAGCCAACATAAAACTTGCTTAAATGTTTGAAATGTTGTTTTTAAGACGGACACGGTGAGTAATGTTGGCCATGTAGCAAGCTAATATACAAAGTCATCCCGCCAGTTAGCTGTGTTATGAACGTTGTTGTAAAAACTGGTGAAGCCAAACACTGTTAGCTCTTTCACTGGGGCTAAAGTCCATTTATTAAATGAAATGAGCATCGCTATCTTATTATTAAAGGTTAGCATTACTTTAGAAACTTTTTTATTAGACTTCTAGAGACTCCTTCCCTTCATTTTTCCCCCTCCATCGTAAAAAAAAAACCCGTTATGCTCTGAGAAAAAAAAGCGGTAGCTCTGTAAGCGGCACCAAGTCAAACTTGAATGGTCCATTTATTAAAAGTAAATGAGGTGTGGTCTCTTCAATTCAATTCAATTCAGTTTATTTATATAGCGCCAATTCACAACAGATGTCATCTCAAGGCACTTAACAAGAAGTCATTTCAATACATTTATATAAACATTCCAATCAGTTAAAAAGTTTCCTATTTAAGGAATTCCAGCAGATTGCATCAGTCATTGTCGTGAAGTTGGACCCCGTTGATGCAGACTTTCCAACCACAGCAATCCTTCAGCAATCCCTCATACTGAGCAAGCATGTAGCGACGGTGGAAAGGAAAAACTCCCCTTTAACAGGAAGAAACCTCCAACAGAACCAGGCTCAGTAGGAGCGGCCATCTGCCACAACCGTCTGGGGGTTTGAGAAGACAGAGCAGAGACAGTAGGAACAGAAGATCTGATATAAGAGTACTCTCTATGTTACAGAAAGTAAAAAGTTGATAACAGGACACAGTGGATGTTCAGTTACTGGGAGCATCATCCCAGTCGATGCCCCTGGTCCAACAGGGCATTGCAGCCAAGCAGGATACCAGACCAGGCATATCTTCTATGGAGAGAAAAACACAGAGAGAAAACAAAGTTAACAGTCGAAATAACAGAATGTACTGTACAGTTTTAGTCCTCTCGGACAAAAACTGGGAGCTGGTTCCACAGGAGAGGAGCCTGATAACTAAAAGATCTGCCTCCCATTCTACTTTTAGAAATCCTAGGAACTACAAGTAAACCTGCAGTCTGAGAGCAAAGTGATCTGTTGGGAACATATTAAACAATTAGATCTCTGATGTATGATGGAGCTTGATTATTAAGGGCTTTGTATGTAAGAAGAAGGATCTTAAATTCTATTCTGGATTTAACAGGGAGCCAATGAAGGGAAGCTAAAGCAGGAGAAATATGATCTCTCTATTTAATATTAATCAGAACTCTTGCTGCCGCATTTTGGATCAACTGAAGGCTTTTAATGGCATTTTGTGGACTACCTGATAGTAAAGAATTACAGTAGTCCAGCCTTGAGGTAACAAATGCATGGACTAGTTTCTCAGACAGGATGTTTCTAATTTTAGCAATATTCCGGAGGTGAAAGAAGGAAATCCTAGAAACCTGTTTAATATGGGATTTAAATGTCGAGTTGTTTGTCCTGTATGTTTCTGTGTTGCCCTGCGATGGACTGGCAACCTGTCCAGGGTGTACCCGCCTCTCGCCCCTTGACCGCTGGAGATAGGCACCAGCCCCCCCATAACCCTGCATTAGGATGGACGGGTTCAGAAAATGGATGGATGGATGGAGATAGTGAAAAATCCAAAAAGCAATTTAAATCCAGTTAAGTAGATTGACTTTTCGTATAGAATATTTGGCATGATACTGTTTTTCATTAAAGGGGGGGTGGCACGTTCTTCTTATGCAGAAAGAGCAATTCTTAGGTCCAATACATAAATAATTTTACCTGAAATAGATCTATAAGTTAAATAAATGATTAATACTACCTATTTTAAATTTTGCACTCACAACATGTCCGCACTGAACGCCTTGAAATTAGCTGCATGTCTCTTTAAGAGTCTCGGACATGCCCCCTTCAACACGTTGCCGTCAACGTCATCACAACATTCTCTAGTCGCATGGGAACAAAGCATTACAGCGCCGGAGTTTTGGAAGACAGGCATATCTTTCGGTTTACTATGGCCACGCAGGACATGGTACAAGCATATGCATTTGATCCCGTCTATGACCCTGAAAGGGAAATATTGGATGAACCGGAGCGCGTTCAGCGGCTCGTTCAAGAGCTACTACTTTCCACAGGTGCTACCTGATTGCTGCTGACGACGCTCTGCTTCAGTGCACTGCTCTGGGAGCAGGGAAGGGAGGGCTGTGGAGAAACGTGGGTGGTAATCAAAATTTAGGGGCATTGCTGGGAGGTTGGGGTGTTCCTAGGAGGACCCTGGCGTTCAGTGCTCAACATGGCGGCCGGTAGAGTTTATAGATATTACTCAAACATACATAAATTAACCTAAGAAACACTTGAGGTGTGTTTTTAAGGAGGGAATGGCATAAAATTGTGATGAAAAGCTTTAAAAAGTGGATTTTACATGCCACCCCTCCTTTAAGAAATATGAAAGTGAATTTATACTGACATCAGACGTAGGCTTAATAGTCAACATACATAGGAAACATTGTAGAAATAACTTCTTCAAGGAGTATCCCAATTCACAAAGTAATATATATATTTTTTTTTTAAAATTTTGACTGTGTGACGGGGGTAAGCCGTATTGCGTCATTTCCTGTTGTCGCTGTTGCACTCCGTGTAGCTGTTTGGTGTTCAGACTCTCTTGAATTGATCTTGTTTTCTCTGTGCTGAGGCCTCTCTAAGTTATTTTAACACACAAGCACACGTTTTGTGGTGGTGTACTTTACGTTTTGGGAACTTGTGTTTCACACAGTTTTTCTTGGGGTGGTAAGGTCTCGCTAGCTCAGATAGCTTAGCTTCATTGCGGCTACTCTTCTTTCTCCTGTCTCTAACTATTCTCTTCTCTCTGTCAGATGTTTAGTTACTTCCCTGCCTCCTTTAGTGATAATGGTAACTGTAACTAATAACGGTAACTAATATTTTTGTAGCTTTGGAGACGAGGGAAATCTCGTAAAGATAAATACAACTTTGACTGAACAGAAAAATAAATCTATTAAATGTGGTTTATTAAACATAAGATCTCTCTCCTCAAAAACGTTGTTAGTAAATGACTTGATTTGTGATAATCACATTGATTTGTTTTGTCTCACAGAAACCTGGTTGCAGCAGGAGGATTATGTCAGTATAAATGAGTCAACTCCTTCCAGTCATTTAAATTTTCACATTCCTAGAAATACTGGGCAAGGAGGAGGAGTTGCAACCATTTTTCGTTCTGATTTACTAATTAGTCCCAGACCAATTAATAGCTACAGCTCTTTTGAACATCTAACCCTTAATTTTCCTCATCCAAGTTGCAAAACATTAACCATTTTTGTTTGTGATTTTGTATCGTCCATCAGGCCCTTACTTTCAATTCTTGGATCAGATCTCACATTTTTTATCTGATTTAGTATTAAATACTGATAGGGTCATTATAGTGGGGGACTTCAATATTCATGTGGATACTGAAAGTGATAGCCTAAATGCAGCCTTTAATGCTATTTTAGACTTAATTGGCTTTACTCAAAAAGTACAGGGATCGACCCACTCGGGCAACATACTTTGGACCTTGTACTGACATACGGTATTGAGTGTGAGGAAATAACAGTCCACCCACATAACCCGGTCCTGTCTGACCACTTCTTAATAACTTTTGAATTTACTTTAACTGACCATCTTAAATCTGAAAGAAAATTTCATTATAGTAGAGCTTTATCAGACAATGCTGTAACAATTTTTAAAGAATCTGTTCCATTCTTACTTTCCTCAGTGTCTCAGAGTAACACAGTGGATGGCAGCAATTCTATCACTAACCCTTCAGAAATTGATGGTCTGGTTCACAGCGTTACGACCTCATTGCGTTTGGCATTAGATAGTGTAGCCCTCTTAAAAAAGAAAGTGGCTAACCATAGGAGGCTGACTCCTTGGTTAAACGCAGAGTTGCGTACTTTAAAGCAGAATACTAGGAAGTTGAAGAGAAAATGGCGCTCTACACATCTAGAGGATTCCTATTTAACCTAGAATAACAGTCTACTGCTGTATAAAAAGACCCTTCGACAAGCTAGAACAGCATATTTTTCATCATTAATAGAGGCGAATAAAAACAATCCTAGGTTTCTTTTTAGTACAGTTGCCAAACTTACACAGAGTCATAGCTCTGTTGAGCCAACTATTCCCCCAGCTCTTAGCAGTGATGATTTTATGGGATTCTTCATAAATAAAATTAATTCTATTTTTAAAAAAATCATTGGCATCCTCCCAAACATGATTACTTCTTCCTCAGTAAATGAGGCAGCATCGGAAAGTACTGTAGAACCTCATTAGTGCTTAGGCTGTTTTGATTCAGTCGACCATTCTGAATTGTCAAAAATATTAGCCTCATCTAAACCTTCAACTTGTATGTTGGACCCAATCCCAAACAAATTATTTAAGTAAGTGTTCCATTTGGTTCCTGGCCCATTTTGGATATGATGAATCTATCCTTAGTAAACGGATACATACCACAATAATTTAAAATAGCTGTAATTAAACCTTTACTCAAGAAACCTACCCTTGATCAAGATGACTTAGTGAATTACAGACCTACAGTGGCTTGCAAAAGTATTCGGCCCCCTTGAACTTTTCCACATTTTGTCACATTACAGCCACAAGCATGAATCAATTTTACTGGAATTCCACGTGCGTGGTGTACACATGAGAAGTGTAACGAAAATCATACATGATTCTAAAAAATTTTTGCAAATAAATAACTGAAAAGTGGGGTGTGCGTAATTATTCAGCCCCCTAAATCAAGACTTTGTAGAACCACCTTTTGCTGCAATTACAGCTGCCAGTCTTTTAGGGTATGTCTCTACCAGCTTTGCATATCTAGAGACTGAAATTCTTGCCCATTTTTCTTTGCAAAACAGCTCCAGCTCAGTCAGATTAGATGGACAGCATTTGTGAAAAGCAGTTTTCAGATCTTGCCACATATTCTCGATTGGATTTAGATCTGGACTTTGACTGGGCCATTCTAATACATGGATATGTTTTGTTTTAAACCATTCCATTGTTGCCCTGGCTTTATGTTTAGGGTCGTTGTCCTGCTGGAAGGTGAACCTCCGCCCCAGTCTCAAGTCTTTTGCAGACTCCAAGAGGTTTTATTCCAAGATTGCCCTGTATTTGGCTCCATCCATCTTCCCATCAACTCTGACCAGCTTCCCTGTCCCTGCTGAAGAGAAGCACCCCCAGACCATGATGCTGCCACCACCATATTTGACAGTGGGGATGGTGTGTTCAGAGTGATGTGCAGTGTTAGTTTTCCGCCACACATAGCGTTTTGCATTTTGGCCAAAAAGTTCCATTTTGGTCTCATCTGACCAGCGCACCTTCTTCCACATGTGTGCTGTGTCCCCCACATGGCTTTTGGCAAACTGCAAACGGGACTTCTTATGGTTTACTTTTAACAATGGCTTTCTTCTTGCCACTCTTCCATAAAGGCCAACTTTGTGCAGTGCACCACTAATAGTTGTCCTATGGACAGATTCCCCCACCTGACCTGTAGATCTCTGCAGCTCGTCCAGAGTCACCATGGGCCTCTTGGCTGCATTTCTGATCAGCGCTCTCCTTGTTTGGCCTGTGAGTTTAGGTGGACGGCCTTGTCTTGGTAGGTTTACAGTTGTGCCATACTCCTTCCAT
The DNA here is from genome assembly GCA_963556495.2 of Valencia hispanica. Taxonomy (NCBI): domain Eukaryota; kingdom Metazoa; phylum Chordata; class Actinopteri; order Cyprinodontiformes; family Valenciidae; genus Valencia; species Valencia hispanica. Next base: position 54,597,373 of record OY747712.1, on the reverse strand, counting down.
TTCTGAATGATCGCTTGAACAGTGTTCCGTGGGATGTTCAAGGCTTGGGAAATCTTTTTGTAGCCTAAGCCTGCTTTATATTTCTCAATAATTTTATTGTTTAGTGTTCTTTGGACTTCATGGTGTTGTTGCTCCCAACATTCTCTTAGACAACCTCTGAGGCCGTCACAGGGCAGCTGTATTTGTACTGACATTAGATTATACACAGGTGCACTCTATTTAGTCATTAGGCAAGGCAAGGGAATTTTATTTGTATAGCACACTTTCAACAGCAGGGTAATTCAAGGTGCTTTACATGATTTGGTGATTTAAAAGAAACACATAAAAGAAACACACATTACACATGATACACAATAAAGCAAGAGAAAAAGAAAAAGAAAAAGAAAAGCAATAGAGCATGAACACATTTCATACATATGACATCAAGCATTTACTCAAAGGCAATTCTAAACAAATGGGTTTTTAGTCTCGATTTAAAGCAGTTCAGAGTTTCAGAAGCTCTACACTCGTCAGGAAGTCTGTTCCAGATAAGGGGAGCATAAAAAGTGAAAGCTGCTTCTCCATGTTTAGTTCTGAGTCTAGGGATGTTTAGTAGGCTAGAGTTGGAGGACCTGCGTGGTCTTGGTGGTTGGTACCATGACAACAGATCTTCAACATATTTTGGTGCTAAGCCATGTAATGATTTATAAACTAGTAAAAGTATTTTAAAGTCTATTCTCTGAGCTACAGGGAGCCAGTGTAAGGACTTTAGAACTGGGGTGATGTGCTCTACTTTCCTGGTTCTAGTGAGGACGCGAGCGGCAGCGTTCTGGATCAGCTGCAGCTTTCTGATTGATGGAATATGTGATGTGATGTGTTTTTAGGCAGACCTGTGAAGATGCTGTTGCAGTAATCAATCCGACTAAAGATAAACGCATGGATGAGTTTTTCTAGGTCGTGTTGCAAAATCAGTCCTTTAATCCTAGAGATGTTCTTCAGGTGATAGAACGCTGACCTTGTTATTGCCTTTATGTGACCCTGGAGGTTCAGGTCTGAGTCCATTACTACACATAGGTTACGAACCTGATCAGTAGTTTCTAGCTGTATTAATTGAAGCTGTGTGCTGACTCTTGATCGTTCCTCCTTGGGTCCAAAAATAATCACTTCAGTTTTGTTTCTATTCAGCTGGAGAAAGTTATGGCACATCCATCCATTTATTTGGTCAATGCATTGATTTAGGGTTTGAATGGGTTCAGAGTCACCTGGTGACATTGTAATGTAGAGCTGAGTGTCATCTGCGTAGTTATGGTAGCTAATGTTTTTGGTTGCTATAATCTTGCCTAGTGGGAGCATGTAGATATTAAATAAGAGGGGCCCCAGGATGGAGCCCTGGGGCACCCCACATGTGATTTCTGTTCGTTCTGATGAAAAGTTTCCTATTGAAACATAGAAGTCCCTGTTCTTTAGGTAAGACTCGAACCAGCCAAGTACTGTACCAGAGAGTCCGACCCAGCTCTCCAGTCGTTCCAATAAAATATCATTATCAACAGTGTCAAATGCTGCACTGAGGTCCAACAGAACCAGCACTGTGGTTCTTCCACAGTCTGTATTTATGCGGATGTCATTAAATACTTTGACGAGGACAGTCTCGGTGCTGTGGTGAGCACGGAAACCAGACTGAAAAGCATCAAAACGGTTTGTCATTGTTATGAAGCCATTTAACTGCTGAAACACAGCTTTTTCAATAATCTGGTTCTGTTCTGGTTTAATTCGTGGAATTTAGACATTTTCTCTACATTGTTGTTGATTGGGGATGGCACTGGTTGTGGGTTCGATATTGAGGTACAGATTGACCGTCTAATTGTTAGAATCTTTTCAGTGAAAAAGCTGGCAAATTCATTGCAGGCCCTGGTAGAGTTTAGTTCAGGGGCTACTGTCACTAAAGGATTAGTTAGTCTTTCCACTGTTGCAAATAGAGTCCGTGCCTTATTAATGTTTCTGTTGATGATTTCAGAAAAGATCGATTCCCTAGCATCTTTTATAGTTAGCTGATATCTATTCAGTCTCTCTTTGTAGATCTCACAGTGAACCTGGAGTCGGGTTTTCCGCCATTTTCTCTCGGCTCGTCGACACTCTCTTTTTTCACTACGTACCAGTGGATTACTTGTCCACTGAGACTTTTTTCTACCTGAGACTACTTTCACTTTAGTTGGAGCAATGGAATCCATGATGTCTGAGATTTTCGCAAGGAAATTATCTACCAACTTATTTACTGAGTTTGAGTTGGGAGATGAGGGGGATGTGGTGGAAGGATAAATACGTTTAAAGGTTTCTACTGAACTGTCCCCTAGAAAACGCTTTTTTATAGTGGTCTTACTGTGGCTGGATAATTTAGCAGAGATGGTACTTTCAAAAAAAATACAGAAATGGTCAGATAACGCAATATTAATTACAGAGATGTCAGAAATATTTTAACCTTTGCTGATAATTAAGTCCAGAGTGTGTCCTTTATTGTGTGTTGGTTGTTTGACATGCTGGATCAGTCCGAAGTTGTGGAGAGTATCATCCAACGTTTTTGCTTGTCTATCTTGGGGGTTGTCGGTATGGATGTTAAAGTCCCCCACGATGATTAGGTGGTCATAGTCGATACATATTACAGAAAGAAGGTCATTGAAATCATTAAAGAAGTAAGAGTTAAGTTTTGGTGGTTTATATAAACTTAGAAATAACGCTTTGTTAGGCTCATTTATCTGGGTGGCTAGGTATTCAAAAGAATCAAACGTGCCCAGAGTTACCTTTTTAAAGTTCATTGAGTTGTGAAAGATGGTGGCTACACCTCCGCCTCGTTTGTGTTTTCTGTTCTCGCTTAAGAAATTATAATTTGGAGGACTGGATTCTATTAATGAAGTTGTTTCGTTATTTTCATCTAGCCAAGTTTCTGATAAAGAAAGGGCGTGTAAATTATGCTCAGTGATGAAGTCATTCATAAGAAAAGACTTCCCGGATAGAGATCTAATGTTTAATAAAGCTAACTTAAGTATTGTGATGATGGGCAGCTGAACCATCTGACAGGTTATCAATTTGAGATTTTGTTTAATATGAGAGCGTGTGGTTAACGGTTTATGTTTCCTGCTGCTGATAATCACTGATATAGCCTCAGGGGTGCCGGGTGAATTCTGGGAGACGGTAGGGGTGGATTTATTGCCCGGTTCCCTCAAATATCAAATATCTGTAATCATCAGTGGGGGGAAGCTCCCAGGCTTATTGACACTAGTCCCAGGCGTTTGGTGTAGTCTAAGTTTAGGTGTTAATTGTATCCCAAATTTGATTTGCTCGTTCAGTCTGTCTGTAAAGTTTCTAAATGGAGACTCATTTGATGTGGCTGAGTCACAGGAAGATGAAGACTTGATCTCTGATTGTTGTTTATCTGTTCGGTCCTGTGGTGTCATCCAGACTTGCTGTTTTTGTTCTCTGATATCCATGGGCGCCTCAAGGTCAGCTTTTGGGAGCAAGTGTTTTGCTTTCTGATTTTGATAAGAAAAAATGTTTGCTGCTAAGAGCCTTACTCCGGCCTTGTTAAGATAACGGCCTGCTTTGAACAGATGATTAGCACTTCCAAATACTTTGAAATTATTAATAAATGTGAACGACTTCTCAGCTGATTGTTTCTTCAACCATTTATGGAGCATGCGGAGTCTGCTAAATCTTTCATCATTCCCTTCAGGGACTGGTCCGCTGATGAGGATGTTTACGTTAAGTCCATCAAGTCTCTGTAGGAGATCAGAAAAGTCTCTCTTCAGAATCTCTGATTGTCTCATTGCGGTATCTGCTGATCCAGCGTGAATGACAAGCTTTTACAAAGCAGGATGTTGGTCAAAGATTTTAGGGATTTTTTCTGATATTTCTCTCACTGTATTTTTGTAGCAGCTATAAACTTTGGTATTCTTGCTACAAAAAGCCTCAATTCCATTAATTGATCCGTCTTGTATGATAACAGTCTTTGCTGGGGGCGCTCTTACTTTATGTGTCCGTTTGATGCGGCTGGGTTTCTCCTGGTGGCTTTGACTGGTTCTGGGGGCTGCGTCATCTTTCGGGGAACTCAAGGCTGCGAATCTGTTTTTCAGTGGGATTCCAGGTGGAGAAATATCTCTTGTTTGTGGCTGAAACCTCTTTTGTTTACTCTTAGCAGAAGCGGCAGTTCTGGGTTCAGAGGTTTCTCTGTGTCGGAGTTTCTTTTGTTTTTTCTTCCTCGGAGAACAGGCTGGGGTTGATTTCATGCATTTTAAAGCTGGCCAGTTTTCATTATAGTGCGGAGTTCTGCCGCTCAGACGCCTGTAGGGAGTCTCTGTGGCACGGTTAGACCGATGTAACACAGGGCTGTTTGTATTCAAAGGTAAAGGTAAAGTTGTGTCATTTTGTCCATAATCAGCGTGGAGATCAAAATTAATTTCCAGACGACGTAGCTTCGTTTCAATGCCCTCAATTCTGTGGAGCAGTTTTTCAAAATCCTCAGCTGAGCAAAAAGCCATGTTGATAAGTCCATAGAAAAAGTAATCCAAGAAGAGATTCTGGTCCAATACAGTAACTCCAGGGGCTGGGAAAAGGTTAAGAAAGAAAACAAGAAAAGCAAACAGAAAATAAAATAAAGTGAACGGATCTGGAGAGAGACAGAGAGCAGCTGCTCCTCCTTCAGCAGACAGACATGCACTCATCAGGCAATGTCTATGGGCAACTGACTACACTCAGACCAAAGGGGGCTGAATAATTACGCACACCCCACTTTTCAGTTATTTATTTGTAAAAAATGTTTGGAATCATGTATGATTTTTGTTCCACTTCTCACGTGTACACCACTTTGTATTGGTCTTTCATGTGGAATTCCAATAAAATTGATTCATGTTTGTGGCTGTAATGTGACAAAATGTGGAAAAGTTCAAGGGGTCCAAATACTTTTGCAAGCCACTGTAAATCCAGAATAGAATTTAAGATTCTTCTTCTTACATACAAATCCCTTAATAATCAAGCTCCATCATACATCAGAGATCTAATTGTTTCATATGTTCCCAACAGAGCACTTTGCTTTCAGACTGCAGGTTTACTTGTAGTTCCTAGGATTTCTAAAAGTAGAACGGGAGGCAGATCTTTTAGTTATCAGGCTCCTTTCCTGTGGAACCAGCTCCCAGCTTTAGTCCGTGAGGCAGACACTCTGTTTACATTTAAGGCCAGGCTTAAAACTTTCCTTTTTGATAAAGCTTATAGTTAGGGTGGCTAAGGTCATCCTGAGCTATCTCTGTAGTTATGGTGCTATAGGCTTAGACTGCTGGAGGACAGACTTACCAATTTTCTTCACTCTGCTACTTCCTTTTCTACTACTACTCTCCAGTTGTATTACAGTACATTCTGTTATTTCGACTGTTAACTTTGTTTTCTCTCAGTGTTTTTCTCTCCATAGAAGATATACCTGGTCTGGTGTCCTGCTTAGCTGCGTTGCCCTGTTGGACGGGGGGCATCGACTGGGATGATGCTCCCAGTAACTGAACATCCACTGTGTCCTGTTATCAACTTTTTACTTTCTGTAACATAGAAAGTACTCTTATATCAGATCTTCTGTTCCTTCTGTGTCTCTGCTCTGTCTTCTTGAACCCCCAGACGGTCGTGGCAGATGGCCGCTCCTACTGAGCCTGGTTCTGTTGGAGGTTTCTTCCTGTTAAAGGGGAGTTTTTCCTTTCCACCGTCGCGACATGCTTGCTCAGTATGAGGGATTGCTGAAGGATTGCTGTGGTTGGAAAGTCTGCATTAACGTGGCCCAACCTCACGCCAATAACTGACGCAATCTGCTGGGATTCCTTAAATAGGAAACTTTTTAACTGATTGGAATGTTTGTATAAATGTATTGAAATGACTTCTTGTTAAGTGCCTTGAGATGACATCTGTTGTGAATTGGCGCTATATAAATAAACTGAATTGAATTGAATATTTTAACCACCAAATGAACTTAGTGGGCAAGGAAAAGATGGTAATGGGATTCTGCCTTTTGGTGTGCAGTTTCCATTTTCAGGCAAATTGCTTTGAGGTTTCTGTCCTGATGTTTCATGATGAAACTAACAAGTGGACCTGTTTGTTCGTTTCCATTTTATAAACTCATCACCTGCTTTGGGATAACTGGGAACACAAAGACTTTTGCCAAACTGAGTTAATTTACTTTGATTAATGGATTCTTGAATCCTTTTAAAATTTTCAGCTGATACTTCTGCTTTTGGGGCCAAACTGAAACATTAGCTAAATCTAATCCCCCTATTGTCTACAACCACTTACCAACATACCACACATACTACCACCTAAGGTCAGGTTAGACAAAGCAATTAAGTCAACACTCATGATTTTGGAGGGTGGGAGGACGCCGGAGTACCCAGAGAGAACACGCAAGCTCCATGCAGAAAGATTCCAACATGATTTGAACCCAGGAATTTGTTGCTGCAAGCTAACAGTGCTATCAACTGCAACATTGTGCAGTTCTTTGCACTAATAATTATTTTAGGCATGCAAATTCCAGAATGCTGCTCTAAATTTTTTCTCATCATTTAGTGGACTGAAGTTTTTTGTTCTTCTACTGGAGTTGAAAAGTACGGATGCACAGAGCTTCCACCACGGAAAAAGAAAAACTGAGCTGTATTACATTATAACATAACACGTTTATTATTCCAACAATAACGATTCATGAGTGAACAATATATTGTCACAATATAGCATTTTTACATTTCAATATTCTATGTTCCTTTAGTGTGCATATTCATCACATTACAAAATTATCCATGTTCTTACAATATTTAGATTGTAATAATGATTATTATTCAATAATATTATTCATATTATTCAAATCTGAAAAACATATTGTTAGAACAATAACATATTGATCTTATACTGAGATAAGTTTTGTTATTTGTACATAAGATGTTTATAGTATAAATACGAGTTCAAAGGAGCCAGAACTGTCCACCTCCACTAGAGATTAACATTCTATTACCAAAATGATTTTTATTTGCTAAATATCACAATAAAGGGAGAAAAAATATGTCAGATATTTATTAAGGTCTTCAAAATCAGAAGCTTACATACAGAATGATTCCTATCTCATTAAACAATGAGGGAACGCCCAGATGAATATGTGATCATTTTGGTATTTTTAACTGACCTAAACCGAGACAAGTTTGGTCTGATTTAACTTCAGACAGTAAGAAAAAAGGTGTGTCTTTTTATTTGGTGTACGTAAACTTCGGGTTTCAACTGTGCATCGTAAACTGCTTTATGTTCCAGCAACAAAATTTCATCAATGTATTATATCATCAAATTCATACAATCAAAGTTTTCTCGTCATAACAAAATATGACAGATTATTCCTCATTGCTACCTTATTGCTTTTGAGGTGCATTTTACAATTTAAAAAAGTTCAGCTGCATATATACAAGAGTAAGTCATAGCACAACAGTTTACAAAGAATATGGACAATAACTTAAAATAGTGATTCCAAAATTGACCAAGGGGCTGACGTGTTTTTAGGCCTTTCCTTAACAAAAACCTTGATCATAGATTTTCACCAAATGTTTGATGTGGAAAAGTTTTCTCCGAAGTTCTTTGCTTTGATTTTTCATTGCCTGATACTCTTTAGTCTGGAAAAATAAGAGATTAAAATATTTAACATTATCAAAAGTAACTATATATGTCCTGCAATGTTGCCAGAGATATATTTGCTGTGTTGTGTCTAAAGCAGTGGTCTCCAACGCTGGTCCTTAATGAATTAAATGATTTAATTACTTCTTCAGCATACCATCAAGTTTGGTAAAGACTTGGTAATGAGTCATCCATTTGATTCAGCTGTGTTTTAGCAGGGATGCATTTAAAACATGCATAATAGTAGATCTCAATGACCGGGGTTGGAGACCACTGCTCTAAAAGATCTTTAACTTAAAATAAGTTTCGCTCAGCTCAAATCTATGCACTTTGAACTTGGAAGAACAACAGTTTGATCTTCTATAGTTAGAACTTATTTCAGGATGCTGACATTTTCAGCAAATATCAGCCTTACTTTGCTCTCACACCACAGCTTTATAGTCCAAACTAGAGGTCATTTAATTCAATTCAGTTCAGTTCAGTTTATTTATAAAGCCCCAATTTACAAAATGTCACCTCAAGGCATTTTACAAGAAAAGTCATTTCAAGTAATCATGCATATATTCCAATTAATCATTCAGTTCATTATTCCAACCAGTTTAAAGTTTCTAACTAAGGAAACCCAGCAGATTACACCGAGTCATTGACTTGCAGCATTCACTCCTCCTCAACCAAGATGTACCGAAAGTAGACAGTCGCTTGCATTGAGTCGTTGTTTTTGAAGGAACCCCTCATACTGAGCAAACATATAGCAACGGTGGAGGAAAAACTCCACTTTAACAGGAAGAAGTTGCCAGCAGAACCAGTACCAGAACCTGGCTCTGTATTCTGTATTCTGTGTCAGCTCTGAAGACAGATCAGACAGTACAGTAGACCTGATCCAGGAGTAATTTATATGTCAAAAAAGTACAAAGTTATTGACAGTAATAGCTCCTTTAGTGGCATCATCAAGGAGAGAAACACAACATATAAACTCTGAACCAGTTTTCAAGTATTTGTATGACATAGGCTGCGTTTACATGCAGCCAATAACCCGTTCAAAACCGGAATATTAGCAATAACTCGGTTACGCGCGGCCATGTAAACACCAGCAAAGACCCGATTATGCTCATATTCTGGTTTTTAAAAACCTTAAAAAATATAAAATGTTACCCCTTGGCACCCCTTTTCTAACCCAAATATTTGGTCATGTAAACGCATATCGGCATATCCCCCTCAAAAGGAACACTGATTTGTGTTCTGCACTTTTTCTATTTGCAAGCAATCTTGGTGTTTTGAGTAGAGGAACTTCTTGTATGCACATAATAAAAACAGGAAGAAGAATCAGAAATGACGCATATTGCATCTTAAGGTTGTCCCTACATCCTGACGCTAACCGTGCGTCGCCGTTTACATCGGGATATGCCAATTGATTATAAACTCCATGTATACAGGAATAACTCTCTCTGCTCACGCATGTAAACATGTTATTCCAAATGTTTCAGAAACCTGAATAGTGACCTTAACCCAACCAAAACCTGAACATTGGCTGCATGTAAACATAGTCAGTGATCCCATACAGTTTGCAGCAAAAGCTCAACCAATTGCTTTCTGCAATCTGCAGGGTTACCTTAGATAGAACACTTAAACCAACTTGAATAACAAATAGAACTTGATGCATTGCTTGATAACTAGGACCAACTAGATTATATGTAGCTGACTTAGAAGCTGCCTGTATGATTTATTTGAATTTATTTATTTTTTAGTTGTAGGGTGACTTGGGACACATCTTGTGAATTGCACTTATATAAATAAACTGAACTTAATTGAATTGGTCTATCACAAAAAAAGCCAATAAAATACACTGAAGTTGGTGGTACAACATGTAAAAAGGTTTAAAGGGTGAGAGTACTTTTGGAAGGCACTAAAAAGTAAAAATGTATAATGGATTGCAGAGATGGCAGTCAGCCCAGCATTTTGGGCTGACTCTGTCATGATTTACCTGCCACTTCATGGAGCCCGCGTCACAAGTGTCTAGCTCTCTGCTCAGTTTGTGGATCTGGTCACTGATGTTGTTCATTTCAGAGCAGAGGCTCTTATAGTGGGCCAGATCGGAGTCAAACTCTCTCTTGTAGCTGCGCCGCTGCTCGTCTGTAGTAATCGCTGGGTAAAGCCTGAAGGTACACATACATTTCAGCACGAGCGGATTATTGCAGGTTTATTGTTACTGAGGCAGATGCAAGCATGAGATTTTTATCAGCAACTCAAGCATGAAATGGAAATCACTTTAACAGTCAGTTAAAATGTCATCAAGACTATGGCTATTGTATTGGTATTGTGATAAATGTAATATTTTAAATGTTTTATGAATACTTTTAATAAGCCCTCTTGTGGTGTAATTTATGTTGGTAAGGCAAGGTAAGGCAACTTTATTTGTATAGCAAACTTTCAACAAGTCAATTCAATGTACTTTAAGGATTAGGTAATAGTAAACTAGTAGAACAGTAAAGGGATAAAATACAACATCAGAGAGACACATTATATGACACATTAAAACATATGACATTCCAGCTATTTTTAATCTCTTACTCAAAGTCAGATCTAAACAGATTAGTTTTTAGCTTTGATTTAAAGGAGCTCAGTGCTTCAGCAGCTTTGCAGTGCTCTGGAAGTGTGTTCCAGATAAGGGGAGCGTAGAAACCAGAAGCTGCTTCTCTATGTTTGGTTCTGATTCTTGGGATGATTGGTAAACTATGGTTGGAAGACCTGAGTGGTCTAGGGGTTGATATAGTGGCAACAAGTCTTCATCATACTTTGGTGCTAACCTATTAATTGATTTATAAACTAGTAAAAGTATTTAGAAGTCTATTCTCTGAGCTACAGGGAGCCAGTGTAAGGACTTCAGAACTGGGGTGATGTGCTCTACTTTCCTGGTTCTAGTGAGGAACATGAGCAGCAGCATTCTGGATGAGTTGCAGCTGTCTGATTGACTTTTTAGGCCGACCTGTGAGGACACTATAACAGAAATCAATCTGACGAAAGATGAACGCATGGATGAGTTTTTCGAGGTCCCGTTGTGACATCAGTCCTTTAATCCTAGAAATGTTCTTCGGGTGATAGAAGGCTGACCTTGTTATTGCCTTTATGTGACCTTGAAGGGTCAGGTCTGAGTCAATTCAATTCAGTTTTTTAATTAGCGCCAATTCACAACAGATGTCATCTCAAGGCACTTAACAAGAAGTCATTTCAATACATTTATACAAACATTCCAATCAGTTAAAAAGTTTCCTATTTAAGGAATCCCAGCAGATTGCGTCAGTCATTGGCGTGAGGTTGGGCCCCGTTGATGCAGACTTTCCAACCACAGCAATCCTTCAGCAATCCCTCTTACTGAGCAAGCATGTAGCGACGGTGGACAGGAAAAACTCCCCTTTAACAGGAAGAAACCTCCAACAGAACCAGGCTCAGTAGGAGCGGCCATCTGCCACGACTGTCTGGGGGTTTGAGAAGACAGAGCAGAAACACAGAAAGAACAGAAGATCTGATATAAGAGAACTTTCTATGTTACAGAAAGTAAAAAGTTGATAACAGGACACAGTGGATGTTCAGTTACTGGGAGGATCATCCCAGTCGATACCCCCCGTCCAACAGGGCATTGCAGCCAAGTAGGATACCAGACCAGGAATATCTTCTATGGAGAGAAAAACACTGAGAGAAAAAAAAGGTAACAGTCAAAATAACAGAATGTACTGTAATACAACTGGAGAGTCGTAGGAGAAAAGTAAGTAGCAGAGTGAAGAGAATTGTTAAGTCTGTCCTCCAGCAGTCTAAGCCTATAGCAGCATATCTACAGAGATAGCTCAGGATAACTTTAGCCACTCTAACTATAAGCTTTATCAAAAAGGAAATTTTAAGCCTGGCCTTAAAAGTAAACAGTGTCTGCCTCACGGACTAAAACTGGGAGCTGGTTCCAGAGGAGAGGAGCCTGATAACTAAAAGTTCTGCCTCCCATTCTACTTTTAGAAATCCTAGGAATTACAAGTAAACCTAGGGTTAGGACCCTAACCCCTACCCTAACAAAACCAGAACAGACACAAGTCCATTATCTGAGGCCAGGAGAATATCATTAGTAACATTCACCAGTGCTGTTTCAGTGCTATGATGAGCTCTAAAACCTGACTGAAACTCTTCAAACAGCTCGATACTGTTTAGATGCTCACAGACTTGATTAGCAACAATTTTCTCAAGGATAAGAAAGGAAGGTTAGATATAGGTCTGTAATTCACTAAATCATCTTGATCAAGGGAAGGTTTCTTAAGTAAAAGGTTTAATTACAGCTATTTTAAATTCCTGTGTTACGTATCCGTTTACTAAGGATAGATTATCCAAAATGGGGCCAGGAACCAAATGGAACACTTTTTTCAGATGCTGCCTCATTTACTGAGGAAGAAGTAATCATCTTTGGGAGGATGCCATTGATTTTAAAAAAAATAGAAATAATTTTATTTATGAAGAATCCCATAAAATCATCACTGCTAAGAGCTGGGGGAATAGTTGGCTCAACAGAGCTATGACTCTGTGTAAGTTTGGCAACTGTACCAAAAAGAAACCTAGGATTGTTTTTATTCGCCTCTATTAATGATAAAAAATATGCTGTTCTAGCTTGTCGAAGGGTCTTTTTATACAGCAGTAGACTGTTATTCCAGGTTAAATAGGAATCCTCTAGATGTGTAGAGCGCCATTTTCTCTTCAACTTCCTAGTATTCTGCTTTAAAGTACGCAACTCTGCGTTAAACCAAGGAGTCAGCCTCCTATGGTTAGCCACTTTCTTTTTTAAGGGGGCTACACTATCTAATGCCAAACGCAATGAGGTCGTAACGCTGTGAACCAGACCATCAATTTCTGAAGGGTTAGTGATAGAATTGCTGCCATCCACTGTGTTACTCTGAGACACTGAGGAAAGTAAGAATGGAACAGATTCTTTAAAAATTGTTACAGCATTGTCTGATAAAGCTCTACTATAATGAAATTTTCTTTCAGATTTAAGATGGTCAGTTAAAGTAAATTCAAAAAGTTATTAAGAAGTGGTCAGACAGGACCGGGTTATGTGGGTGGAATGTTATTTCCTCACACTCAATACCGTATGTCAGTACAAGGTCCAAAGTGTGTTTGCCCGAGTGGGTCGATCCCTGTACTTTTTGAGTAAAGCCAATTGAGTCTAAAATAGCATTAAAGGCTGCATTTAGGCTATCACTTTCAGTATCCACATGAATATTGAAGTCCCCCACTATAATGACCCTATCAGTATTTAATACTAAATCAGATAAAAAATGTGAGATCTGATCCAAGAATTGAGAGTAAGGGCCTGGTGGACGATACAAAATCACAAACAAAAATGGTCTTAATGTTTTGCAACTTGGATGAGGGAAATTAAGGGTTAGATGTTCAAAAGAGCTGTAGCTATCAATTGGTCTGGGACAAATTAGTAAATCAGAACGAAAAATGGTTGCAACTCCTCCTCCTTGCCCAGTATTTCTAGGAATGTGAAAATTTAAATGACTGGAAGGAGTTGACTCATTTATACTGACATAATCCTCCTGCTGCAACCAGGTTTCTGTGACACAAAGCAAATCAATGTGATTATCACCAATCAAGTCATTTACTAACAACGTTTTTGAGGAGAGAGATCTTATGTTTAATAAACCACATTTAATAGATTTATTTTTCTGTTCAGTCAAAGTTGTATTTATCTTTACGAGATTTCTATAATTTTCTTTTGTTGGCTTAACTTTTAATCCATTTAATTTTGGCCGTGGGGAAGACACTGTTTCTATAGGGTAATGGGTGGGTAACAGTACAGAAGCAGCAGAGAGGTGGGTTCGACTACAGCTCTGCTTCCTGGTCTGGACCCTGGGTTGTCAGTGTTTTGGAGGACAAATAAATTCGGTCATATTCCTAGAAAGAAGAGCTGCTCCATCCAAAGTGGGATGGATGCCGTCTCTCCGGATCAGACCAGGTTTTCCCCAAAACGTTCGCCAGTTATCAATGTAGCCCACATCATTTGCAGGACACCACCTAGACAACCATTGATTGAATGACAGCATGCGGCTAAACATGTCGTCACTGGTCCGATCAGGCAGGGGACCAGAAAAGATTACCGAGTCTGACATTGTTTTAGCAAACTTACACACCGAAGCAACACTCATTTTAGTGACCTCCGATTGGCGTAACCGGCTGTCATTACCGCCAGCGTGAATAACAATCTTACTGTATTTACGCTTATCTTTAGCCAGCAGTTTCAGGTAGGATTTAATGTCGCCCGTTCTGGCCCTTGGCAAGCCTTTGACTATGGTCAATGGTGTCTCTAATGCCACGTTTCTGACTATGGAGCTGCCAATTACCAGGGTCGGCTTCTCAGCGGGTGTGTCGCTGAGCGGGGAAAATCTGTTAGAAACGCGGACCGGTTGGTGGTGGCCCGTGGGCTGGGTCCTAGAACTATGTTTCCTACGTACCGTCACCCAGCCGGCCTGGGGTCCCGGCTGTGCGGGCTGTACCGGAGGACAGCTATGGGGTTCTATCCTTGTTGGCTCCGCGCTAGCTAATGGGCTTCGCCTATCTTCTGGTTTTTCAACAGCACTAATTCTAATTAGTCCATTACTACATCTACATTTTGGGCCTGATGAGTAGTTTCTAGCTGCATTAACTGAAGCGGTGTGTTGACACTTGATCGTTCATCCTTCGGACCAAAGATAATTACAATTAGTTTTTTCTGTGTGTTTACAGCTTTACAAAAAATAGAGAGAAAATAAATCTAAATCTAAATCTACAAGCCTGTTAACTGTCTGTCTAGCTGGATAGTATGAAGGTAGATGTGTTTCAAAACATTCAGAATTGTAACTTGAATCCATATGCTTGTATTTTGAATCCGCACTTGTAATTTGGATCCACACGCTTGTATTTTGAATCTGCACTTGTACAACTAAATTTTTACTTGTATCAAATGGTAAAAAACATGTATATATGTTTCTGCAAATTCAATTTAAACGTGTGTGTAAAATTTTCACCCATGATTAATTGTCTCACAAACCTGCTCCGAATTTTAAGTTGCAAAAAAGAAATTACAAATGCTTAAAATTATAATTCGGCGAGTCAATTTTCCCGCTACTAGTACATGTCAGTGAACACAACTTATCTTTCTACGGGTGGGACTTTTGAAACAATTTTTGCAGTTGTTTCTATCAAAACGCAGCTGTATCTGGAGAGACTAGAGCAGAACAGGACAGGGAGGGGCATGGGGGGCAGAGGGATTGGGGGTGTCAGGGCAACCGAATCAACCAATTGCAATTAGAGCTCCAGTTTGGCCTGGGTTGTCCGGTAGATGGTCATCTCTGCTGTTCTCCATGACACAACAAGCAGAGTTAAGTTTGTTCTTAGTTATTCCTCCAACTTCATTAACATAAGTAATGGCAAATATCTAGCAGCGAGCTATCGTAATTAATACAGACCAAACACATACAGACAAAACACACACACACACAATTCAGTTCAGTTTATTTAAATAGTGCCGATTCACAACAGATGTCATCTCATGGCACTTAACAAGAAGTAATTTCAATCAGTAGTCGAGTTGAGGGGGAGGGGCTTCCGACATATAACGTCCCACCAGTAAAAGTCCCATCCTCCATCTCCATCTCTTCCATTTTACAGTAAATACTGTATGGAAATATAAATCATAAATAGAAGTTAAATGCATGTAACACATTTTAAATACATGTTTTTACTCGGTTTTGTAAAAGTTTTAAAGAAGTTTTCATCATGACCTTAGCTGTCTCCATATCACCGCATTGGTCTAAAACGGGTGTGTAGCAGCCGTATCACTCCTTTCACAGTACGGCGAAAACAAACTAGTCCCAAATTAAAATATCGATCATAAAGAAAATTATTTTATGAAGTACACAGTTTGTAGATACCAGAGGTCGGAATGAGATTCATTTCTAAAGACAATATCGGGGTTCACCTTATGGCCTAGACAGCGGCAAAAGCTGCATTACAGAAGTGCAAACATGCCCAAACGAGCGGCTGGTCAGCGGGATGTCCGGGATTTTTTTTAAAGAAAAAAACTACAGGTGAGCAATTAATCTCAATAATTAACCTAGCCTGCTTTTTGTTATCTAAAGACCACCCGACTCGCCACAGGTATACGCAAAGATCCCAGGATGCTTGTCAGGTGTCTGTTTCTGTGTGCTGGTTGTTGGGTGGTTTTGCTCTGCTTACCTCTCCTCAGGGTGTGATTGGCAGGTGCTTTAAGAGCTCATCATAGCACTGAAACAGCACTGGTGAAGGTTACTGATGATATTCTCATGGCCTCAGATAATGGACTGGTGTCTGTTCTGGTTTTGTTAGATCTCAGTGCTGCTTTTGACACAGTCGATCATAATATTCTCTTAGAAAGGCTTGAACATGTTGCAGGGATCAAAGGAACAGCACTAGGCTGGTTTAAATCATATTTGTCTGATAGATTCCAGTTTGTTCATCTAAATGATAAATCATCTTCACTCTCAAGGGTTACTTGTGGAGTTCCACAGGGTTCTGTCCTTGGACCAATTCTTTTCACCATATATATGCTTCCAATTGGTAGAATCATTAGACAGCATGTGGCAAATTTCCACAGCTATGCCGATGATACACAACTATATTTATCCATAAATCCTGATGAACCCAGTCAGTTAGGTAGATTACAGGCATGTCTGGAAGACATAAAAGCATGGATGACCCTAAACTTTTTGCTTTTAAATTCTGACAAGACAGAAGTTGCTGTCTTTGGACCAGAAGTTCTTAAACAGAAACTGATTAGTCAATCACTTCATCTGGATGCCATTAAATTGGCCCCCAGTAATAACGTAAAGAACCTCGGCGTTATTTTTGACCAAGACTTGACATTTAAATCCCATATTAAACAGGTTTCTAGGATTTCTTTCTTTCACCTCCGGAATATTGCTAAAATTAGAAACATCCTGTCCAGGAGTGATGCTGAGAAACTAGTCCATGCATTTGTTACCTCAAGGCTGGACTACTGTAATTCTTTACTATCAGGAAGTCCACAAAATGCCATTAAAAGCCTTCAGTTGATCCAAAATGCGGCAGCAAGAGTTCTGATGAATATTAAAAAGAGAGATCACATTTCTCCTGTTTTAGCTTCCCTTCATTGGCTCCCTGTTAAATCCAGAATAGAATTTAAGATCCTTCTTCTTACATACAAAGCCCTTAATAATCAAGCTCCATCATACATCAGAGATCTAATTGTTCCATATGTTCCTAAAAGAGCACTTCGCTCTCAGACTGCAGGCTTACTTGTAGTTCCTAGGATTTCTAAAAGTAGAATGGGAGGCAGATCTTTTAGTTATCAGGCTCCTCTCCTGTGGAACCAGCTCCCAGCTTTAGTCCGTGAGGCAGACACTCTGTTTACTTTTAAGGCCAGGCTTAAAACTTTCCTTTTTGATAAAGCTTATAGTTAGAGTGGCTTAGGTCATCCTGAGCTATCTCTGTAGTTATGCTGCTATAGGCTTAGACTGCTGGAGGACAGACTTACCAATTTTCTTCACTCTGCTACTTCCTTATCTCCTACGACTCTCCAGTTGTATTACAGTACATTCTGTTATTTCGACTGTTAACTTTGTTTTCTCTCAGTGTTTTTCTCCCCATAGAAGATATACCTGGTCTGGTATCCTGCTTGGCTGCAATGCCCTGTTGGACGGGGGGCATCGACTGGGATGATCCTCTCAGTAACTGAACATCCGCTGTGTCCTGTTATCAACTTTTTACTTTCTGTAACATAGAAATTACTCTTATACCAGATCTTCTGTTCCTTCTGTGTTCTGCTCTGTCTTCTGAAACCCCCAGACGGTCGTGGCAGATGGCCGCTCCTACTGAGCCTGGTTCTGTTGGAGGTTTCTTCCTGTTAAAGGGGAGTTTTTCCTCTCCACTGTCGCTACATGCTTGCTCAGTATGAGGGATTGCTGAAGGATTGCTGTGGTTGGAAATCTGCCCAACCTCACGCCAATGACTGATGCAATCTGCTGGGATTCCTTAAATAGGAAACTTTTTAACTGATTGGAATGTTTGTATAAATGTATTGAAATAACTTCTTGTTAAGTGCCTTGAGATGACATCTGTTGTGAATTGGCGCTATATAAATAAACTGAATTGAATTGAATAGACATCTACAGGGGTGCCGCCAGAAATTCTGGGCCCTATGAAAAAGAAATTATGGGCCCCCCATATTTTGTACAGATAAAATTTACCCCAATAAACATGCCTTGTACACTTTTAAAACTTCAGCTACTTTCTGTCAGAGACAGTTGTCCCAAAAAGTCGCCAGATGACATCATACGCTAATTTGCATAATGATGACGTCCTCACGTGATGACAAATAAAACAGAAAGGAGGAAATAATTATATTTAGATTAGGATTACAGGGTTAAACAATACATTATTTAAACAGGGGAAACATGCTACAGGGAAATGTGACTTTTGTCTTCAAGAAGAGACTGTGGAACATGTTCAATTCAATTCAATTCAATTCAGTTTATTTATATAGCGCCAATTCACAACAGATGTCATCTCAAGGCACTTAACAAGAAGTCATTTCAATACATTTATACAAACATTCCAATCAGTTAAAAAGTTTCCTATTTAAGGAATCCCAGCAGATTGCGTCAGTCATTGGCGTGAGGTTGGGCCCCGTTGATGCAGACTTTCCAACCACAGCAATCCTTCAGCAATCCCTCATACTGAACAAGCATGTAGCGACGGTGGAGAGGAAAAACTACCCTTTAACAGGAAGAAACCTCCAACAGAACCAGGCTCAGTAGGAGCGGTCATCTGCCAAGACCGTCTGGGGGTTTGAGAAGACAGAGCAGAAACACAGAAGGAACAGAAGATCTGATATAAGAGAACTTTCTATGTTACAGAAAGTAAAAAGTTAATAACAGGACACAGTGGATGTTCAGTTACTGGGAGGATCATCCCAGTCGATGCCCCCCGTCTAACAGGGCATTGCAGCCAAGCAGGATACTGACCAGGTATATCTTCTATGGAGAGAAAAACACTGAGAGAAAACAAAGTTAACAGTCGAAATAACAGAATGTACTGTAATACAACTGGAGAGTCGTAGGAGAAAAGGAAGTAGTAGAGTGAAGAAAATTGGCAAGTCTGTCCTCCAGCAGTCTAAGCCTATAGCAGCATAACTACAGAGATAGCTCAGGATGACCTAAGCCACTCTAACTATAAGCTTTATCAAAAAGGAAAGTTTTAAGCCTGGCCTTAAAAGTAAACAGAGTGTCTGCCTCACGGACTAAAGCTGGGAGCTGGTTCCACAGGAGTAGAGCCTGATAACTAAAACATCTGCCTCCCATTCTACTTTTAGAAATCCTGGGAATTACAAGTAAACCTGCAGTCTGAGAGCGAAGGGCTCTGTTAGGAACATAAGGAACAATTAGATCTCTGATGTATGATGAAGCTTGATTATTAAGGGCTTTGTATGTAAGAAGAAGGATCTTAAATTCTATTCTGGATTTAACAGGGAGCCAATGAAGGGAAGCTAAAACAGGAGAAATGTGATCTCTCTTTTTAATATTCATCAGAACTCTTGCTGCCGCATTTTGGATCAACTGAAGGCTTTTAATGGCATTTTGTGGACTACCTGATAGTAAAGAATTACAGTAGTCCAGCCTTGAGGTAACAAATGCATGGACTAGTTTCTCAGCATCACTCCTGGACAGGATGTTTCTAATTTTAGCAATATTCCGGAGGTGAAAGAAAGAAATCCTAGAAACCTGTTTAATATGGGATTTAAATGTCAAGTCTCGGTCAAAAATAACGCCGAGGTTCTTTACGTTATTACTGGGGGCCAATTTAATGCCATCCAGATGAAATGATTGACTAATCAGTTTCTGTTTAAGAACTTCTGGTCCAAAGACAGCAACTTCTGTTCTATTATATTGCCTGAAGTAAACTGTTGAGAAAACTGGTACAAAATTTACAAGATATCAAATTGCAACTGGACATCAAAGACCTTTTAAACAAAATTTAAATTTCTTTTTTTTTTCTTTTTTTTTACGTGTCCTGTTTGGCAGTGTGGAGCTCAGAATTGGTGTCTGAGTACCAAGTAGAAGCCCAACAGATTTACTTTCACAAGCGGAGCAGTACAGCTTTTGCTATAGTCCTCCACTTGATATATGTGTGAAAAATCTTTATTATGAATTGTTGGGGTTTTTATTTCCTGATGTTATGGACACGGAAAATCAAGGAGAAGAAAGAAGGAAGATGAAGAAGAGAGGTAGGAAACAAAAAGTCAAGAGAGAGGGTGAGTTGAAAATACGAGAGGAAGAGGAACAAAGAAAACACAGGAAAACATTTAAGTCTGCCTCCATACCCACAGGACGGCAAAGAGAGGGGGACAAACAAAACAAAACACGAAAAAGGAACATCGACAAAACAAACCAAACATTGTGAACTAAGAATTACACAACCACAACACACAAAAATAGATATAAAAATACAATACAAAAACAATGTCACAGAAAAACTCATGGTACCGATTAATCAAGCTCTAGTAATGATAACCTCAGCCCAAGAATACATCCTTAAGCACCAGAGACCCCACATCTATGTGTGTGTGTTAGCATGCTGGTGCATATAAGGCTTCTCCATAAGAGCGTTAGATAGCTGGTGTGAGCAGGCATCAATCCGTCTCCCAGGAATCTTTGCAGACATGAAGGAGATCGGAGCAAAGACCTCCAAAGGACCCCCAGAGCCCCGGGCGGACCCTGGCGGGGCCGACCGCATCCCCCAAGAGTGGAGCAAAGGAGAACCCCAGGGGAACACCCAGCGGACACTATGCAGGGGCCCGGGGGGCAGCAGCGACGAGCCCACGGGCCCCGCCGGCAACCGGCCGTGCCAGGGCGGGCCGGTCAA
The DNA here is from genome assembly GCA_963556495.2 of Valencia hispanica. NCBI lineage: Eukaryota > Metazoa > Chordata > Actinopteri > Cyprinodontiformes > Valenciidae > Valencia > Valencia hispanica. Next base: position 54,576,772 of record OY747712.1, on the reverse strand, counting down.
TGGACCGGGAGAGCCGGGGCCCAGGGGCACCCCACCCCCCAGCAGGGACCCGACAAGGGACCGGCCGACGAGGGGCCCCCGGCACTGCAGGGGCTGCCATGCGCCGCCTCCACCCTAGGCCAATCCCCACCGCCAACATCCCAGCGCCCCACCGATTGCCGCAAGGGACGGACAGCATCCCCAGGCTGGGCTCAGCCAGCATCTGGACACCAAGTTGTACCAGCTCCCGGGTCCTGATCCCGCGCAACGCAAAGCGCCGAGACCAGGCATCCAACGAGGGCCAGGGCCGGTCCAACCCGCCAATGAACCGGCCATGCACGGTGCGCACAGAACATGTGATCAAATGAGCAGAGACGCTGGATCCGCATCCCGCCGTGCCACCGAGCAGGCACCACCCAACAATCCCAAACCTGGCACCTCTAAAAGAGGTGCCCCAACCAACCAAAGGAAGATATCGGCCCAGCGCATCGGCCGACCGACACACCGCCCCCCCCAGGCCCGGCCAGGCACGCACCAGGTCCGAAGCGGATTGACCACCGATGCACCAGCAGGCAGGGTCCCCCGTCACCGGCGGGGAGTGACGGAGGGGAAATAGGCCCCCCATTAAGTGTAAGGCCTGAGGTGCGCCAGGCGAGGGGGCAGACCAAGATCCAACCTGACAGGTAGACAAGACATACAGACACAGTCATACGTTCCCTCCCTCTTAAACCCATACATTCTCACTGACTCACCAAGACACCCAAAAAAATGATGCTGTACCCTCACTCACACACCCCATACACACTTTATGCTCCCAGGTCCAGGTACCAATGCCCCAGTAGAGCCACCAGCCCCCGGACCCGGGAGATGGTCCTTCTAGGACGGAGACAAGCAGACCGCCAAGGGCCCCACAGTGGCAAAGCCGCCAGACAGCCCAGGACCCCGACCAGACCGCCTGTTCCTCCTCCGGACCCCAACCCCTGATGCCTGATGGCCCGTAGCGAACAGGGGTGTGAAAAGACCCCTAGCCTCCATCCTCCCGCTTGAGTATGGTGTTGATGCATGTTGTTATAATGTGCATTTAAAACAGAGGGGTGGGGTGTGGGGAAGGCAGCCACACATCCCCCAACCCCCACCCCGAGCCCTCAGTGTCTATATGTGGTTTAACAGTGGGCACCGGCACCAGAGGTGAAGCTGATTGAACCGCTCCCCCTCTGGATGCCGAAAAGTGTGCCCACCCCAACGTCCCTACATATGTGTCGCGTGAGAATGTTGTAAGTGGGAGTGTCTAAGTTGTATATTAAAATTGGGACCCAGGACACCACGGGATAGCGAGGAGGGAAGCCCCTCCTCGCACCCCAGTGATGTGCCCATGCCCCAAGACCCTATATGAGTGGTAAAGTGATGGAGCGGGTGGACAGAGGTGTCCAGGGATGGGGAGGGAAGGACTGGGAGACAAAATGTCTTCCCAGGGAGCCAAATTTAAATTTCAAAAAATTTAAATTTCTGGAAAAAGAAATTGCTGAGATATCTCAAGAAGATGAAATAGAGAGAATATAGATGTTTGTTTGTTTGTTTTTTAGTACTTGTAAAAAAATAAGTAGGTCATATTTAGCATGCATCAAATGTTTCTTGCCAACTGCCATTAAACAGAAGTTTATTGGTTATGGTATTATCTTCGGGGGGTTTTTTTTGTTTTAAGTTTTAAATCTCCTACGTTTTTGAACTCACCATACATTTCGAACGTTCCTTGAATGCACCACAGGTGTGTGATGCAGTGTAGTACAGACAAGCTTCTGCCTCAATTCCCGTTGAAAGATCGGTCTATGGTCTATATATATGCAGATTTATTTTTTACTTTTGAACTGACATTAACTACAAAACAACTTCGTTTGTGTGTGGATGAAATGAATCGAAAAAGGTTTGATTGATCAGTGGACCTAGTGTGATCATGCAGCATAAACATACGCAGATCATTCCCTTTCTGAGCGTCGGGAAGGAGCAAGCTGGGTCTCTAAACTGCAGGGAATATCAGTGACAAAGTTTCACAGAAAGTAGCTAAAGGTGGTCAGAAATGTTGCTATATTTGTTGCTAGGCGCTTTTTTGGGAAAAAAAGTTGTTAAGGGGGTCTGAAAAGTCGTTAGACAAAGTGCTAAGTTGGCAACAATGCTAGCAAGCAGCTCGGAAGGACAGGTGGAATGAACCAATCTGCTGGGATTCCTTAAATAGGAAACTTTTTAACTGATTGGAATGTTTGTATAAATGTATTGAAATGACTTCTTCTTAAGTGCCTTGAGATGACATCTGTTGTGAATTGGCGCTATATAAAAAAAAACAACAACATTGTATAGTGGCTTGCAAAAGTATTCGGCCCCCTTGAACTTTTCCACATTTTGTCACATTACAGCCACAAGCATAAATCAATTTTATTGGAATTCCACGTGCAAGACCAATACAAAGTGGTGTACAAGTGAGAAGTGGAACGAAAATCATACATGATTCCAAACATTTTTTATAAATAAATAACTGAAAAGTGGGGTGTGCGTAATTATTCAGCCCCCTAAATCAAAGCTTTGTAGAACCACCGTTTGGCGGCAATTACAGCTGCCAGTCTTTTAGGGTATGTCTCTACCAGCTTTGGAGATATACAGACTGAAATTCTTGTCCATTCTTCTTTGGAAAACAGTTCCAGCTCAGTCAGATTAGATGGACAGTGTTTGTGAACAGTAGTTTTCAGATCTTTCCACAGATTCTCGATTGGATTTAGATCTGGACTTTGACTGGGCCATTCTAACACATGGATATGTTTTGTTTTAAACCATTCCATTGTTGCCCTGGCTTTATGTTTAGGGTCGTTGTCCTGCTGGAAGGTGAACCTTCGCCCCAGTCTCAAGTCTTTTGCAGACTCCAAGAGGTTTTCTTCCAAGATTGCCCTGTATTTGGCTCCATCCATCTTCCCATCAACTCTGACCAGCTTCCCTGTCCCTGCTGAAGAGAAGCACCCCCAGAGCATGATGCTGCCACCACCATATTTGACAGTAGGGATGGTGTGTTCAGAGTGATGTGCAGTGTTAGTTTTCCGCCACACATAGCGTTTTGCATTTTGGCCAAAAAGTTCCATTTTGGTCTCATCTGACCAGAGCACCTTCTTCCACATGTGTGCTGTGTCCCCCACATGGCTTTTGGCAATCTGCAAACGGGACTTCTTTTGGTTTTCTTTTAACAATGGCTTTCTTCTTGCCACTCTTCCATAAAGGCCAACTTTGTGCAGTGCACCACTAATAGTTGTCCTATGGACAGATTCCCCCACCTGAGCTGTAGATCTTTGCAGCTCATCCAGAGTCACCATGGGCCTCTTGGCTGCATTTCTGATCAGCGCTCTCCTTGTTCGGCCTGTGAGTTTAGGTGGACGGCCTTGACTTGGTAGGTTTACAGTTGTGCCATACTCCTTCCATTTCTGAATGATCGCTTGAACAGTGCTCCGTGGGATGTTCAAGGCTTGGGAAATCTTTTTGTAGCCTAAGCCTGCTTTAAATTTCTCAATAACTTTATCCCTGACCTGTCTGGAGTGTTCTCTGGACTTCATGGTGTTGTTGCTCCCAACATTCTCTTAGACAACCTCTGAGGCAGTCACAGGGCAGCTGTATTTGTACTGACATTAGATTACACACAAGTGCACTCTATTTAGTCATTAGCACTCATCAGGCAATGTCTATGGGCAACTGACTGCACTCAGACCAAAGGGGGCTGAATAATTACGCACACCCCACTTTTCAGTTATTTATTTGTAAAAAAAAATTGGAATCATGTATGATTTTCGTTCCACTTCTCAGGTGTACACCACTTTGTTTTGGTCTTTCACCTGGAAATCCAATAAAATTGATTCATGTTTGTGGCTGTAATGTTACAAAATGTGGAAAAGTTCAAGGGGGCCAAACACTTTTGCAAGCCACTGTAGCTCTGATCATTTCTTTAACTCACGTTGCTCCTGCAGACAGTATTCCCCATTTGAGATATGCTGCTTTAGACAGGAAGGATGAATTCTTCAATTTTTGTTGAACTTATTGATTTGGTTTTATTGTCCACTTGTTTGTATTACATTATTGTATTACTATATGTGTGACTTGTTTTCGGGTGGTCTGTTGCACACTTTGAGTTGATTGAATAATTTTGTAGAAGGAGCAAAGATGAGCTACAGACAGAGAAAGAGCCAGCAGCAGCAGAACTGATCCAATCAAACATGGAAATTGGAAATCTCCTGTTTTAGCTTCCCTTCATTGGCTCCCTGTTAAATCCAGAATAGAATTTAAGATCCTCCTTCTTACATACAAAGCCCTTAATAATCAAGCTCCATCATTCATCAGAGATCTGATTGTTTCATATGTTCCCAACAGAGCACTTCGCTCTCAGACTGCAGGTTTACTTGTAGTTCCTGGGATTTCTAAAAGTAGAATGGGACGCAGATCTTTTAGTTATCAGGCTCCTCTCCTGTGGAACCGGCTCCCTGCTTTAGTCCGTGAGGCAGACACTCTGTTTACTTTTAAGACCAGGCTTAAAACTTTCCTTTCTGATAAAGCTTATAGTTAGAGTGGCTTAGGTCATCCTGACCTATCTCTGTAGTTATGCTGCTATAGGCTTAGACTGCTGGAGGACAGACTTACCAATTTTTTTCACTCTGCTACTTCCTTTTCTACTACTACTCTCCAGTTGTATTACAGTACATTCTGTTATTTCAGCTGTTAACTGTTTTCTCTCAGTGTTTTTCTCTCCATAGAAGCTCCACCTGGTCTGGTATCCTGCTTGGCTGCAATGCCCTGTTCGACGGGGGGCATCGGCTGGGATGGTGATCCCAGTAACTGAACATCCACCATGTCATGTTATCAACTTTTTACTTTCTGTAACATAGAAAGTACTCTTATCAGATCTTCTGTTCCTTCTGCCCCCAGACGGTCGTGGCAGATGGCCTCTCCTACTGAGCCTGGTTCTGTTGGAGGTTTCTTCCTGTTAAAGGGGAGTTTTTCCTCTCCACCGTCGCTACATGCTTGCTCAGTATGAGGGATTGCTGAAGGATTGCTGTGGTTGGAAAGTCTGCATCAACGGGGCCCAATCTCACGCCAATGACTGACGCAGTCTGCTGGTATTCAAAATTCAATTCAATTCAAAAATACTTTATTGATCCCAGAGGGAAATTAAGTGTTGGTATAGCTCATATAATTAATTCTTTAAGGAGTTGTTGTAGATGATAATGGCTGTGGGCAGGAAGGATTTCCTGTAGCGGTCTGTATTGCAGCGAAACTGAAGAAGCCTCCGACTGAAGACGCTCTGTTGTTGTATGACTGTCTCATGAAGAGGATGCTCAGGGTTGTCCATAATTTTTTTGATTTTATGAAGAATCCTTCTTTGCATTATCATCTCCAGATTTTCCACAGTTGTCCCAAGAACAGAACCAGCCTTCTTTATCAGGTTGTTTAGCCTTTTTAAATCCCTGGCTCTGATGCTGCTACCCCAACAGATGACGGCTGAAGAGATTACACTCTCCACAACAGACTTGTAGAAGATTTGCAGCATCTTGCTGCAAACCTTGAAGGACCTAAGCTTCCTCAAGAAGTACAGTCTGCTCTGTCCCTTCTTGTAGACGGCTTCACTGTTGCGCCTCCAGTCCAGTCTGTTGTCAAGGTGAACTCCGAGGTATTTATATTCCTCAACCACCTCCACTTCTTCTTCTGTCACAAAGCGGTCCACCAGCTCTCTGTATTCAGCTTCTTGTCCATCTCTGATACACCCGACAATTGCAGAGTCATCTGAGTATTTCTGCAGATGAAACGTCTCTGATTTGTACTGGAAGTCTGAGGTGTACAGAGTGAAAAGGAATGGTGAGAGTACGGTCCCCTGTGGTGCTCCTGTGCTACTGACCACCTGGTTTGACACACAATTCTTCAGTCTCACAAACTGTGGTCTGTTGGTCAGGTAGTCATTGATCCAGGCGATTGTTGAGGGCTCCACCTGTGTCTTCAGGAGTTTTTGACAAAGCAAATCAGGCTGAATTGTGTTAAATGCACTAGAGAAATCAAAGAACATGATCCTCACAGTGCTGCCTGCTTTGTCCAGATGACAGTGGGTTGGTTGAAGTAGGTGGATGATGGCATCTTCAACTCCAACTCCACAGCGATAAGCAAACTGCAGTGGGTCCTGATATGTTCTTGTTTGCTTACTCAGGGGGGCCAACAGGAGTCTCTCCAGGACCTTCATGATGTGGGATGTCAGGGCAACGGGTCTATAGTCATTGATGACTGATGGGTGAGTTCTTTTGGGTACTGGAACAAGGCAGGATGTCTTCCACAACACTGGAACCTTCTCCTGAGTTAGGCTAAGGTTGAAGATGTGCTGCAGAATCCCACAGAGCTGCTCTGCACAGGCCTTCAGGACTCTGGGGCTGACACCATCTGGACCTTCAGCCTTGTTCCGGTTCAGTTTCTCCAGCTGCCTCTTCACCTGACTTTTGGAGATAGACAAGTGGGAGGGGGAGGCAAAGGGGGTAGCAGCACCTCCTGACTTTGTTGAAGTCAAACTTGTGGAATCAGAAGAGTCCATGGCTGAGGTGAAGGATAAAACATCCGAGGTGTAACAGGGAAACTGTTGATCAGAGGAGAGTGGGATGTCTGTTTGGCTGGGAACAGGAGAGGTGGATGCTGAGCTAGTTCCTGAACTGAACCTGTTGAAGAATATGTTCAGTTCATTGGCTCTGTCCAGACTTCCATCTATCCAATCCTTCCTGTCCTTAAAACCTGTGATCTTTCTCATTCCTGACCAGACATCTCGGATATTGTTCCTCTGTAGTTTGTTCTCCAGCTTCTTCCTGTATGCCTCCTTGCTGTCTCTGATCTTGACCTTAAGTTGCTTCTGTATACTCCTCAATAATTCCCTGTCTCCCTCCCTGAAGGCTCTTTTTTTCTTGTTTAGCAGTTCCTTCAGGTCACTGGTGATCCAGGGTTTGTTATTCGGGAAGCATCTCACTGTTCTGGTGGGGATGATGTTGTCCACACAGAAGTTTATATAGTCAGTCACACACTCAGTCATGGCATTGATGTCCTCTCCATGTGCTTGGCAAAGAGTCATCCAGTCTGTGGTTGCAAAACAACCCTGCAGGGCTTCTTCAGCTTCCTGTGACCATTTTCTCACAGTTCGTTTTGTCACAGGTTGCCTCTGAACAAGGGGTTTATATTCTGAACATAGAAAAACGAGATTGTGATCTGATTGTCCCAGAGGAGGTCTTGGTTTGGACGTGTATGAATCCTTTACATTTGCATAAAACAAATCCAAGGTCCTGTTTTCTCTTGTAGAGCAGATGACAAACTGTTGAAATGTTGGAAGTGTAGTAGAGAGCGAGGCATGATTAAAATCACCAGATATTGCCACAAATGCATTGGGGTGCTGTGTCTGTAACTTAGCAACAATGGAACTGATGACATCACATGCATTGTCGGCAACGGCTGAAGGTGGAATGTAAACAACTGCCAAAATTACACTGGTGAACTCTCTTGGTAAATAATATGGACGAAAACTCACTGCCAAGAGTTCGACATCTGGGCTGCAGAGACGACACTTCACAGTAACATGTCCTGGATGACACCATCTGTTGTTTACAAGCACTGCTACTCCGCCACCTTTTCTTTTCCTGCTCGTCTTCAGATCTCTGTCTGCTCGTACAGTCAGGAAGCCTGGCAGACAGACGTTGGAGTCGGGGATATGATCCAGTAGCCACGTCTCCGTAAAACACATAACACTGCATTCACGGTACTCTGGCTGAGTCCTTGTAAGGGCTTGGAGTTCATCCATCTTGTTAGCCAGTGATCTTACGTTGCCCATTATGATCGATGGAAGAGATGGCTTGAACTTCCTCTTTCTCTGTCTCCTTTTCGCTCCTGCTCTGCATCCACGTCTCCTCCTTATCAACTCATCAGGGATTTTTGGCTTCAGTTGAGGTATTATTTCAGCTTTTGCGATGTTAATCAGCTGCTCCCGGCTGTAAACCACATTGTTGCCATGGTTACGCATCATAACAAATTGTTAAAAAGGGAAAAATTTACAGCAAAAATCCTTCCAGCTTCACAGCACCAAAAACTAGAAAGTATACAGGTAAAAAAATGCAATCTTCTTTAAGAAAAAAGAGGAACCAATGTACAAAAAAACATAACTTAATATGTAACCAACAGAGCCACTCCAACATGCAGCCACCCAGAGCAGCGCAATTCTAGAATTCCTTAAATAGGAAAGTTTTTAACTGATTGGAATGTTTGTATAAATGTATTGAAATTACTTCTTGTTAGGTGCCTTGAGATGACATCTGTTGTGCACTATTTAAATAAACTAAATTGAATATATATATATATATATATATATATATATATATATATATATATATATATATATATATATATATATATACACACACACACACACGTATATATATATATATATATATATACACTGCTCACAAAAATTAAAGGAACACTTTTTTATTTGGGCCTGGCATGAAATCAATTAAACCTGTCTGATAATTTTCTCGTTGGCTAAGCAGCTGAGGGCATTGTTAATCACTTTCAGCTGTATTGGTGTTCATGGACTTAACAACAGGTGCACTACAGTGGCAACAATTAGAAAACCCTCAAAACAGGTATGGTTCTACATGTGGAGGTCATTTCAAGTTTCTCCCTCTTGATCTTTTTTGGCTTGTTTTCCACTCGTGCTGGTTTTGGCTTGAGTAATTATCTCTACTGGCAGTATGAGGCGATTCTTTAACCCTACAGAAGTTGCACAGGTTGCCAACTTCTCCAGGATGGCACATCCACACGTGCTGCAGCAAGAAGGTTTAATGTGTCTCCCAGCACAATCTCCAGAACATGGAGATTTCAGGAGACTGGTGGTTATTGTCGGAGTGCTGGACAGGGCCGTAGAAGGTCCTCAACCCATCAGCAGGACCGATACCTGCTCCTTTGTGCAAGGCGGAACAGGCTGACCACTGCTCGTGCCCTACAGAATGATCTCCAGAGGGCCACTGGTGTGAATGTCTCTACCCAAATAATCAGGAACAGACTTCATGAAGATGGCCTGAGGGCCCGACGTCCTGTTTTCGGCCCTGTGCTCACTGCCCAGCACCGTGGAGCTCGACTGGCATTTGCTCAAGAACACCAGAATTGGCAAGTCCGCCACTGGCACCCTGTACTTTTTACAGACGAGAGCAGGTTCACCCTGAGCACCTGTGATAGACGTGAAAGAGTCTGGAGAAGACAAGGAGAACGTTATGCTGCCTGCAACGTCGTTCAACATGACAGGTTTGGTGGTGGGTCAGTGATGGTCTGGGGAGGCATATCCATGGAGGGACGCACAGACCTCTACTGCCTAGGAAATGGTGCTCTGACTGCCATAAGATATCGAGATGAAATCCTTGAATCCATTGTCAGACCCTACGCTGGTGCAGTAGGTCCTGGTTTCCTCCTAATGCACGACAATGCCCGGCCTCATGTGGCAAGAGTATGCAGGCAGTACCTGGAGGATGAAGGAATTGAAACCATTGAATGGCCTTCACGATCCCCTGACTTAAACCCAATAGAACATCTGTGGGACATTACGTTTCGGTCCATTAGGCGCCGCCAGGTTGCTCCTCAGACTGTACAACAGCTCAGGGATGCCCTCACACAGATCTGGGAGGAAATGCCACAAGACACCATCCGTCGTCTCATTGGGAGCATGCCCCGACGTTGTCAAGCATGCATACAAGCTCGTGGGGGCCAAACAAGATACTGAAAAGCATTTTGTGTTGCAGAAATTAAGCTTTTGAAAAAATGGACTAGCCTGCCACATCTTCATTTCACTCTGATTTTAGGGTGTCTACGCAATTGGGCCCTCTGTAGGCTGAAAACTTTTATTTCCATTAAAAGACTTGGCATCCTTTTATTCCTTAGACATTGCCCTGTCGTTATTTGTATAGATATCCAACTTCATATTGAGATCTGATGTATCTAATGTGGTTGTTTAAAGTGCTCCTTTAATTTTTGTGAGCAGTGTACAAATGGCAAATAAACTATCTATCTATCTTGTTCCGGTTCAGTTCTTCCAGCAGCCTCTTCACCTGACTTTTGGAGACAGAAAAGTGGGAGGAGGAGGCAAAGGGAATATCAGCATGTCCTGACTTGCTTGAAGTCAAACTTGTGTAATCAGGGCCGCTGCTAGGCTTTTGGAGGCCCTAAGCATAATTGGCCAGGGAGGCCCCCTCCAAACACAAACACAGACAAAACTCGAGTTCCTACTTAACCTGTTGCTATTTATTTTCAAACTGGCATTAAATAAACATTTGAACACGAACATTTAGATATTAAGTAATATATAGCACAAAACAAACAAAATAAACTGCAACAACAGCATTGCAACAACAGGTTTGACATTGGCTGTATGCTAACTTGTATGCTTACGTTGAGGTCAATTATATCGTTTTTGACAGTGTTTTCTGTTTTGCCAAAACAATTAGGCCCCGACATAGTGTGGCCAAAAAGAAGGACATTTTTTAAGACTCAACAAATCTAGGATAAAAACTTATTGTTGCACTTACATCACTGTAATACAGAGAATTAGCAACTACTGGACCAGTTCTCGGTTTGGAGGAGTGGTAGTGCAATTAAAATCAGAGATTAGAGTCAGGATCTTCACATTAATTTGAAAGTCCTGCTCAGTAAGTTATTAGCCGGCAATTTACTGAACATATAAACACATAACATACATTTCACATTCATGCAAAAACTTGAGTTTGTTGCTCACGACACCTTTCTTTGTAACCTTTAGGTTAAACTTGTTTCTGTTCTTTCAAGCAAATTATTGTTTTAAAAAAACTGGCCTGCATGATAAACCATGCAGAAAAGTTTGTTTAACTCAAATTCATTTACATAAAATTGTCAAACAAAAGAGGAAAAATAAAATCTCTAACACTGGTCAACTTAATGAGGCGGCAGCTTTCATGTCTGCCGTTAAACGTCATAAACAAAAACAGCTGATTGACGCCAAATACAGGCTTTTAATGTCAGGAAAACAAAACACAAGGGGTTTAACACAGATATATTCAGTAAAGTTATTTATTCAAGTAATCAAGTCTTTTCCTGTTTTACAGACGAAGTTTGAGGCTTAATTAGCTTGTAAACTCGTCACATACATTTCCGAAAATAAGATATAACTAAAAGAAATCCCACCAAAACCATCCCGCAGAAGTCAAGTTTAAACTCTGCGTTTAGCTTTAGCTTCATACTGCTTTTCCTCACTCACATGCTGGCGCGGGGGAGGCTTCACGTACTCGGTTTGTTTCACGTACTTGTTTAAAAAAAACTATAATCTTTTACACACTTCTAAAACAAACAATTAACCATATGAACTGTCACAAACATTTGCATTTATCTGGGCCTACTTATTGTCATTTCCTGTAGTTATTGTTATTATTTGTGAACCTGTTTGTACATGAGGGTGATGTGGGTTACATCCTAGACAGCCTATAAAAACAAGAACTTACCAGCAAAAGATGCACGGGTGTCATCTCTTTGTTTTTTCTTCTTTCTTTCTATATAAATTAGATAAAAACATTTAATTTGGCTGAATTGTGAGTGAAAGGTTACACAATAAAGAAAGAACAACGGTGGGCCTGTTATAACTAATTCATGTATTACTTGCAATAGGCTAATGTAATAATTTTCATGGCATTTCTTTGGAAACCCCTTTTGGAGGCCCCCGCCAGGTACTTGGGGCCCTAAGCACTCTGCGTACTTTGCGTATGGACAGCGGCGGCCCTGTGTGTAATCAGAAGAGTCCATGACTGAGGTGAAGGATAAAACATCCAAGGTGTAACAGGAAAGCTGTTGGTCAGAGGAGAGTGGGATGTCTGTTTGGCTGGGAACAGGAGAGGGGGATGCTGAGCTAGTTCCTAAACTGAACCTATTGAAGAAAATGTTTAATTCATTGGCTCTGTCAAGACTTCCATCTATCCAATCCTTCCTGTACTTAACGCCTGTGTTCTTTTTCATTCCTGACCAGACATCTCTGATATTGTTCCTCTTTAGTTTGTTCTCCAGCTTCTTCCGGTATGCCTCTTTGCTGTCTCCGATCTTGACCTTAAGTTGCTTCTGTATACCTCTCAGTAATTCCCTGTCTAAAGGCTCTTTTTTTCTTATTTAGCAGCTCCTTCAGGTCACTGGTGATCCAGGGTTTGTTATTAGGGAAGCATCTCACTGTTCTGGTGGGGATGATGTCCACACAGAAGTTTATATAGTCAGTCACACACTCAGTCATGGCATTAATGTCCTCTCCATGTGCTTGGCAAACAGTCATCCAGTCTATGGTCGCAAAACAACCCTGCAGAGCTTCTTCAGCTTCCTGTGACCATTTTCTCACAGTTTTCTTTGTAATAGGTTGCCTCTGAACAAGTGGCTTGTATTCTGAACAGAGAAAAACAAGATTGTGATCTGATTGTCCCAGAGGAGGTCTTGGTTTGGACATGTATGCATCCTTTACATTTGCATAAAACAGATCCAAGGTCTTGTTTTCTCTTGTAGAGCAGTTGTCAAACTATTGAAATGTTGGAAGTGTAGACGATAGCGAGGCATGATTAAAATCACCAGATACTGCCACAAATGCATTCGGGTGCTGTGTCTGTAGCTTAGCAACAACGGAACTGATGACATCACATGCATTGTCGGCAACAGCTGAAGGTGGAATGTAAACAACTGCCAAACTTACACTGGTGAACTCTCTTGGTAAATAATATGGACGAAAACTTACTGCCAAGAGTTCGATATCTGGGCTGCAGAGACGGCACTTCACAGTAACATCCAATTTGATCTAAACCAGGTATTTTCAGTTTAGGACTGACTGCTTCAGATTTGAAGAGGGTAGGAACAATTCCAGAAGACCGTGAGGAGTGGATGATGGCTGTTATAAGGGGGAGTAGAGAGGGAAGGCATGATTTGACCAGAACTGTAGAAAGGGTGTCTAACTGATAGGTGGAAGGTTTGGACTTAATGATAAGGTCGGATAATTTTGAGGGATGGGGGAGTTTAAAGGTGGAGAGTTGATAGGAGGGTTGAAAGAAATCAGAGAGAGGAGGGGAGGGAGGAAGTGAAGTAGGGGGACCGAGGTGTTGATGGATCCAGTTGACTTTTTCTTTAAAAAACCGAAGGAGAGAGTTACAGGTAGAGCTGTAATTGGGCCTTGAAAGTTGGGCATTGCCTAAGCCCGAGAGAATTCAGCCCGAGCCCGGAGAATATATTTTGATTGACAGCGTATTAAAGCCCAAACCCGATTACAGCCCGACATTATTCAAAAGTCACATATCAGGGTTTCCGCTAGAAAAAAATGGCACCGGACAACGTGACCGGCAGGTTTTCAATTTACTAGACAAATGTTTGAAATTCCTGTCAAATAGGCCTATTATCTGAAGCTTAAAATGATAAATGAAGCCCTGCCTAAAAGAATATCAAGGCATGTCGATTTATAATCTTTTTTTTAAAGTCTGCAGCTATAAAAAAAAAACTTAAAAAAAACTGCTGACTGCTGAAGGAGGAGCAGCTGCTCTCTGTCTCTCTCCAGATCCGTTCTTTTCTGTTTGCTTTTCTTGTTTTCTTTTCTTAACTTTTTCTTAGTTACTTTATCTACCCAGCCCCTGGAGTTACTGAATTGGACCGGATCTCTTCTTGGATTACTTTTTTATGGACTTATCAACATGGCTTTTTGCTCAGCTGAGGATTTTGAAAAACTGCTCCACAGAATTGAGGGCACTGAAACGAAGCTACGTCGTCTGGAAATTAATTTTGATCTCCACGCTGATTATGGAAACAACACAACTTTACCGTTGAATACAATCAGCCCAGTGTTACATCGATCTAACCATGTCACAGAGACTCCCTACAGGCGCCTGAGATGTAGAACTCCGCACTCCAATAAAGACTGGCCAGCTTTAAAACGCACGGAATCATCAACCCCAGCCTGTTCTCTGAGGAAGAAAAAACAAAAGAAACCCAGACTTGCCGCTTCTGCTAAAAGTAAACAAAAGCGGTTTCAGCCAAAAACAAGAGATATTTCTCCACCTGTAATCCTGCTTGAAAACAGATTCACAGCCCTGAGTTCCCTGAAAGATGACGCAGCCCCCAGGACCAGTCAAAGCCACCAGGAGAAACCCAGCCACATCAAACGAACACATAACAAAGTAAGAGCTCCCCCAGCAAAGATTGCTATCATACAAGACGGATCAATTAATGGAATTGAGGCTTTTTGTAGCAAGAACACCAGAGTTTATAGCTGCTACAAAAATACAGGGAGAGAAATATCAGAAAAAATCCCAAAAATTTTGGACCAACATCCTCCTTTGGAAAAGCTCGTCATTCACGCTGGATCAGCAGATATCGTGATGAGACAATCCGAGATTCTGAAGAGAGACTTTTCTGATCTCCTACAGAGACTTGATGGACTTAACGTAAACATCCTCATCAGCGGACCAGTCCCTGAAGGGAAGGATGAAAGATTTAGCAGAATCCGCATGCTCCATAAATGGTTGAAGAAACAATCAGCTGAGAAGTCGTTCACATTTATTAATAATTTCAAAGTATTTGGAAGTGCTAACCATCTGTTCAAAGGCCAAAGTTATCTTAAGAAGGCCAGAGTAAAGCTGTTAGCAGCAAACATTTTTTCTTATCAAAATCAGAAAGCAAAACACTTGCTCCCAAAAGCTGACCTTGAGGCGCCCATGGATATCAGTGAACAAAAACAGCAAGTCATGATGACACCACCGGACCGAACAGATAAACAACCAGAGATTAAGTATTCATCTTCCTGTGACTCAGCCACATCAAATGAGTCTCCATTTAAAAACTTTACAGACAGACTGAACAAGCAAATCAAATTTGGGACACAATTAACACCTAAACTTAGACTACACCAAACGCCTGGGACTAGTGTCAATAAGCCTGGGAGCTTCCCCCACTGATTATTACAGATATTTGATATTTGAGGGAACCGGGCAGTAAATCTACCCCTACAGTCTCCCAGAACTCGCCCGGCACCCCTGAACTTAGCATACCAGCAATTATCACCAGCAGGAAACATAAACCGTTAACCACACGCTCTCATATTAAACAAAATCTCAAATTGATAACCTGTCAGAAGGTTCAGCTGCCCATCATCACAATACTTAAGTTAGCTTTATTAAACATTAGATCTCTATCCGAGAAGTCTTTTCTTTTCAATGACTTCATCACTGAGCATAATTTACATGCCCTTTTTTTATCAGAAAATTGGCTAGATAAAAATAACGAAACAACTGCATTAATAGAATCTACTCCTCCAAAATACAATTTCTAAAGCAGGAGCAGAAAGCACAGACGAGGTGGAGGTGTAGCCACCATTTTTAACAACTCGAACTTTAAAAAGGTAACTCTGGGCACGTTTGATTCTTTTGAATACCTAGCCACCCAATAAATGTGCCTAACAAAACTTTATTTCTAAGTTTATATAAACCACCAAAACTTAACTCTAACTTCTTTAATGATTTCAATGACCTTCTTTCTGTAATATGTATCGACTATGACCAACTAATTATTGTGGGGGATTTTAACATCCATACCGACAACCCCCAAGATAGACAAGCAAAAACATTAGATACTCTCCACAACTTCGGCCTGATCCAGCATGTCAAACAACCAACACACAATAAAGGACACACTCTGGACTTAATTATCAGCAAAGGTTTAAATATTTCCAACATCTCGGTAATTAATATTGCATTATCTGACCATTTCTGTATTTTCTTTGAAAGTACCATCTCTGCTAAATTATCCAGCCACAGTAAAACCACTATAAAAAAGCGTTTTCTAGGGGACAGTTTAGTAGAAACCTTTAAACGTATTTACCCTTCCACCTCATCTCCCAACTCAGTAAATAAGTTGGTAGATAATTTCCTTGTGAAAATCTCAGACATCATGGATTCCATTGCTCCAACTAAAGTGAAAGTAGTCTCAGGTAGAAAGAAGTCTCCGTGGGCAAGTAATCCACTGGTACATAGTGAAAAAAAGTGTCGACGAACCGAGAGAAAATGGCGGAAAACTCAACTCCAGGTTCACTGTGAGATCTACAAAGAGAGACTGAATAGATATCAGCTAACTATAAAAGATGCTAGGGAATCGTTCTTTTCTGAAATCATCAACAGAAACATTAATAAAGCACGGACCCTATTTGCAACAGTGGAAAGACTAACTAATCCTTTAGTGACAGTAGCCCCTGAACTAAACTCTACCAGGGCCTGCAATGAATTTGCCAGCTTTTTCACTGAAAAGATTCTAACAATTGGACGGTCAATCTGTACCTCAATATCGAACCCACAACCAGTACCATCCCCAATCAAAAACAATGTAGGGAAAATGTCTGAATTCCACGAATTAAACCAGAACAGCCTTGAAAAAATCATTATCCAATTAAGCTCCTCCTCCTGCTGTCTTGATATCCTACCCACAGCTTTTTTAAAGAAAGTTCTTCCTGTTATTGGGTCTGATCTTGTTCAAATAGTGAACTCATCCCTGCCATCAGGTGTCTTCCCTCAGGCTTTAAAAACAGCAGTTATTAAACCACTGCTAAAGAAGAAAAATCTGGACAACACGTTAATGCAGAACTACAGGCCAATCTCTAATCTTCCATTCATCAGTAAGATTATTGAAAAAGCTGTGTTTCAGCAGTTGAATAGCTTTATAACAATGACAAACCGTTTTGATGTTTTTCAGTCTGGTTTCCGTGCTCACCACAGCACCGAGACTGCCCTCGTCAAAGTATTCAATGACATCCGCATAAATACAGACTGTGGAAGAACCACAGTGCTGGTTCTGTTAAACCTCAGTGCAGCATTTGACACTGTTGATCATGATATTTTATTGGAACGACTGGAGAGCTGGGTCGGACTCTCTGGTACAGTACTTGGCTGGTTCGAGTCTTACCTAAAGAACAGGGACTTCTATGTTTCAATAGGAAACTTTTCATCAGAACGAACAGAAATCAAATGTGGGGTGCCCCAGGGCTCAATCCTGGGGCCCCTCTTATTTAATATCTACATTCTCAAATAAACTGAATTGAATTGCTTCCACTAGGCAAGATTATAGCAACCAATACCATTAGCTACCATAACTACGCGGATGACATTCAGCTCTACATTACAATGTCACCAGGTGACTCTGAACCCATTCAAACCCTAAATCAATGCATTGACCATATAAATATATAAAAAAAGACTTGACATTTAAATCCCATATTAAACAGGTTTCTAGGATTTCTTTCTTTCACCTCCGGAATATTGCTAAAATTAGAAACATCCTGTCCAGGAGTGATGCTGAGAAACTAGTCCATGCATTTGTTACCTCAAGGCTGGACTACTGTAATTCTTTACTATCAGGAAGTCCACAAAATGCCATTAAAAGCCTTCAGTTGATCCAAAATGCGGCAGCAAGAGTTCTGATGAATATTAAAAAGAGAGATCACATTTCTCCTGTTTTAGCTTCCCTTCATTGGCTCCCTGTTAAATCCAGAATAGAATTTAAGATCCTTCTTCTTACATACAAAGCCCTTAATAATCAAGCTCCATCATACATCAGAGATCTAATTGTTCCATATGTTCCTAAAAGAGCACTTCGCTCTCAGACTGCAGGTTTACTTGTAGTTCCTAGGATCTCTAAAAGTAGAATGGGAGGCAGATCTTTTAGTTATCAGGCTCCTCTCCTGTGGAACCAGCTCCCAGCTTTAGTCCGTGAGGCAGACACTCTGTTTACTTTTAAGGCCAGGCTTAAAACTTTCCTTTTTGATAAAGCTTATAGTTAGAGTGGCTTAGGTCATCCTGAGCTATCTCTGTAGTTATGCTGCTATAGGCTTAGACTGCTGGAGGACAGACTTACCAATTTTCTTCACTCTGCTACTTCCTTTTCTCCTACGACTCTCCAGTTGTATTACAGTACATTCTGTTATTTCGACTGTTAACTTTGTTTTCTCTCAGTGTTTTTCTCCCCATCGAAGATACACCTGGTCTGGTATCCTGCTTGGCTGCAATGCCCTGTTGGACGGGGGTCATCGACTGGGATGATCCTCTCAGTAACTGAACATCCACTGTGTCCTGTTATCAACTTTTTACTTTCTGTAACATAGAAAGTTCTCTTATATCGGATCTTCTGTTCCTTCTGTGTTCTGCTCTGTCTTCTCAAACCCCCAGACGGTCGTGGCAGATGGCCGCTCCTACTGAGCCTGGTTCTGTTGGAGGTTTCTTCCTGTTAAAGGGGAGTTTTTCCTCTCCACTGTCGCTACATGCTTGCTCAGTATGAGGGATTGCTGAAGGATTGCTGTGGTTGGAAATCTGCCCAACCTCACGCCAATGACTGACGCAATCTGCTGGGATTCCTTAAATTGGAAACTTTTTAACTGATTGGAATGTTTGTATAATTGTATTGAAATGACTTCTTGTTAAGTGCCTTGAGATGACATCTGTTGTGAATTGGCGCTATATAAATAAACTGAATTGAATTGAATTGAATAAATGGATGGATGTGCCATAACTTTCTCCAGCTGAAAAGAAACAAAACTGAAGTGATTATTTTTGGACCCAAGGAGGAACAATCAAGACACAGCTTCAATTAATACAGCTAGAAACTACTGATCAGGCATGAAACCTAGGTGTAGTAATGGACTTAGACCTGAACCTCCAGGGTCACATAAAGGCAATAACAAGGTCAGCCTTCTATCACCTAAAGAACATTTCTAGGATTAAAGGACTGATGCTGCAACACGACCTATAAAAACTCATCTATGCGTTTATCTTTAGTCGTATTGATTACTGCAACAGCGTCTTCACAGGTCTGCCTAAAAAGTCAATCAGACAGCTGCAGCTGATCCAGAACGCTGCTGCTCGCGTCCTCACTAGAACCAGGAAAGTAGAGCACATCACCCCAGTTCTAAAGTCCTTACACTGGCTCCCTGTAGCTCAGAGAACAGACTTCAAAATACTCCTACTAGTTTATAAATCATTACATGGCTTAGCACCAAAATATGTTGAAGACCTGTTGTCACAGTACCAACCACCAAGACCACTCAGGTCCTCCAACTCTAGCCTACTAAACATCCCTAGACTCAGAACTAAACATGGAGAAGCAGCTTTCAGTTTCTATGCTCCCCTTATCTGGAACATACTTCCTGACGAGTGTAGAGCTGCTGAAACTCTGAACTGCTTTAAATCGAGATTAAAAACCCATCTGTTTAGAATTGGCTTCGAGTAAATGCTTGATGTCATATGTATGAAATGTGTTCATGTCTCTTGCTTTTTTTGATCTTTCTCTTGCTTTATTGTGTATCATGTGTAATGTGTGTTTCTTTAACTTTTTTAAATCACCAAATCATGTTAAGCACCTTGCTGTTGAAAGTGTGCTATACAAATGAAATTGCCTTGCCTATATGAAATAAATGAGTACTGTCAATTAGGGTATCTCACATGCATGACTTCTAAAATAAAGGCTATTGCACAAGCCTGCCTTTTTTAAACATGAAGAAACTGAAGGCCTACCTATTATCAGATTAAATAATTTGCAAACAAAAACACATTTACCAGCGGCTAACCTCCCTTTCACCTCCTCAGCATGCATTTTACATGTTCGGGCTAATGAGATGATCAGCTGACCGCATAAACCCGAGCCCGCCCCGAGCCCGTAGAAAATGATAGAAATTAAGCCCGAACCCGGCCCGGCCCGTCGGATCCCGAGGGGTCCTGACGGGTTTGGGCAAAGACATTCAGCTCTAGTTGCAGGTGTAAGAGGAATAAAGGTGAGTAAGTAGGGAGTCAGGGGGCTGAATGATGCTGTTGAAAATGGAGAATGTCTTAGTATTGCCAGAGTTTGAGCAGATGAGACTGGAGAAGTACTGAGATTTGGCGTGAGAAATGGAATGCTTATAGATAGATAACTATGCTGCGTATAAGTCTTTGTGGATAGTGAAACCGGTTTTCTTGAAGAGTCTAATTGCATGTGCTGGGAGGATAACTGCATGTTCTGACTCATTGGTTACCAAAACAGGTAGTTGACAGGGCCAGTGTTGAGGTAAATCAATGAGAAAGGTTTTTACCATTTAGAAATGGAAGATGGGTACTCAACAATGGCAGTCTTTCCTCTTGGGAAGAATGGTGTAGCAAGTCAGCCTTCCAAGACAACTGTTTTCCCTGGTAGAATAGTTTGCGGCTGGCCAGAATTGTGTGTCAGAAGACTTGGCTGGTCATCCATACTCTGGTCATGCCGTTGTCGCAGGATCCTTAAGACAGCTTTATACTTGGAATCCGAAGGCAGAAAGCTTGCTGGATTTGTTTGGAGTCGCTTTTCATATGCAATATCAAGTGTACTGGTGCCAATTAGAAGGATAGGGAGGGATAGTTTACCATCCGGCATAACTAAAGCCAGATTATCCACTTCAACTTCTGTGCCAAGAAAGTCAGATGAAAATGTCACACTTAATGCATTGTATCCAAGATAGGGCACAGCTTCACTGTTTCCCCCACCACTTCTAACAGATCACTAAGAGGTTTGATTTCATAATCACTCATATAGGTGTTGAAGAAGGAATGTGGCACTGTGGTTACTTGAGAACCGCTATCCATGAAGCAGCTGAATGTGGACCCATTGATTTGTACTTGTCCAATGCTCTTTGTACCAATGTGACCCCTTGGCAAGAGATTTGGGAGAGGTTGTTTAGATGGACATTGAGTCAGAGCAGCTTCTGAGCATCCCTCCCCAGAAGCTGCATCTACTTCGACTTCTTGTCCTTGGCTTCCCAAGCTTGTTGTTTTTGATGTAGTTGATTCCTTTTCTGCGCAACAAGACTTGGGTTGGCTTTGCTGGAACAGGAGGATGAAAGATGACCATCTTCACCACAATTGAGGCAATATCAAGTAATTGGCGTGGTTGCAGATGAATTGTGGCTCTTGGACTTTGACTTATTCTGCTGTGATTCAAACTTTTCCAGTGGTATCGTCTGGACAAGAGAGTGGACATTTGATGTTGGAGTTGTTTTTTTTTTTTAGGTCTTTAAACTCATCACTAGAACTGGGATTGGAGCTGTCATATTCACAAGAGCAGGTGCTTTGAGACTGAAGACTGACTTTTTGTTTTGAGTTCATATATTTTTTCATCAGCGACTCTTTAGCATTTTGTCCATCCTCTTCTGTTCTCAGTGACAGTAGAAGTTCAGAAACTGGTGGTGGATTATCTCTTTTTTGTTCAAGTTGGAGCTGGGTTATAATCAAATTTTCCCAGCACCCATGAAAGAATTGTTTGAGTAAGTGTTTGTCCTTGTCTGCTGCTCGAATACCACCTCTTGTAACAACTGTGCTGAGTGTGAGTTGTAATCGCTGAAGGTAGGAAGAAAAGAAGGCCTGTTCTCCAGAGTTTTGAAGTGTATTCAAAAACTGAGCAAAAAGCCCCTCTCTATCTTGTACTCTGCCAAACGCAGAATCCAATACACAAAGAAGGACCGCAGGCAGTGTATCAGAGTCTGCAGCAGGTGATAAAATTCCCATAATTCGTTGTGTAACATGAAGAGGGGAGACGCTGAGATCAGCGACTAACAGATAAATTTGAGACTCCCATGTGTCATAATCCACCTCATTTCCAGATTTTGGGATTCTTCCGGAGAATGGACGGAGATGCAGAGAAAATTAAGCAGTCATGTCGCTGTTCCAAACAACATGTTCCACTACAACCCTTTGCACTTCCTGGGGGGTGAGGTCCTCTCTGGACAGTGGCACCCTTTGACAAACCTGGAATGGGTACCTTTGTGTCCCTTGTGAGTGGGTTGGTGGCTGATGAGATGGCAATGGATGGTTAGACAATTAACCTGTGCCACTTATATCAACTATCTCTTTAGACCCTTCATTTTTAACTCCAGTTCCATTTTCCTTGTTATCATTGTCTTGGTTTCCTTCCACTTGGTTCAAGTGACGACCAATCTGGTTCATTACTGACTTCAAAACCACCTCAAAGCGTGTTCCAGAGCTATCTGCTAAGCGCTTCAGTTCCATGAGGTAGTCAGGGTCAGGGGTAGGGCTGCTATCACCCTCTGTGGCTGCATATTCAGATGTGAGGGAAGTGACACGGTATACGCAGTCATGTTCATCTTGAGACTTGTGGTTGTAAGGCAATAGTGACTCTATTGAGGGCAACGCAGACTCGTCCGTGAATTCAACAATCAGGTTTTGTCATGTTTGCGTGTTTTAAGGACCCAAAGGCAGCAAAGAATAAAACTTAAATGATTTATTTATAACAAAAACAAGGAGCAAAACTTACAGATCTAGGAGAACCAAAAATGCAGAGATGAGGAGGAAACAGGAACTGGCCAGAAAACAGGAACCAGACAGGGAAAGAATGACGACGGACCAGCGAGTAGTGACTGAATGAGAGAAGAATTTATACTGGGGAGGAAATGAGGAAGTGAGAGGAGACAGATGAGCAATTAGGGGAATCAGATGCAGGTGAGAGGGAGAGAGAAGGTGGAAACAATCAGCTGGGAAGAGAGGTAGAATGGTAGGGATACAGAAAACCCTTAAGAAACTAGAAACTAAAGATAATAAATCTAGGAAGGAAACCTAAGGAAATACTAGGGACCAGAAGGAAGAAATAAGTAAACTATCTAAAGGAAATAAACTAAGGAAACAAATGAGGACACAAACAAAAGGTGAAAACATCTCAGAGCAAGAAGATACAGAAACAAGGAAGTGCCAGAATAAACTAATAAAGACAAGGGATAACCTAACGTGATGAAACTAGATAAGGAAAAGAACTAGGTTAAAACACAAACAGGAGGGAACAAAACAAGAAGGCAGATAGGGTACAGAGGGGAAGGAATTAAGTGGAAGGAAAACAAAGCAAAATCCACAGAACCTGACAGGTTTTTAAAGAAAGAACTCTGGATCACAAATATACAGAGAACATTTTAATTTGTCCATAACTATGGAAATAATCGATAATTTCACGATCAGAATCAGTGTTAGTCACACCAGTAACCAAGACTGAACGTGAAACTTCAATACCATACTGTGTAATGAAATCGGCCATTAAAAAAAATAAAAAATCCCACCCGTAAGAGGAAAAAGCAAGGATTTAAAAGGTACACTAACAATTCATCCACTTACTATGGCTCCTGGCTAGCTCACCATTTGTAACGCTAGGCTAGGCAGTCTGACTGCTCAGCAATGAAAGATAATAATTAATCTTAACATTAGAGTGATCAGAGATTGGTTCGGAAAGGAGCCATAAACTATGTAAATGAAACAGACACAAATTAAGTTTTAAATAATATATATGGTACAATAGTTATATAAATGACAATTATAGATACATATATTATATGGGGATATATATATACACAGGGCCAATAAAAGAAAAATAATTAATTCCACAAATTAAATAAAAGAAATAACCTAACTATTAGCTGTAGACCAGGCATAATTAAAAAATAAAGTGCACTCTTTTTTCTTCCTTAATTCATTTAGCAGTGCAGCTAATAAATAAAATGTTCTAAATTTTCATTATTTGAAATAACAGTTGCACAAAACATTAAATACAAAATACAAAATAAATCACAATAGTAGCTACATTCATTCAAATGGTTTTGAATACAAGAGTTCCATTGACCACCAAAGTGGAATCTAAAACAACACAAAATAGACCCAAAACGGGTATAAAATACAAAACTCAAGCTGTCTTTTAAATGCTAAAGGTTTGGCCTTTGGCTTAGATAAAACCTTAAATTGTGTCTGCATTTAGTCAATATACGTGTTAATTGCTCACTGGAAACCACTTGCTAATGCTAACCACATTAGCAGTTAGCTCATCAAACATGGACTGAAAACAATTTATCTTGGGGGAATATGATGCTTTTATTCTACTAGTACATTAAGAGAATAAACTCACCGTTTACTAGGGAGTTTAATGAGTTTGATGGGACCAAACCAGGGGTGATTTTGATCAGCTGGAGGTTACTGATCAGCTGGAGTTCACCACAACAACTCAGCGTGTGCTACACCAGAAGACAACAGGTAACTATAAAACAATAGTTTTAAAACTGAAATGTGGTGGAAATGCGGTTAGAAAAGAAAAACTTGCCGCTGACCGGAGCGTTAAACTCTTGATTAAAGCAGACCCGTGTGTCTGAACAGTTCGAATTTAAGTGGTGGCGGTTCAGCACGCCAAGCAGACCAGTATAACAAGCACCACAGCCAGAGTGACTAACCAGCGAAAACAGGAAGTCAGAGCTATCTGAGGCTGTATTTATTTATTATGACGGATTAGATGTGGGTTACATATTGCTGTATATTTCATTGAAATTATATGAATGATGACTTTTTTTCATTTTCTTGCTGATTTATCAAGCTAAGTCTGACAAAAGTGAGACTTTCTAGGTTTGGAAACGGCAGCATGAAGGTGTAGCAGATATCTGACCCACCTGTGCAGGTAATCGCTCTGGTCCCACTCCAGCTCGTTACCAGTGTCCCCTGAATTGTAACCAGTTTCGTATTGGGACTCGATGATCATCTGCGCAGCAGGCATGGATTCACTGAGTTTTTTCTGCTGCCTCTTCTTCGTGTGATGCAGAGGAGGTTTTTTCAAGCTGTCAGTGTCATAGGAGCTGCTGGAACAAATGGTGGCTCTGGTGTTCTGGTATAGAGGCTCAGCATCGTGGCTGATGCTGTTCTCTGTGCAGAAACTAAAGGGGAAACACCAACTCATTAACAATAAAGGAAACATTTTTACTTTCACACAGACTTTGTTTGAGCAGATTTCATAACCTAAACATTATACAAGCATCAATCTCCCCACAACTTTCTTGTGTCCTGCTCTTTTGCCACACAGGGAACTCCAGCTCACCTGTAGCTCTTATTGTATCCTTCACTCTGGGCGCTGACTGTTTTGTTGCCGAAGCCAGCAGTGTTCGCCGCTCTCAGGTCAGGCGCTGCTCGCTCGGACACAACGGTCGGTGCCTGCTGGGTGCTGCGCGCCTCTCCGACGTGGTTCACCTGACAACATCCAGAAACTCCACTGCTAAACTTGTCATTCAATCTCAATGTCAAAGTCTGTGGTTCCTCACTTTTATGAGCTTACTTTAAAATGTTATTCTGGTTTTAGTTATCTGATACTAAATTCCATACCTATTATCCCGATTTACACTGGCCAAAACATGCATATGGTTGTGTCACAGGTTATATTTTAGCAATGAGGACTAATATTAAACCAACACCAACATAATTCTGACTTTATCCTAAAGTTTTGTTTGCATGTTCTCCTGATAAACCAGATCTCATCTCAACAAGGAACATGATGAAACTACCTCATTAGAAGGTTTCATCTTATTTTGTGTTCATTGGGGAAGAGTTCGACTCAGGAAATCAGAAAGTTTTATTTCCAAGTCAGAAAAATCTGCTTGAATGGATCTAGGAGTGTGGATGTCCTAGGTCACCCTAGAGTTAAAATCCAATATGGCTGCCATGCACAAAACAAAATTATAGCTGTAGTATTCAAAGCATATTGGCGAGTAACTTGAGTAATACAGTTTAGAAGTATAGCAGTAACAGAATGCAGCAGAATGCAGTTTAGAAGGGTGAACCATGCCGCCTTCTTGTTTCCTAAGTGAAAAGATAACCCTTCTAGCATAAAACAAAAATTGAGGAAACTGTAATCTTCTCCTTTAATAATGTAATCATTTGAGACCCTTTTCATGTTTCTCAAGGATTTCCCTTTTCTAAATATTCCTCACTATTTTGTTTATTTTAACAAAATATTGCATATTTAGTTTATTATTAGACAGATAAAAATAAAAAAGGCACAAGAAATGTATTTTTATTTTTCAAAAAAGAATTTTTCAGCCTTAAGTACTTTCAATTTGAACAGTTCTAAATACTCCCAGCTTTGCTTCTGCTGGAAGACTGAAGATGAAAAGGAATTTATTCTTTCAGGACCATTGTGAGTTCAAGAATTGGTCAAATCCAACCAACCCTGACCTTATCAGACTAAACTTAAACTGCAGAATGACTTAGTGAGAGCCCAGAACTAAATCTTTGGGCTAATTGTGGAGCTGAAGGCAAGAGATGTCCCCAGAATCTCATATTTGGAGATATTTGCAAGGTACAGTGGTGCTAAGCATAAGTACAGTATACTGCCCAGTCCAGGTGTGGGATGCTGATCGACTCCCATCAAAGAAGACTGAATAGTCAGCAGGGGGTGTCCAACTCCAGGCCTCACAGCCTCTGGCCTACCGGTTTTAGATGAGACTGCTCCAACACAGCTGATTCAAATGGTCCAGCTACCTCCACAGTAGGGCATACTTCTGCAGAGGTTCTGCTAATGACCCATCATTTGACTCAGGTGTGATGAACCAGGGAGAGCTATAAAACAGGAAGGATACCAGCCCCCGAGGACTGACTTCAATAATTAGATTCAGGCACCACTGGAATGGTGAAATCATATCATAAAGCTGTTCAACAAAGTTTTTGTTGAATTGAATAAGATGTACAGTATGCGAATTGAATAAGATGTACAGTATGCAAATTGAATAAGATGTACAGTATGCAATATTAAAAGTGGAAGATTATTCATCATAGTCTCATAAAAACATCACAAAAACGTGGAAGTTTTACAGGGGTTAGAATGCATTTTATGTTCTCTGTAGAACCAAAATTTATAACAGTGTGTTTGTCATTCACACACACTCAGATACTGCAGCATTCACACATTGGTGGCAGGTTGAGGTTCAATTCACACCTTCACATCTGGTGCAGCTGCAGAAACAGAACAACTATTCTTCCAAATGGATTATTGAGAGTTTAAATGAAGGCAACTGGACTTTTCTTTTTATCTTTAATATGTTTCGTCTCTCATCCATGATGCTTCTTCAGTTCTGAAAACTGGATTAGGAGTATCAGATTTATAAGTATAAGGTTAAGGCTCACTAATGGGGCTATCGTTGTACCTAAGGAGGCTATCATGGTTACGTAAGCTTCTAAGCACTAAGCAATCTAGAGTCGCATAGTTACATAACCAGAGTCGTTTCATAATTTTACCAGAATAATTAATTATTAACATAAATAATTCAAATCAAATCAAATCAAACTTTATTTATAAAGTGCTTTTCATACAAGAATTGCATCACAAGGTGCTTTACAGATCAAAATGACCCCACATAACCCCCCTCCCACACACAAATTTAAAAGCATGATCACAGTTATACCCTCCTTCCCCCAACCCAACTCCCATGCACACATACAGTTAAAAGCAACAGTAAAAAAGGACATTGGGCCAAGTGCAGATGAATCATGCAAGGAAACGCCATCAGAAGATCCATCTGAACCAGCAGCAGTACATCAACAGGAGCAGCCGAGGCACCAACAGAGGGCGCCCAGTGGAGGCAAGACCAAGACACCCACCTCCACCCAAGCTCCACCTGGAGAGCACCCCGGCAGCTACAGCCGACCACCGCTCCCAAGGCAGAGGGCTCCCATAGAGGAAACACTGGAACGGGGATTAAAATAACAACTCAAAATATAAAAGTAAGAAGTAAATAAATGTGATAAGATTAAATAGTAAAACACTGATAAAATATAATCATGTAAACCATGCAGAGCAATTAAACAGACAATAATAAATAATAATTCAGCCAGGCTGAAAAGGTGAGTCTTGAGCCTGCTCTTGAAAACATAAATTTTCTCTGCGGCCCTGAGGTCCTCTGGCAGCCTGTTCCAGAGTTGAGGGCCGTAGTACTGGAAAGGACGCCTCACCGTGAGTGTGTGTCCTGACTTTTGGGATGACAAGGAGACGGCTGGCAGAGGACCGCAGAGACCGCGAAGGTTCATATGGTTATAGCAGTTCTGAAAGATAAGAAGGCTCAAGACCATTAAGACACCATTAAGAAACCATTAAAAGAACCTTAAAATTAATCCTAAAACGTATGGGGAGCCAATGAAATGAATTTAAGACAGGTGTAATGAGTTCCCACCACTTGGGTTGTAAACTGGATATACTCTTTTTGGGAAGACCAGAAAGCAGGGAATTGCAGTTATCAATTCTACTGGTGATAAAAGCATGGATCAGTGTCTCCGTATTGGCCCGAGAGAGAATGGCGCGGACTCTGGCAATGTTCTTTAGTTAATAAAAACCTATTTTAGTAATATTTTTAATGTAAGGGGAAAAAAGTCAGCTCAGAGTCAAAAATCACACCCAGTTTCTTCACTTGTAAAGAATGATTAAAAGACGGTGATTATAGTTTTGGTAAACGTTTCTCTCTCTGAGCTTAAGGACCGATGACTAAAACGTCAGTTTTGTCCTGGTTGAGCTGGAGAAAGTTTTCTGCCATCCAGGATTTGATGTCTAAAATGGAATTAAAAAGTGCATCCATTGGCCGTATGTCGAGACTTGGCTATGTATCACTGTGTATCATCAGCGTAACTGTGAAAGTTAACTCCATGTCTTCTGATGACACTCCAAAGAGGAAGCCTATTCAATTCAATTCAGTTTATTTATATAGCGCCAATTCACAACAGATGTCATCTCAAGGCACTTAACAAGAAGTCATTTCAATGCATTTATACAAACATTCCAATCAGTTAAAAAGTTTCCTATTTAAGGAATCCCAGCAGATTGCGTCAGTCATTGGCGTGAGGTTGGGCCCCATTGATGCAGACGTTTCAACCACAGCAACCCTTCAGCAATCCCTCATACTGAGCAAGCATGTAGCGACGGTGGAGAGGAAAAACTCCCCTTTAACAGGAAGAAATCTCCAACAGAACCAGAACCAGGCTCAGTAGGAGCGGCCATCTGCCACGAACGTCTGGGGGTTTGAGAAGACAGAGCAGAGACACAGAAGGAACAGAAGATCTGATATAAGAGAACTTTCTATGTTACAAGAAGTAAAAAGTTGATAACAGGACACAGTGGATGTTCAGCCACTGGGAGCATCATCCCAGTCGATGCCCCCGTCCAACAGGGCATTGCAGCCAAGCAGGATACCAGACCAGGTATACATTCTATGGAGAGAAAAACACTGAGAGAACACAAAGTTAACAGTCGAAATAGCAGAATGTACTGTTATACAACTGGAGAGTAGTAGTAGAAAAGGAAGTAGCAGAGTGAAGAAAATTGGTAAGTCTGTCCTCCAGCAGTCTAAGCCTATAGCAGCATAACTACAGAGATAGCTCAGGATGACCTAAGCCACTCTAAGCATAAGCTTTATCAAAAAGGAAAGTTTTAAGCCTGGCCTTAAAAGTAAACAGTGTCTGCCTCACGGACTAAAGCTGGGAGCTGGTTCCACAGGAGAGGAGCCTGATAACTAAAAGATCTGCCTCCCATTCTACTTTTAGATATCCTAGGAACTACAAGTAAACCTGCAGTCTGAGAGCGAAGTGCTCTGTTAGGAACATATGGACCAATCAGATCTCTGATGTATGATGGAGCTTGATTATTAAGGGCTTTGTATGTGAGAAGAAGGATCTTCAATTCTATTCTGGATTTAACAGGGAGCCAATGAAGGGAAGCTAAAGCAGGAGAAATGTGATCTCTCTTTTTAATATTCATCAGAACTCTTGCTGCCGCATTTTGGATCAACTGAAGGCTTTTAATGGCATTTTGTGGACTACCTGATAGTAAAGAATTACAGTAGTCCAGCCTTGAGGTAACAAATGCATGGACTAGTTTCTCAGCATCACTCCTGGACAGGATTTCTCTAATTTTAGCAATATTCCGGTGGTGAAAGAAGGAAATCCTAGAAACCTGTTTAATATGGGATTTAAATGTCAAGTCTTGGTCAAAAATAACGCCGAGGTTCTTTACATTATTACTGGGGGCCAATTTAATGCCATCCAGATGAACTGATTGACTAATCAGTTTCTTTTTTAGAACTTCTGGTCCAAAGACAGCAACTTCTGTCTTGTCAGAATTTAAAAGCAAAAATTTTAGATTCATCCATGTTTTTATGTCTTCCAGACATGCCTGTAATCTACCTAACTGACTGGGTT
Organism: Valencia hispanica; assembly: GCA_963556495.2. NCBI lineage: Eukaryota > Metazoa > Chordata > Actinopteri > Cyprinodontiformes > Valenciidae > Valencia > Valencia hispanica. The sequence goes on along the minus strand of OY747712.1, from coordinate 54,546,704 downwards.
CATCAGGATTTATGGATAAATATAGTTGTGTATCATCGGCATAGCTGTGGAAATTTATCCCATGCTGTCTAATGATTCTACCAATTGGAAGCATATATATGGTGAAAAGAATTGGTCCAAGCACAGAACCCTGTGGAACTCCACAAGTAACCCTTGAGTGTGAAGAAGATTGATCATTTAGATGAAAAAACTGGAATCTGTCAGACAAATATGATTTAAACCAGCCTAGTGATGTTCCTTTGATCCCTGCAACATGTTCAAGCCTTTCTAAGAGAATATTGTGATCGACTGTGTCAAAAGCTGCCCTGAGATCTAACATAACCAGAACAGACACCAGTCCATTATCTGAGGCCATGAGAATATCATTAGTAACCTTCACCAGTGCTGTTTCAGTGCTATGATGAGTTCTAAAACCTGACTGAAACTCAGATCAGATGAACGTCCTTGGGTTAAGACAACACTAAATCAGCCATAATGGCTGAGAGAAGCAGTGTGATAGCTGTGAAATTTAGCCAGACACAAGCCTAAACCCCAACGCACACACACACACACACTACTGCCTTATCCCCAGAGTAAGGCTGTATGACAGATCTGACATCCCTTAGCCCCAGAGAGCAGAAGCCCTTCCCTCCAGAACTCCCTGGTCTCACCTTAAAACATGTCAGCATCCTGCAGAGTAAACTCACTGGAAGGATAAACACAAAAGCAAATTCCCCAATATGACAAGAAATGTGAGTTATTAGTGTGAATGTGGATGGATCTACATCATGAATGCACAAAAAGTCTGGTAAAAGGAGACACATTTTGCAGTCGTAAGAGAAGAAAATAACTGTGTGGCACAGTAAAACTGAAACTGCAAAAAGTAATAAAAATATAAGGTTTTGGATACAATGTAATTTAACATAGAGACAGAAAAATATCAACTTCAAAGCTCGGGAAAGACCAAAAGAAGCATCTGCCAAATGTTATCTTCACTCTTACAGTAAAATGTATTATTTAAGACTTCTTGTCTTTGACCTATTTCTGCATGGCTGTGTAGTCAAACAGGGCTACGTCTTATGGGGGAGGTAAGGCGGTTGGTGAAACCCATCTTATAAAGGTGGAGTCATAAGATAATGCTCAGTGTGGGGGAAAAAATCCAAGGAAGCTGGTCCACTGCACTGACAAATTTAGTGAAGTTGTGTGCTTCTCAGACTTATAGGCTACTATAAGAAAATACACTGTATTTCAGTGACAACTAATTGTGTCTTAGAATCAAGTAGCAGCATACAGTTTTCTAAATCACTCTAATTATCCCCCCCCCCCTGTTTTTAAACCTTTTTTCACTTATTTGAAATCAAAATGTAACCAAAAAAACCTCTGGAAAATCATTTTTGCTCTGAAACTGATATGATGAGGAACCTTCACAAGCTTAATCATTTAGTGCCACCACACTCTGTGGGATTCCACACAGATGCAACTCAACCCTTTTGATACATTATACATGGCCCATATATTTTATATGCTTCTCTGCAAAGCAAGCGTCTTCACTGCGATACATATGTGGCCCAAAATAGGGTCTGAATCTCAATGGAAAGACCTTCTACATGATAGGCAGAATGTACGTGGAGGAATGAGATACGCTTATTCAGTATGCTCCTTCGCTTTGTAGGAGTCAGTGCAGAGATGCACACTGTTACAGTGGAGCATCGTGACCCAAAAGAGCAAAGCATATCTAACAAAACACCACTAATTTGTTGAGATTCCTTTCAGTAGACCTACAGAGTTCCAGTCATACGAAAGATGTGTGCTTTCTACCTTCTGAATAAAACCTAAATTTATCCTGAAGGCTAACTTCACTTTATTATTAATCACATATAAACACTACTGATATTCATTTGAGTTGCATTTTCTTTAGAGTTTTAGCTACAAAACTCCTAATGAGTTTAGTTTATGTAGCTTAAGATCCTCTTAAAACATTAAACTGGATGACAAATATGATAATGGTATTCATGCAATTAGTATTCAAAAGAATGAAAAAGCATTACTCACTAATAAATACAAACCATATATTAGCTGATGATGATGTTTGTGTTTCCACTGTAGCCCTGTTTAACTGACTTGGTAAAATTACATGAACATGTAACCAGTAATTAGGGATATTATAAAATATTAGACCAACTCATGCTAAGATATTATATTTTATTTTTATTTATTTATTTTTTTAAACGTGTCCTGTTTGGCAGTGTGGAGCTCAGAATTGGTGTCTGAGTACCAAGTAGAAGCCCAACAGATTTACTTTCACAAGCAGAGCAGTACAGCTTTTGCTATAGTCCTCCACTTGATATATGTGTGAAAAATCTTTATTAGGAATTGTTGGGGTTTTTATTTCCTGATGTTATGGACACGGAGACGGAAAATTAAGGAGAAGAAAGAAGGAAGATGAAGAAGAGAGGTAGGAAACAAAAAGTCAAGAGAGAGGGTGAGTTGAAAATACAAGAGAGGAAGGGGAACAAAGAAAACACAGGAAGACACTGAAGTCTGCCTCCATACCCTAAGGACGGCAGAGAGAGGGGGAAAAACAACACAAAACACGAAAAAGGAACATCGACAAAACAAACCAAACATTGTGAACTAAGAAATACACAACCACATCACACAAAAATAGATATAAAAATACAACAACAATGTCACAGAAAAACTCATGGTACTGATTAATCAAGCTCTAGTAATGATAACCTCAGCCCAAGAATATATCCTTAAACACCAGAGACCCCACATCTATGTGTGTGTGTTAGCATGCTGGTGCATATAAGGTTTCTCCATAAGAGTGTTCGATAGTTGGTGTGAGCAGGCATCAATCCGTCTCCCAGGAATCGATGCAGACATGAAGGAGATCGGAGCAAAGACGTCCAAAGGACCCCCAGAGCCCCAGGCGGACCCGGGCGGGGCCGATCGCATCCCCCAAGAGTGGAGCAAAGGAGAACCCCAGGGGAACGTCGAGCGGACACTATGCAGGGGCCGGGGGGGCAGCAGTGACGAGCCCATGGGCCCCGCCGGCAACCGGCCGCGCCAGGGCGGGCCGGTCAATGGACCGGGAGAGCCGGGGCCCAGGGGCACCCCACCCCCCAGCAGGGACCCGACAAGGAACCGGCCGACGAGGGGCCCCCGGCACTGCAGGGGCCGCGGCCGGCCGCCACACACCGCCTCCACCCTAGGCCAATCCCCACCGCCAACATCCCAGCACCCCACCGATAGCCGCAGGGGACGGACAGCATCCCCAGGCCGGGCTCTGGACACCAAGTTGTACCAGCTCCCGGGTCCTGATCCCGCGCAACGCAGGGCGCCGAGACCAGGCATCCAATGAGGGCCAGGGCCGGTCCAACCCGCCAATGAACTGGCCACACACGGTGCGCACAGAACAGGTGATCAAACGAGCAGAGACACCGGATCTGCATCCCGCCGAGCCACCGAGCAGGCACCACCCAACAATGCCAAACCTGGCACCTCTTAAAGAGGTGCCCCAACCAACCAAAGGAAGATATCGGCCCAGCGCATTGGCCGATCTTGTTATCTCAATATCAGTTTTCAAAGTATAGATAAAGTAAAATTGTGTGCAACCAATCACCTTTAGAATTACCTACTTAGTGAACAGAGTACACCTGTTGTAAAATAAACTGAAAACCAGAAAAAATTTTCCTTCACCTTTCACAATAATGCACTACATTGTGTTGGTATATCACATTAAAGCCAAATACATAAGCTTGAGGTTAAAATGTGACAAAATTTGAAGAAGTTTAAAGGATGTGAAGACTTTTGCAAGGCACTGTACATCTTTTGTTTCGAGTTGATTTAGCTCATCATAAAACTGTGACATCTTATGGTCTAAATATGATGTGAAGCTAATATGAGCAATGGGGTCCAGATACGAAGTCCGGAAAATACCTGTGTGAAGTGTCCTTAAAATGTGAGCAGCTCTCTGAAGGACCGATCAAGATAACTTAGTTAATTACATACCCATATCTAACCTTCCTTTCTTATCCAAAATCCTTTGGAAAATACTTGCTAATCAAGTATGTGAGCATCTAAACAATAACAACCCGTTTGAAAAGTTTCAGTCAGGTTTTTGAGCTCATCATAGCACTGAAACAGCACTGGGGAAGGTTACTAATAATATTCTCATGGCCTCAGATAATGGACATGTGACTGTTCTGGTCTTGTTAGATCTCAGTGCTGCTTTTGACACAGTCGATCATAATATTCTCTTAGAAAGGCTTGAACATGTTGCAGGGATCAAAAGAACAACACTAGGCTGGTTTAAATCATATTTGTCTGACAGATTCCAGTTTGCTCATGTAAATGATAAATCTTCTTCACAGTCAATGGTTACTTGTGGAGTACCACAGGGATCTGTGCTTGGACCAATACTTTTCACTATATATATATTCTTCCAATCATGTCCTTTAAAGTTGGCGGAGGGAGCAGACGCCCTGTAAAGAGCTCCGGTAGTGTCATGTTTGTGTATTTTTAAGGACCCAAAGGCAGCAACAATTAAACTTAAAATATTTAATAATTAACAAAAACAAGGAACAAAAACTTACAGAACTTGGAGAACCAAAAATGCTGAGACGAGGAAGGAAAAAACAGGAACTGGGCAAGAAACAGGAACTGGGCAGAAATCAGGAATCAGTAGTGACTAAATGAGAGTAGAATTTATACTGGGGAGGACATGATGAAGTGAGAGGAGACCAATGACCAATTAGGGGAATCAGATGCAGGTGAGAGGGAGAGAGCAGCTGGGAAGAGAGGTAGAATGGTAGGGAGACAGAAAACTCTAAAGATAATAAGTCTACGAAGGGGAGAGAATAAACTAATAAAGACAGGGAAAAAATCTAACATGAAAAGACTAGATAAGGAAAAGAACTAAGTTTAAACACAAACAGGAGGGAACAAAACAAGAAAGCAGCTTGGGGTACAGAGGGGAAGGAAAACAAAGCCAAAATACACAGAACCTGACAGGACCCCCCCCCCCCCTCAAGGGCGGATACCCTCGGAAGGAGGGCAAGAGTCCAAAAAACCAACAAAAAACCAACCCAACCATGGGTGGACGGAGGGGGCCTCGGAAGGAGGGAAAGAGTCCAAAAAACAAATAACAAAAACCCAACCCAACCAGGGTGGGCGGAGGGGGCCTCGGAAGGAGGGCAAGAGTCCAAAACAAATAACAGGCTAAAGTCCTGAGGTCTGCGACGAAGGAGCAGGAACCTGGGAGGCCTGCGATGAAGGAGCAGGAACCTGGGAGGCCTGCGACGAAGGAGCAGGAATCGGGGAGGCCTGCGACGAGGTACCTGGAGACGAGGAGGCCTGCGACGAGGAACCAGGAGACGAGGAGGCCTGCAACGAGGAACCAGGAGACGTGGAGGCCTGCAACGAGGAACCAGGAGACGTGCGGCGGAGAACCTTGTGGTGTGGAGGCATGCGGCGGAGAACCTTGTGGCGTGGAGGCCTGCGGCGGAGAACCTTGTGGCGTGGAGGCCTGCGGCGGAGAACCTTGTGTCTTGATGGACGGCTGCGGAGCTGAACCTTGTGTCTTGATGGACGGCAGCGGAGCTGAACCTTGTGTCTTGATGGACGGCAGCGGAGCTGAACCTTGTGTCTTGATGGACGGCAGCGGAGCTGAACCTTGTGTCTTGATGGACGACTGCGGAGCTGAACCTTGTGTCTTGATGGACGACTGCGGAGCTGAACCTTGTGTCTTGATGGACGACTGCGGAGCTGAACCTTGTGTCTTGGGAACATGATGCAGAGAACCTTGTGTCTTGGGAACATGATGCAGAGAACCTTGTGTCTTGGGAACATGATGCAGAGAACCTTGTGTCTTGGGAACCGGAAGCAGAGAACCTTGTGTCTTGGGAACCGGATGCAGAGAACCTTGTGTCTTGGGAACATGATGCAGAGAACCTTGTGTCTTGGGAACATGATGGAGAGAACCTTGTGTCTTGGGAACCGGATGCAGAGAACCTTGTGTCTTGGGAACCGGATGCAGAGAACCTTGTGTCTTGGGAACCGGATGCAGAGAACCTTGTGTCTTGGGAACATGATGCAGAGAACCTTGTGTCTTGGGAACATGATGCAGAGAACCTTGTGTTTTGGGAACATGATGCAGAGAACCTTGTGTCTTGGGAACCGAATGCAGAGAACCTTGTGTCTTGGGAACATGATGCAGAGAACCTTGTGTCTTGGGAACATGATGCAGAGAACCTTGTGTCTTGGTAACCGGATGCAGAGAACCTTTTGTCTTGGGAACCGGATGCAGAGAACCTTTTGTCTTGGGAACCGGATGAAGAACCTTTTGTCTTGGAAACTGGATGCAGAGAACCTTATGTCTTGGGAACTGGATGCAGAGAACCTTATGTCTTGGGAACCGGATGCAGAGAACCTTTTGTCTTGGGAACCGGCGTCGACTAAGGGGACCTTGGTAGGACGCTGGGAACCCCCCAGAGGACGGAGTGGAGGACCCTCCAGAGGATGGAGTGGAGGACCATCGAGAGGACGGAGTGGAGGACCCTCGGGGAGGAGTAGAGGACCCTCGGGGAGGAGTAGAGGACCCACGGCGTGGCGTAGAGGACCCACGACGTGGCGTAGAGGACCCACGACGTGGCATAGTGGACCCACGGCGACGGCGTGGCGCTGAAGACCCACGACGTGGTGTGGAAGACCCACAACGTGGTGTGGAAGACCCACGATGTGGCGCTGAAAACCCACGACGTGGCGCCTAGGACCCATGACGTGGCGCTGAAGACCCACGACGTAGCGCTGACCCTGAGGTTGTGTCCCTCTGGAGACCCTTGGCAGAGTCAGGAACCAGAGGCCTGTCCTCCAGAACACCCTCTGCGGAGTCAGGAACCAGAGGCGTGTCCTCCAGAACACCCTCTGCATAGTCAGGAGCCAGAGGCGTGTCCTCCAGAACACCCTCTGCGGAGTCAGGAACCAGAGGCGTGTCCTCCAGAACACCCTCTACGGAGTCAGGAACCAGAGGCGTGTCCTCCAGAACACCCTCTGCGGAGTCAGGAGCCAGAGGCGTGTCCTCCAGAACACCCCTTGCCGAGTCAGGAGCCAGGGGCATGTCCTCTGGGACACCCCCTGCGGAGTCAGGAACCCAAGGCGTGTCCTTCTGGACACCCTTGGTGGAGTCAGGAACGGGAACCGGAGGCGTGTAGCGCTTCCTCCATATAGAGGCGTGATAAGCCTCAAACAAGCCTTCCATCATCCCTGAGTCATTTTGAAACTGTTGAAAAAATAATGCAAACTCCTCCTCCGTGATTGTATTTAGCAATGGTGGAGCATCTGGAGGAGGAGCGGAAAGCGGGACCTGAGGCTGGCTGGGAGCTGGGACCGGAGACTGGACGCACCGGCTTTGCGCAGGGAGCAGATCCGGGAAGCGCGGGTGCAGGCGGACGGCGTCTGCAGCCGGCGGTTCGCAGCCTCGAGATACCGGGGCAGGAGATGGGTCGCGCCGGCCGGGAACAAGGAGCGGACCCCGGAAACACGGGTGTAGGCAGTCAGCGTCAGCAACTGGCTGGCTGCTCCGGGGAACCGGGACCGGAGCCAGGGCGGTTCGGAGACCGCAGTGCTCGACTGACAACCCGGGAAACAGGACATCGTCCACCGGACCCTCCCGGAAGGCTGTGGGAGCAGTCCATGGACGGCGGCGACAACGATGGCAGAAAAACCTGGGGGCGGGGGCATGAACCGTCTCGTGCCTCCGTGGTCCCACACCGGGAGGACAGTAGGCCAGTCGGGTGCCAAAAAAAGGTGAGTTCTTCAGCAATTTTTGGCTGCAGCACCCGTCAACAAGTTCTGACCTATCCTCCTCGGTGTGTTGAAGGTCTGCTGGGTCCACTGGGCTGGTCCGTTCTGTCATGTTTGTGTATTTTTAAGGACCCAAAGGCAGGAACAATTAAACTTAAATGATTTAATAATTAACAAAAACAAGGAACAAAAACTTACAGAACTCGGAGAACCAAAAATGCTGAAATGAGGAAGGAAAAAACAGGAACTGGGCAAGAAACAGGAACTGGGCAGGAATCAGGAACAGACAGGAAAAGAATGACGACAGCCAGTAGTGACTGAATGAGAGTAGAATTTATACTGGGGAGGACATGAGGAAGTGAGAGGAGACCAATGACCAATTAGGGGAATCAGATGCAGGTGAGAGGGAGAGAGCAGGTGGAAATCAGCTGGGAAGAGAGGTAGAATGGTAGGGAGACAGAAAACTCTAAACTAAAGATAATAAGTCTACGAAGGGGACCTAAGGAAACACTAGAGAGAATAAACTAATAAAGACAAGGAAATAATCTAACATGAAAAGACTAGATAAGGAAAATAACTAGGTTTAAACACAAACAGGAGAGAACAAAACAAGAAAGCAGCTTGGGGTACCGAGGGGAAGGAAAACAAAGCCAAAATCCACGGAACCTGACAGGTAGCAATCTCAAAAAAATGAACTGAACTAAAACTGAAACAAAAAGTAGCACAGGAAAAGTATTCAATGGCCCAGAAGAAATCAGCAGTGGAGGCAACGATGGAGAATGATCTGGAGGAAATCCCTGAGTCTCTAAATCGTATTTCTGGGGAGCTAACGAAAGTGATGCAACAGCTGATGAAGCTAGCGGAACTTTTCAAAGAAGTGAAACAACTTCAAAATATAATAAATGAAAGAGGCAAAACCATCGAGGAGCTGGAGAAAAGAATCGACAACCTCGAGCAGTACACCAAAATGGAAGGCGTAATAATTACAGGTCTTACCATCAGGCCGCGCTCTTACGCTAGAGCAGCTAGGGAAGGCTGAAACATAAGTGAGGATGCACAAACCGAGGATTTGAAAACACTGGAAGAGCAGGTTGTGAACTTACTCACAGAGAAGGGTGTTTACCTGGATCCGAACGCCATCTCGGCATGCCACACTTTGCCACGGAAGGACAAGGCCAATCCAGCTATCATCTTGCGCTTTGCAAATCGCAAACTTAAACAGAAATTATGGGTCAAGGAAAGAAGTTTAAAGGAACATCAGTGTATCTGAATCATCACCTCACAAAGAACACGGCTGGAATTCCCAGAGAAGTGCGTATCCTGAGAAAAAATGGGAAGATCAAAGCGACATGGATGAGAAATTGTAAGGTATTTATCCAGCTAAACGGGCACACTCCGGAACAAGCTAAAGTCAGATTGGTAAGAGAAATGAAAGACCTTGACCAATTCAAATAATGTTGCCAATTCCACTGAGTATTCTTGATACAACTAGAGAGAAGCTAAGCTCTAGTGTTTATGGTAAATACAAATGCGTTCAGATGGGAGGACATGGATGCTCACAGGTGATATCAAGACTTATTATTTTTAGTTACGCAGCGGATGTTTCCTGGAGGAATAATTTAACACGAAGTAGACGATGGATTGATGGATATTTTTCTGTTATGCTGACGATATACTGTAACTCTGCAAATAGAGCGTGTTCATCTTCCGTTGGATGGAGGACTTAAGCCTTGGGACATTTAAAAAAAGGAATATAATGACAGTGAGGCTCTTTCCTATCAGTGGTTGTTCTAATAATAATATTTAGCGGAGTCAACAAGTGGATAAGGATATTTCGAACACTCGGACTTTGGACTGTGGATTTGGGAGGACTGGGGACAAGGGGACTATGCTCTGGACTGGGAACTGCACTGGACACCTCCAAATGATCTGTAGTTTTCTGCATGCGTCTGACTGTGTGCTGTGTGCGCACGTTTGTGTGATTATTAGCGTGTTGCCTGTGTATAAATGTGGATGTGTACGCCGTGTGTGTCCACTTCCTGCTTGCGTGTGCGTGAATGTGTGCTCCATGAGCGTGAGTGGTCCCATGTTTGGATGTGTCCAATGCTTTTGGGGGGAATGTGTATGTATGACAAAACTAAAAACAAGTGTATGACAGTGAGGATGAATTGAGCAAAGTGGATACTGACAACAATGATGTAGAATATATAAATGGTAATGAAGACATTACTCTGTATGATGATATAAATTATAGAGCAAATGAGTTTGGCTGTGACATAGATCCGGATAAGCATTTGTTTAATAATATAATTAATGATTGTGATTACTATACTGGATTACTGTGATTACTATCCATAAATGGATGGATGTGCCATAACTTTCTCCAGCTGAATAGAAACAAAACTGAAGTAATTATTTTTGGACCCAAAGATGAATGATCAAGAGTCAGCACACAGCTTCAATTAATACAGCTAGAAACTACTGATCAGGCATGAAACCTAGGTGTAGTTATGGACTCAGACCTGAACCTCCAGGGTCACATAAAGGCAATAACAAGGTCAGCCTTCTGTCACCTGAAGAACATTTCTAGGATTAAAGGACTAATGTTGCAACAGAACCTGGAAAAACTCATCCATGCATTTATCTTTAGTCAGATTGATTACTGAAACAGCGTCTTCACGGGTCTGCCTAAAAAGTCAATCAGACAGCTGCAGCTGATCCAGAATGCTGCTGCTCGTGTCCTCACTAGAACCAGGAAAGTAGAGCACATCACCCCAGTTCTAAAGTCCTTACACTGGCTCCCTGTAGCTCAGAGAATAGACTTCAAAATACTCCTTCTAGTTTATAAATCATTACATGGGTTAGCACCAAAATATGTTGAAGACCTGTTGTCACAGTACCAATAATGCTGTAAAGTAGAATTAGATGGATATGAATTGTTCACTACCAATCGGATAAATAAAAGAGGTGGGGGAGTTGCACTATACATAGATACAGATCTGAGGTTTAAAAAGATCAATCAACCACCATTGATTATGTTTTGGAGTGTATAACATGTGAAATTATTGTAGAAAATTCTGAAAATATTGTTGTTAGTTGTGTGTACAGAACACCTGGGTAATGTTAGACATTTTCAAAAAAAATGGACAGCCTTTTTTGTAATTTTAACAAGGTTCAAATTGTATGTGGTGACTGTAATATTGATCTTCTGAACCCTCAGAAAATTTTAAAAACAACAGATTTCATTAATACTATGTATAGCAACACTCTTTTTCCTCTTATTGTTAAGCCAACCAGAATTAGATAATATATTTACTAATCAATTAGCAAGTCAAATTACCGCTGGAGTACTTATTAATGACATCACTGTCCATCTTCCTATTTTTAGTATTTTCAAACAATTACAAAATAATACAACTAAAATAAATGATTTCAAATATGTACAAATTCGAACACCTGAAGCTATTGCAGCTCTCAGGGGTGACTTATATGCCACAATTACTATATATATGTACATATATATATACACTATAACAATTTGCTAGAGCAGAACAAGAGTGATATCCAAGGTACCTGGTGGGTATTGAATGGCATTATCAGGAATGGAAAAAAAAGAATATCCAAATTACTTTATAGTGAAAAATTCAATCAGTTAAAAAAAGGAAATTGCAAATGCATTTAATAGCTTTTTTGTCAGTGTTGGGCCTAAAAATAATCTAAGCTCACATTTCATTAAAAGTGTTAGTGAGAGCAAAATCATTGAAATTGTACATTCCCTCAAGACAAAGAGGTCAACAGATGGATCTGACATAGATATGGTCCTCGTGAAAGATATAATTGATTATATTGTCACTTCTTGTATGTATATATGTAATCCGTCTTTTCTGATGGGTATCTTTCAGAGTAAAATGAAAACGGCCAAAGTAATACCTATTTTAAAAGTGGAGAAAGGCAACAGTTTACCAATTACAGACCAATCTCAATACTCTCGCAGTTTTCAAAAATACTGGAAAAACTATTTGTGAAACGACTTGATGGCTTTGTAGACAAGCATAATCTGTTAAGTGAACATCAGTACAGTTTTAGAGCTAATAGGTCCTAACCCTAACCCTTCACTGGCAGTCACGGAACTAGTAGAAAAAATATCAACATCTATTGAGAACAGTGACTATGCTGTTGGAGTCTTTATTGACCTTAGCAAGCCCTTTGACACAATAGACCATTCATTGCTTTTAAATAAATTAGAAAGGTTTGGTGTCAGGGGCTTAGCATACATTTGGCTAAAAAGTTATCTAAGTGACCGAAATCAGTATGTACATATTAATATCAACTCAATGGAGGCAAAAATAACCCACGGTGTTCCTCAGGGCTCCGTTTTGGGTCCTAAAGTATTTATTAGGTACATCAATTAAATCAGTGAAGTCAACAAATTACAATGTATCCTTTTTGCTGATGATAACAGTTTGTACTGTTCGGGAAAAGATCTTGAGCTGCTTTTGAATACAGTAGGAACTGAACTTAAAATACAAAAAAAAATGGTTTGATGTAAACAAACCAGAAACCTGCATAAAACTAAATATATTGTATTTGGTAACAAGGAAGTAAATAAACCATGTCGAATCAAAGTTGGAGAGGTAGAAATTGAAAGGGTGAATGTAACAGATGCTGGGACCAAAATATTTTTTTTTGTTTTGTTTTTCCTGGTTAACATGGAAAATTAATCAACTTCTAGTTCCAAAGACTGAACATTGGTTTAATGCTTCAGAACTAAGGGGGGATGTTGTGATTGCATTTCTCATAAGATGAACTGAACAGACGTTTTGATGGTTTGGAGCCATTTCAAAGACCACATTTCCCAGCAAGCCTAGCAGTGACCCCCAATACACTCCTATTGGCCCGTGACCACCCATGGTGACATCGGCGATGACATCACGGCCAAAGGGGGCTATAAGAGTGGAGTCGTGCCCATTTTCAAACTTCTCGCCAAAAGTTTCAGAGAGAAACTAAGGCTCAAAAGAGGACATCTCACCGGTGAAGATTCTTTTTTTGTTCTGACCCGCTGGACCGGGGAAGAACTAATTTCAGAGCTTCGAAGTGCTTACCCCGTTCGCGTAGCCAGGGTGCGCTATATCAGAACTGTTCCAAGACAGTTCGCTAGACGTCGACCTGCAGGCCATCCAGCCTGCATTTGGGCCGCACGGTCCTTAAATCCTGTACAGTTTTTCTTTTTATAACTCTACCTTTTCTTGCTCAACTACGGACACAATTCGCTCTCCTCCTAGTGGACTGGACCTCCTTCAAAGCAAAGTAGGACTTAACCGGTTCATTTATACTAATATTGTGTCTGGGCGGAGATAAATAAAGAAAATAGAGTTTTAACGAGTTAAATCTCGTTCATTGTTGGGTTAAAATGTTTTTAAGTGCTGTACCTGTTTGCTCATTTTTGCGTCGCCGCACACATATGTTGGAGCTGTAATTGCTCTGTTTGAAACAGTTTGTTTTATCCTGAGCAGATCACGCCTTTCTTTCTTTTTCCTTCCTCTCTCTCTCTCTGTCGCTCCCTGATCACAGTCGGCAGAGTCGGGCTCGATCCGGCCTGCGTTAGCTGGTCTTAGCTGAAAAGTTTAACTCCATTCTCTTTGAGGCGTTCCACATGGACGCTTCAGCCCATGTGCTCCGTCCATTTTAGCCAAAGCTAGTTTATGGCCCTTTGTCTCCTTACACTACATGTGCTCCACTCCATCTTGGCACAGAACTGAGATTTATGACTTTGTCTCCTAGGCTATCTGTGATTTTGGCCCCCCTCAGCTGTTCTCACGGATTCATTTCATGTTAATTGTGTTTAATGTTCACATATTATTGTTGTCTAAGATCTGTAGTAATTTTTGCACGCTTTAGAATAGATGGGATTTTCTATTTTCTAAATAAAGTCCCCTTAACTTAAAGAGAAGTTGTCTGAGATTACTTGGAGTGATGCGTACAATTAATGTCCACAGCGTAAGAACTGCCTTATCAGGCTGGTAATCATAAACAAACTGAGACTGAACAATTTGGCTATTGTATTCCTTGAATCCACCAGGATGGTGCCCCTAAACTTGGTCATTTTTACATAAAATTATTAATCTTATTAATAATTGCCCTAAGCAATCAAAATGCATTATATATAAACTTTACAATTCCCTCATCCCTCCATACCTTAGCTATTGTGTGGAAATATGGGGGAATACCTATAAAACTAATATACAACCTGTGGTGGCTAAAGTCGTTTTCCACATATCAGTAGATCTTCTTCAACATGTTCATGCACATAACCACTCTAGACGGAAAGAACGAGTCTCTTACGCGTGTAAAGTTTGAACTACGACGGTAGAAAACAGTGTGTTTGCTCCGTCTTTCTTTCTGTTCTTCTTCGGTATTTATAACAGATTACACCGCACACCACTCCATAATAGGTGCGAGAGCGCCACACTGTGGTAAAAGCCCGCTACTCTCCTGTTCTTCTCAGATAACATACATTCTAAACGATGTGATGCGTGTATCAGTATAATAAACTGAAATGCAAACTATAAATAAAGGAGTGCATTTATAGTGTCACAACCCGGCTCGTGCGGTCATGACAAAAAAGGAGACATATCGTTGAGCCAAACCAAGTTTTGGATAGTTTATTAACATAAAAGAGAAAACAACCAAAATAAACTCAGGGAATCAAAAATAAACTAACCAAACCAAGCAAAACTAAAAATCCAAACAAACCAAAAGGTCCAACTAAGTCAACCAAACAAACCCATGGACTGCCTGCTAAGCCTGAGCCAGGACAGCCACTACTGTGTGGTTCAGCCAGGCTTTTAAAGGCTGGGCAAATTAGCCTCAGGTGCTCCCAATCAGCTGGCAAACCACACCTAATTCCTGGAAAACAAAATACAGGTCAACAGGACAAACAGACAGACACTGTCACACCCTCCCCCCCCCAAAAAAGGGTCCCAAAGGGATCCAGTCAACAAATCACAAAAACAAAATAGTCTTTTCCACGCCGAGTTTAAAACAAAAACCCACTCCACCTCACCATTCTCCACATCCCAGCAACTGGATCCTGGAAGGAAATTAAGAGATATGAAAGAATAAGTGTGATAGAGAGGCCTAAAACCTACAGCTGGCATAAGACATCTACTTAACAACGGGACAATGTGTCTGCAATAACATTATCTTTGCCCTTAATGTGTCTAATATCTAATGTGTAAGCAAAATGTGCAGCAAAAGAGACCAACGTATAAGCCTCTGATTTGGGCATTTGAGAGAGTTCAGGAAGGTCAACGGATTGTGATCGGTATACACCAAAATTGGCCGACTACCTTATCCAGTGTACACTTCAAAGTATTGTAAAGCCCAAATTAAGGCTAATGCCTCCTTTTCAATGACTGAATAGTTGAACTGGTAAGAGTTAAATTTTCTGGAAAAATAGCAAACAGGTCTATCAATGCCATATTTATCCAATTGCAGTAACACTGCTCCAGCACCAACCATACTGGCATCCACCTGTAGCTTAAAAGGCTCATTTAAGCGTGGAGCAGCCAGAACAGGTTCTGAACACAAAACAGTTTTGACTTTCTCAAATGCTTCTTGGCACTTTGATGACCAGACAAACTTCACAAAGCTTTTAAGTAAATTGGTCAATGGTGCAACAATTGAGGAGAAGTCTTTACAAAATCTGCGATAAAAACCAAACAGGCCCAGAAATCTCATCAACTCTTTCTTTGTGCTTGGTGGTGCATATTCCTCCACAGCTTGCACTTTTTCCTGGACAGGACGCACTTCACCTTGTCCAACAACTCTCCCCAAATAGGTTACAGAGGCCTTGGCAAACTCACATTTTGCCAAGTTAACAGTGAGATTTGCATCAGTAAGACGCTCAAACAAAGCTCTGATCCGGAGTAAATGTTCCACCCATGTATCACTGCATATAACCACATCATCTAAATAAACTGCACACCCCTCCTGCCCAGAAACCACCCTGTTCATCAGGCGTTGGAACGTTGCTGGTGCATTTCGGAGTCCAAAATTCATGACTGTATTTTCAAACAGCCCAGATGGAGTCACAAATGCAGAAATCTCCCGAGCACGTGCAGAAAGTGGGACCTGCCAATAACCTTTTAGCAAATCCAACTTACTAACAAATTTAGCAGGGCCCACCAGATCGACCCAATC
The DNA here is from genome assembly GCA_963556495.2 of Valencia hispanica. Lineage (NCBI taxonomy): Eukaryota > Metazoa > Chordata > Actinopteri > Cyprinodontiformes > Valenciidae > Valencia > Valencia hispanica. The sequence continues at coordinate 54,530,714 of OY747712.1, read as the reverse complement.
TTCCATGCGTGGTAATGGAAATGAGTCTGGTTTTGTGATGGCATTTACTTTATGGTAGTCAATACAAAAACGCGCAGTTTTGTCCGATTTTTCTACCAGTAAACATGGAGAGGCCCAGCTGGAGGATGAAGGAACTGCAATGTTATTTTGCACCATATATATATATATATTTTTTTTTTCTTTATTACATAGTCTACTTAACAAAATAAATACAGTTTCATGAAGAAGTGTTGTCCCCTAAAAAATTTTGTCTCTTTTTTGGTAATAAATGTATAAAACATGAAACAATTTTTTATATTAGATAATCTAAGTAAATACAAAATAGAGTTTCAAATTATTATTTAATTTATAAAGTGAGAAAAACATCCAAACCAACCTGGCCTTATGTAAAATCAAAAAATAAAAAGTTAAATACCCCCTACACCAAATAATTGCTTGTGCCACACTTAGGGGCCAAAGGTGCCATCAAGTGTTTATGAAAACTGTCAATGCACCTTTTGACATTCCTAAGGAAAACCTTCAGGCAACTCTCAATAACTGATTTGACTGAATGATTTTTTCTTTTTTTTACGTGTCCTGTTTGGCAGTGTGGAGCTCAGAATTGGTGTCTGAGTACCAAGTAGAAGCCCAACAGATTTACTTTCACAAGCGGAGCAGTACAGCTTTTGCTATAGTACTCCACTTGATATATGTGTGAAAAATCTTTATTATGAATTGCTGGGGGTTTTATTTCCTGATGTTATGGACACGGAGACGGAAAATTATGGGGAAGAAAGAAAGAAGATGAAGAAGAGAGGTAGGAAACAAAATGTCATGAGAGAGGGTGAGTTGAAAATACAAGGGAGGAAAGGGAACAAAGAAAACACAGGAAAACATTGAAGTCTGCCTCCATACCCACAGGACGGCAGAGAGAGTGGAAAAAACAAAACAAAACACAAAAAAGGAACATTGACAAAACAAACCTAACATCGTGAACTAAGAACTACACAACCACATCACACAAGAATGGAACTAAAATACAACAATGTCACAGAAAAACTCATGGTACCAATTAATCAAGCTCTAGTAATGATAACCTCAGCCCAAGTATATATCTGTAAACACCAGAGACCCCACATCTATGTGTGTGTGTTAGCATGCTGGTGCATATAAGGTTTCTCCATAAGAGTTCGATAGCTGGTGTGAGCAGGCATCGATCCGTCTCCCAGGAATCGATGCAGACATGAAGGAGATCGGAGCCAAGACGTCCAAAGGACCCCCAGAGCCCCCAGGCGGACCTGGGCGGGGCCGACCGCATCCCCCAAGAGAGGAGCAAAGGAGAACCCCAGGGGAACGTCCAGCGGCTACTATGCAGGGGCACGGGGGCAGCAGTGACGAGCCCACGGGCCCCGCCGGCAACCAGCCGCGCCAGGGCGGGCCGGTCCATGGACCGGGAGAGATGGGGCCCAGGGGCGCCCCAGCAGAGACCCGACAAGGGACCGCCCGACGAGGGGCCCCCGGCACCGTGTCCGGCCGCCACGCGCCACCACCACCCTGGGCCAATCCCCACCGCCAACATCCCAGCGCCCCACCCCTGCCCCACGTCGGGGCGCCCCACCGGTAGCCGCAGCGGATGGATAGCATCCACAGGCCAAGCTCAGCCAGCACCTGGACACCAAGTTGTACCAGCTCCCGAGTCCTGATCCCGCGCAATGCAGAGCGCCGAGACCAGGCATCCAACAAAGGCCAGGGCCGGGTTTTTTTGCACCATATATTGCACTTCTGCATCCAGAACTTTACGCTTTTCAGGTGTTGCTCTGTAGAAACGTTGATGTATAGGTTTGAAGTCTCCAACATCAATGTCATGGACCAAAAGATTAGTGCATGACGGTGTATCCCCAAACAATGACAGAAAGCTGTTTATCAGGTTGATCATTTCCTTTTGAGCCAAGCCACAATTTCCGGTAACACTAGAGCAGAAAAGAGATGGACCACTTTTATTCACCAAACCCGATCCAGAACTATTTACATTGGTTTTAGACTGAATTACCGGACACTGATCCTTCCAATGCCCATAGGCTTGGCAATAATGGCATGGTTTTGAAGGATCAAACACAGAACGGGAGTTCTTAGCTCCTTTCACCCACTGTGATGTCTCATTCGACCTACACCCAGCAGGATTCTTGTGTGTCAGAACATAATCGTCCACCAACACAGCTGCCTTCAAAACATCAGAAACCTTGTGTTCATTCACATAAGTTGCTATTCTCTCTGGTAGGGTATTTTTAAACTGCTCCAAGACAATTAGGTCAGACAGATCTTTATATGTCTCTACACCTGCAGCAGTACGCCAACGATTGAAATGGCTCAGCAAATCATGCGCAAACTCCAAATAAGTTTGTTTCTCCCCACGTTTCCAATTTCTAAAGCGTTGGCGATAAGCCTTGGGAACCAATTCATATGCCTTTAGAACGGCAATCTTCACCTTTTCATAAACTCTGCTCTCCTCAACATCTAAAACCGAATAAACAGACTGAGATTTCCCTGTTAGGACGCACTGAAGCAGTAAGGTGCGCTCTGCATCCTGCCAGCCCCTTAAGTCAGCTACTCTCTCAAACAAGGTAAAAAAGGTGTCAAGATTTCTCTCATCAAACATAGGAATCAGACGCAAGGCACTGTTAACATCAAAATTATTCGAATTTAACAATACATTTTGCTCCTGAGAAATCGTTTCTACAAGCTTTCCCTCTTTAACTAGATTTAACTTCTGCTGCTCCAAATCAAGCTTCATCCTTTCCACACTTTGTCTAATTTTTTCACGTTCAGTTTCATGTTCCTGTTTAACCTGTTCCAATGCAATTTGCTTCATTTTCTCACTCTCAAGTTGCAATAGGAGAAATTCTTTCTGCTGTTCAAACGTAAATCCCACAGGAGTTGTAACAGTCTGAACAGAAACTGGACTACTTTTTACAACTGACTCTTCAGCCAAAACTCTTTTAGCTATTAACTCTGCTGACAAAACAGCTTTAATATCAGGCTTTGAATTCCTACCCAAAATAGATATTCCGTAATGATCAGCCACCTTCAACAGTTGATCTTTAGTACAGCTATTCAAAATACTCCATGATGGAGATTTAATGAATTCTTCAGCTGTAAACATGATCGAAAATTTAACAAAATTGTAAGAAAAGGGGTCCAGAATAAAGCAATGTTAACCACACACAAAAAACACAGGCCAACCTAGCCTGATGGAGTTTCTCACTAACTGCCTAACCAAATCTACCTAAACTCCACCCTAGTCTTCATATGGTTTCTGGTGGGTTCTTATGTACTGTAAACCAGTGGGCATGAGAAAAAACCTGCAGGCAGGCGATCTTCTCAACAAAAAACAAAAATCCCACGGACGTGCTCCCGAGACAGCTATCAAAAGACAGCTGACACTAACCAGTCCCCATAACACTAGCAAAAAAACAAACTGACACTCCGAAAAAGGACATGCTGCTGCAGCCTAACTGAGAAAACTCCAACAATTTCCTGGGGGTTACACTTACCTTACTCCCGGACCTCAAAACCATCCATCTGCCACAACACAGCCAGCTGCAACGATAAGCCTCCACAATATGCAACGCTTCTGTGTCAAATTAGCCCTAGTCAACAACCAAACCATGAAACCAATTTAACCAAAATTGACTTAAGACGAGCTCCCATTTGTCACAACCCAGCTCGTGCGGTCATGACAAAAAAGGAGACATATCGTTGAGCCAAACTGCAACTTAAGGACTCCAAAACTATTAAATCAGAAGAAAATGTATAAGTTAAATATTATGGAGAAGTATAGAACACTTGAATGAAGATCATTAGAAAAGAAGTTGATTGAGGATGCATAATATAATTTTGATTGTTGAAGTTTAAAGTGCCCCTGGCATGAAATTCCCTGCGACATTTGGGCCCTTTTTAGTCACACTCTAAGTACCATAATACTGTATCAAAGGATCGTTAGCCGTAACTCAGCCTTGTTGTAGAATTGCAGCCCCTACTAGGAGGCCATTCTTTTAGCATTAACACAGAACGACCGAGTTTTGGTGGACGGGGCCCAAGCCATGCGCCTCTATTGTCAATTGAGTCTCTAACGTCCGCATCTGATGAAACATTGACAGACATGCATTTGCGCACCACAAATTGCCCAAATTCCAATATTACCCTATGTATGAAATGTAATTATCTGTTTACAAATTACAGGCCTAATAAAATATTTGATCATCCATCTACACATTCAACCATCCTCATGACGTCTCTAGCTTCACCACGACAGTAATGGCTCAGTTATCGGCTACTTTAACTACGTAATGTTCCTCCTCAGGTGCCTCGCCGGACGGCGAGGCACCTGAGGAGGAACCAGAATGGTAGAGCACGTCTTCCACAGGTGATCCAGACAGACAGAGTGAAGGGACTGTGTGTGTGTGTGTGTATGTGTGTGCAAGAGACGCATGAGTGACAGAGACGAAAAGAGAGCAGAGAATGAATACGCTGCATGTTTTAAATAGCGTAAAAAAGAAAAACGAAACGCAATATGTGACGGTCGGTGTTGATTTATTTATTTATTTTTTGGTCGGTGTTAATTTTTATTTATTTTTTTGGGTCGGTGTTGAATCTGTGGCGGTCGGAGTTTAATCTGTGGCGGTGCGCCACAGATTTGTCATGTTTGGGAAACAATGGTATATAACAGCTGTCGGCTTCTTTTTTTATGTGCTCTGGAACTCACTTTTTTTTACTCCGAGAGGTGGGGGCGCCGAACTCCAAAACCCCAGCGGGAACTGTTTCAAAATAAGACCCAGAACTGAGAGACAGAGAGTAAAAACAACACACACAAACAGATATCTGTTTCAAAAGGACGCACCTGCAGATGGGAGCCAGACAAAATCTGACTCTCTTTCCTACAAGGGTGTACCATTTTTATTTCCAAAAGAACAAAGAACATATCACATGACTCCTCTCTCCTCCTTCTACATCTTGACAGGTCATTTATTTTCTCCAGGTCTCCTAAACGTAACAGGAACAAGAGTTATAGCTGATCCTCCCTGCTTTCAGTTCATATCTTTACTCAAGAGTTTGTTTACTTAAAACCTTAAACCCTATAAAATACTGGTAACAGAGTCATGTTTTACTACCCCGAATAATATAAACAGGCCTATTACTTCTAAAGCTTAAAAAAAGATATAATTAAAACATATGTACTGCATAATAAAAAATAGCCCCAAAAAAGTAGAATACAACACAGCTGAAGGACATCATTGCCGAAATATAGGCTACTTACTTGTATAGGGATATTTGCTGGTTCACGGTGAGTTGGTACTGATCCTGGTAAAAGTTTAAGACGATCTGCGAATCCACTGCTGTGTTGTCCCAAGTTAATAAAACATCCGTCAGAGAAATGTTTGCCACAAACGACCACGCGCTTCGGGAGTCGGTCGGGTACATTCCCTGCATAAATAAAGTCCATCCACAAGCTTTTCAGTGGCTCGGAAGAGGGGATGACAGTGTCGATGCGGTCTGGACTCCATGTTGTCGGTTAGTTGTTTGCCTTTTACCGTAGCTCTCGTTGTTTAGGTTGTAATACGCGGCGCGGGGGGAGGGACTTGGAGAGTGTAGTTCAGAGAAGGGGGTAATTGGCTGGAACTCAGTGACGACATATGCCGAAACGTGAGGTCATATGCCGAACTGCAAAACAGCCCGTTTCTGAGTGCTAATTTCACTATGTAGGCAGACATACCCGGGGACAAAGGAAACACTAATCAGTCGTTTTAACCCCTTAAGGGACACAGGCAGGCTGGGGAGACTAACAAATATGACCAAAAAACTCAAAAAATGCCAATTTCATGCCAAGGGCACGTTAAGTTTTGTGCTTACATGCTACCATCGTTGGTATAAGAGAAACTGTATAATGTGTCATCTTTGGACATAGTGTCTCAGTTGTAAAAGGGGTTAGGCAGAATAAGTCTTGACTTCAGCTTAAACCCCTTTCGGTCAGGCATCATTTAGTACTTAAATTATTAATGTGCACATTTTTTTTTTGTAGTGTATAATGTATAAGATCTTTGAAAAACATGTGACCCAAGATCAAAATGTTCATAATGACCGAAGAAATAAACTACTACTACATCTACTACTACTACTAATAATAATAATAATAGGTAAAATCATTACAGCATGGGATAAATTTCCACAGCTATGCCGATGATACACAACTATATTTAGCCATAAATCCTGATGAATCCAGTCAGTTAGGTAGATTACAGGCATGTCTAGAAGACATAAAAACATTAATGACTCTAAACTTATTGCTCTTAAATTCTGATAAGACAGAAGTTGTCGTCTTACTGCTTAGTTAGTCACTTCATCTGGATCGCTTTAAATTGGCCTCCAGTAATAACGAAAAGAACTTCGGTGTTATATTTGACCAAGACATGGCATTAAAATCCCATATTAAACAGGTTTCTAGGATTTCCTTCTTTCACATCCGGAATATTGCTAAAATTAGAAATATCCATCAGGAACTGTGTGTGGTCTACGTGAGCTGTATGCTGAGGGCAAATATTCAAGTAACCAATCAAAACGCGTTCTCCGCTCACATGATTCTAAGATGGCAGCCCCCTGTTTTCACATTACATGTCTGGTCCAATTTTCCGGCCAACTCGCTGTATGCCTGCTCGCGCTTGTCCCTGTTCTTGACTTCTGACAAGCTGACATCATATTAACAGGTGTAGTCTGGCTAGATTTCCACGAGTTTATCTTCTAAACTGTATCTTCTCCGTGGGCTGCCATCTTGGAGTCATGTGAGCGGAGACCGCATTTTGATTTGTCACTTGAATATTTCCCCTCAGCACACAGCTCGCATAGAGTGCACACAGTGAGTTTTTCGCCTGTTTGATTTTCACCTAAACGCCTCATGAGGCAGAAAACTCACCGAAAATTAGTCGCACACAGCGAGCTATCTGCTGAGCAAACGGCCTCGAATGACTTTTTGCTCAGCAGATTGCTCTTGTGTGCGACAGGCTTTAGACTGCTGGAGGACAGACTGACCACTGTTCTTCACTCTGCTACTTTCTTGTCTACTACTCTTCAGTTGTATTATATGCTGTTATTTCGATTGTTAACTTTGTTTTTTCTCAGTATTTTCATAGAAGGTACACCTGGTCTGGTATCCTGCTTAGCTACAATGCCCTGTTGGATAGGGGGAGTTGACTGGGATGATGGTCTCGATGGCTGAACATCCCCCATGTCCTGTTATCAACTTTTTACTTTCTTTAATATAGAAAGTACTCTTATATCAGATATCCTGTTCTTTCTGTGTCTCTGCTCTGTCTTATCAAACCCCCAGACGGTTGTGGCAGATGACCGCTCCTACTGAGCCTGGTTCTTCAGGAGGTTTCTTCCTGTTAAAGGGGAGTTTGTCCTCTCCACTGTCGCTACATGCTTGCTCAGTATAAGGGGTTTCTGTGGTTGGAAGTCTGAATCAAAGGGATGCATGTTCAAGTCAATGACTCGATGCAATCTGCTGGGATTCCTTAAATAGGAAACTAACTAAAACTTTAAACTAATTTGAATGTTTGTATGATTGTATTAAAATGACTTGTCTTGTAATGTGCCTTGAGATGACATCTGTTGTTAATTGGCGCTATATAAATAAACTGAATTGGGTTCAACATACAAGTTGAAGGTTTAGATGAGGCTAATATTTTTGATAACTTCAGGTCAAGTGAATCAAAACAGTCCAAACACAAATGAGGTTTTACAGTTGTTTCCGATGCTGCCTCACTTACTGAGAGAGAAGTAGTCATGTTTGGGAGGATGCCAATGATTTAATTTTTTATAGAATCCATTTTATTTATGAAGAATCCCATAAAATCATCACTACTAAAAGCTGGGGGAATAGTTGGCTCAACAGAGCTATGACTCTGTGCAAGTTTGGCAACTGTACTAAAAAGAAACCCAGGATTGTTCTTATTTGCCTCTATTAATGATGAAAAATATGCTGTTCTGTCGACGGATCTTTTTATACAGCATCAGACTATTTTTTCCAGGTTAAATAGGAATCCTCTAGGTGTGTAGAGTGCAACTGTCTCTCCAATTTCCTAGTACTCTGGTTTAAATTATGCATTTCTGCATTAAACCAGGGAGCCAACCTCCTATAGCTAATCACTTTCATTTTTAAGGGTGCTACACTATCTAATGCCAAACGCAAAGAGGAAGTAAAGCTATGAACCAGATCATCAATTTCTGAAGGGTTAGAGATGGAATGGCTGCCCTCCACCATGTTACTCTGAGACACTGAGGAAAGTAAGAATGGAACAGATTCTTTAAAACTTGTTACAGCCTTGTTGGTTAAAGCTCTACTATAAATAAATTGTCTTTCAGGTTTAGGATGATCAGTTAAAAGTAAATTAAAATGTTATCAAAAAATGGTCAGACAGAACCGGGTTATGTGGGAGGACTGTAATTTCTTCCCACTCAATGCCATATGTCGGTACAAGGTCCTGATCTAAGAATTGAGAGTAAGGGCCTGGTAGACAACATAAAACAACCAACAGTGGTCTGAATGTTTTCCAACTCTGATGAGGAAAACTAAGCGTTAGATGTTCAAAAGAACTGTCATTTTGTAAGAACTAATAATTTGTCTGGGATTACTTAGTAAATCAGAATGAAAAATGGTTGCAACTCCTCCTCCTCACCCAGATCTACTAGGAATGCGAAAATTTTTATAATTGGAAGGAGTCGACTCATTTATACTGACATAATCCTCATGCTGCAGCCAGGTTTCTGGCTTCTGGTTTTTGGCCAGGGGCAACAGTACAGAACCAACAGAAAATATGTGTTTTAGTTTGCTTGTGTGTTCAAATAACTTAGAAAGGCCTCAGCACAGAGAAAACTAGATCAATTCAAGACAGTCTGAACACCAAACAGCTCCACGGAATGCAACAACGACAACAGGAAATGACGCAACAGGACTTTCTCAATCAGCTCCACCCAGATCTTGAATGTAATATCCCAACCTATGTGTCCCTGCATACATTACAAGAAATAAACCTTGTGTTCTGTTCAAGCACCTTAGCTCACCATGATCTGAATGACTGTCTCGGGTAAATTCTCGGAATTATTACAGGGTTATATCAGAGGACTGAACTTAGCACTTCAGGCATGCAAATAAATACTTAATGACAGAAAAGCAAAATAGCGCTGATGATCAGTAGAAGGTAGATCCAATAGAGCAATCCTCTTAATCCTGGTCCCAAACAGTCCAACCTTATACAGGAAGTGTTTGTGTGACATACCATGTATACCAGCAAGGTGAAAGTTGAAATTGCTACAATAACCATGCAGTCAGTTACTTTATAAAGGTCTTCTGATCTGCTTCTTGTCATAAACACCATTCTAAAATGAGTGGAGTGCAGCTGTTATCCCTGTCCTGGTTAATGATCAGTCAGAGTGAAACTGGGGTGAGCCAGCTATATTCTCTGACTCAACAAGGCTTGCTAGCTGCTGAAACTCAGTGGTTACTACATATAAAAAACATGTTCAACACTCAGTAGTCATTCTTGGTTCCAGCAGTATACAATGGTGGGTTTTTGGTATGGCCTACGCGGCTCGATGACTAGGATAGCATGTCGGCACAAGCACTCACCCAAAAAACAAATGAAACAAAAACAAAGTTAGAGTATCTGTCATTTGCACCTCTGCTTGTCTGCATGTCCAGTCAATGAATAGTGCCCCTCCCTCTGTTCTGCAAAGTGTAAACACAGTTAGAACTGTAATAAAATATTAGCAGAGGTTGATATCTGAATCTCTACTAGTAACTGATTAAAGGGCTATTTCTGTGTTTAAAAATCTGTCTCACTATTAAACTTTTTTTGTAACTTTATTTTTCTATAGTATGCCACCCTAAAGTGACAGAATATCAAAAAAAAGAAACAAAATTAACAAACATAAGAATACATAAAATAAGAATAAGATACAATAAGATACCTTTTATGATTTCATTAACATATAAAACAAAATACATCAGGGCAGTAAGTAAATACATAAAAATTAACGAAAAAAAGACAAGAAACAAAACAAATACAAGTACATCAACCTTAGTACCTACATAAATAAAAAATAAAAAATAAAAAAACTTAACAGAATTTATCTAGACATCTGCAACGAAGCAAGAAAGACATGTTTAAATGCCCCCTGCTCATGTGACACATAGAAAATTCACTGTCATGGATGTCCATATTAGAATATATATATATATATATATGTATATATATATATATATATATATATATATATATATATATATATATATATATATATATAAATTATTTTATGTATCTTTTTTTTTTCTTGCCTTTTATAATTTCATCGACATATGTACAAAAATATGTCAAGACAACAAATAATTACATTGAACTTAAGAAAAAAAAAAAAAAAAAGACAACAATGAAAACATTAAGTGCTCCCATTTGGTTGTTGATTCCTTGCAGTGTCTGTTTGTAAGATTATTCATTCTATCTCAATATTAGTTATTAAGCTTCCCCTTTCTTTCTTCTTCTTCACTTCGCACCCCTCTCCCCTTCTCCTCTTTGTTGAGATACAGCGCGTTCTAATCATGTCTTATATTTTAACATTTTACCCTTTTTACATAACTCTCCATTTAGCCCACAGTCTGTGTCTCATTTGAAGATTTCCTCTGATTTTATATGTTAGCTGCTCCATTTCTTTTACTTGTTCCATTAGATTTCGCCACTTCTCTAAACCAGGACTTAGTTTCTGAAGCCAGTTTTTTGTTATAAGTTTGAGAGCTGTTATTCTTTAAATTCTTATAAGATACTTATCCTCAATTTTTACTACCTCCTTTGGCATTTTCCCTAGCAAGAGAAACTCATTATCAATATTAAAATCCATATTAATAACCATACTAATTTCTTTGCCGATACTTATCCAATATATTTTCAAAACAGGGCAAGACCAAAAGATGTGACTATAATCAGCAATCTGATGTTATTAATTGGTGGAATTTAGCTTGATTAACAGGTGTTAAAAAGTATCTCATTTGGATCTTCCATGCATATTCTCGCCAAAACTGAGATGCAGTTGTCTTGTGTGAGGATAAGCTTAAATCTTCCCATTCGGATTTGGATACGATTGTATTAAGTTCTTCCTGCCATTTTATTTTTTGTCTTAGTTCTTCTGATTGTACACTTTCCAAGATACTTTATAATACAGAAATTTGATGTTTAACATTCGCGGGCTTATAGTTCTTGACTAAAAATTGCGTTAAAGGGTGAAAATCTGTAATTGTTTTCTTCTGTATATCACTGTTTTCCATGTAACTTCTAGCTTGTAAGTAACCAAAAAATGGGAGGATGACAGATCATATTGTTGTTGCAATGTTGAGAATCCCACAATACCCTTTTTATCTACTAACTGCCCAAATATATTCAACCTATTTTACTCCAAGTTTTAAATATACCCACTTCCTTATTCGGTCTAAAGTCGGGATCCTTATTCATTTCTCTTAACACTAAAAGTTCATTTTGGATTTTTTAATTTCTTATTTTATTCCAAACTGTGAGTGTATTTTGAAACCATGTATTGTCTATTTTTTGCTTATTTGTTTTTACTACAAATGGCAAAAGTTTCCCCAGCCCTTTACTTTGGAGCAGTTCTATGGACCTCCATTTTGCTTCTACGTTGTCGCTCAGTAATGTTCGTAAGGCCTGAATTTGAGCTGCATAATAATAAGTAAGCAGATTTGGTCAAGCCAGCCCTCCAAGTCTTTTAGACAACTTAAGTGTTTTCATTTTAACCCTTGGTTTTTTACTGTAACACATAAATTTGGTTAACATTCGATCCCAACATCTAAACCTAGCTGGACTGACATATAAGGGCAGTGTCCTAAATAAAAAAAGAAATCGAGGGAGTAAATTCATCCTAATGATCTCAATCTTTCCAAATAGCGACAAAGGAACTAAGCTCCATCTATTTAACTCCTGTTTAATTCTTATTTCAAGTTTATCATAATTACACTTATATAGCAGGTCTATGATCCTAGGTATTTCTATTCCTAATATTGAATTTTCTCCCTGTCCCATTTCCATGGGAATTCATTTTTTTAACTCTGTAGAGGCAGGTTCTCCTAAACTGATTGCTTCACATTTGCCATATTCAATTTATAGCCAGATACTGTACTATACTCATTATTGTTATTCATTAAAGCTGGAAGAGTTCTCTCTAATTCCGTTAAGTACAGAATAACATCATCGGCATACAGTGGTAATTTGTGATGTGTACCAAAAATTACTCACTATTAAACTTTAGTTTTTTTTTAAACAAAACATTATGTTAAACAGATAAATGGACTGAACTTATATAGAGCTTGTCTAGTCATACTGACCACTCAAAGCGCTTTACACTGGAGCCACATTCACCCATTTACACTCACAAACTAACACATGTGCCTTGCCATTGTTTCTTGGTTTAGTTGTGAAAGACTGCAATGAAAACAAGAATATTCTGTTATATAAATCAGCAAAGAGAAAGATGCACTCACCCAGTCCAGAACATCATGCCCCTCTGTCGGCCTGACCAGTGCTTCATCCCACAAGATGTTAGATATTCCATGGCGCCAAATCTTGCTGCGGGTCTTGTAGGCATAGTAAGCAGAAAGAGACAGAGCCACAACCACCAGCAGGCCTAAAACAAACCCCACTGCCTAAAAAAAGGGTAAGTTATACATTATGATTATGAATCTAAACAAATAAAACTGATTTGGTGTAAACAAAACAAAAAAATCTACAAAAGAATACATTGGAGTAAAATTATTAGTCCAACCTCCTCAGGGTCCATGTAGCAGTAGTGGTAAAGGTATTGGTTGTACATAAGAAACCCTCCAGGAAAACCGCCCCCCACGCTGCCGCTCAGACTTGGGGTCCCCTGGATGTTCTGACACATCCTCAGCATGGGGTTATACAGCATGCTCTGTGAGCTCTGAGACATCGGGTTCACCCCTATCACAAAGATGATATCGATGATGCCCTGAAAGCCAAAACAGGCTAATTTAATCACATTGGTTATATCCATTCCCTCAACTTCTTAAATGAAACCAGAAATCTCAAAACCATAGAAGCCCTGCATTACTTCTAATCCTGTCACTCCTAGTATCTGAGCCCATGGACATGGCATCTGATGGAGTCTTTTGTACCTCTGAGAAACTATATTTATACATTTTAGGCATAAAATCTCTAACATTATTAAGAATATTTTGTTATTTTGGTCATTTAAAAACTTTTTTGTTTTGGGGTTGAATGTTATGGGGTTGAAGATTTTAGATAAAAGTGGCCTTAAATCCATATTAGCAAGTGTATGGAACAGCATATAGCATGAGGAAAACAAGAAATTAATCTATTTTTTACACACAATTATTAGCTTTTTGAAAAGGAATCATAAATATCATTTTTGCATGTAAAAGCGTTGAATGATTGAGATTGACGATGTCAGTTTAATCATAAAAACAATAAAATAAAGTATGCTAACACTTACCTCCCTTTACTGTATGAACAGGAAAAGACTTGAGATTTAAATTAGGGCTAAAGAAGACAGGCAAATAATTATATTACCAGAAAAAAAACTTCTGGTTACTGTCTATCTACATGTATATTTCATTCACTGAAAAAGCAACGTTGGTAGATGGGGACTTGTTTATTTGGCTGACCTCTACTCATAAATCCATAAAACTTTTAAAAACATAATTTTAAAATATGTTTGTGTGTCATAATGCAAAGGAACTTTTTCCACTAGGGTCGGGTCAGACCAGAACAGATCGGGTCAGCATGGCCCAGAACAGGCTGGTTGTGTTTCCATTACTATCCCAGGAATGCGGATGTAGCTGAGGACATGGGCGGGGTCAGCTAAAAGTGGGGAGAAAGGTCCGTGATGTTATTCGTAATGTCCACAAAAGTAAACAAATGTGGATGTGCGCCTTGAGAACGAGATATGACAGAGAAACAACAATGGAAGAAGTTGAGGTATTTTTGTACTTCATACTCGGACTGTGGCTCTTTCTGAAGAAGAAGTGGCTACAACTAGGTAGGTAGGCGTGTGAGTGACATCACTTTACCGGACCAATCAGTCTATAGGTGGCCGTGTTGGGTCGCTTCGGCCCGCTTCGGACCAAGGCAGAGCTAGTCCAAAAAAGGGGTCAGCTCAGCCCCGACAAAGGTAATGGAAACGCGCCAGATCGGGACTGAGTCTACCCGTTCCACACCGAACCGACCCTAGTGAAAAAAGGGCAATAGATGCACCAGTCAGGCTTTTTGTGACCGACACCAACTTGCAGGCCTATAAATCGGTCTGGCCCGCCAATTCCAGTTTTTCTTGCTAAGGAGTACAGCACATAAATTAGAAAATATTATGCTTTGAAAAGGGCAACAAAAAAGGACTAAATCAAGATGGATCAAAACACATTAGCCTAACTTTCAACAGATTTTTACCCAACTCAGAAAACAGCATCAAAGGGCATGCTGTTGGTAGATGGGTTTACAAACCAAACATGTTGTTACATCTTCGGTTTGATTAATTCAATGAATGGGGGGCAAGATTTTAGCATTCTTTACCAGCAGATAACAGATCAGAGCTGATCTAGTGGAAACTGGCCAATCATGATATCTGGCTGATTGGTGGAAGTCAATTGGCATTGCCTTATCAAAATCATACAGTAGCTTAATCACATAACTAATACTTTCATAGAAATAATCACATTTATAAAGTTAATGGTAGTACAATTTGTCACCAACTTGCCTATGCTTAACTGTATCATATAAGCAACTATCTAACTATTATTGGGTTAAAAGGTAGGGCAATCTTTGCAACTTAGACATAAAGTTATAGGTAGTGTATCCATTATCTCCTTGAATACAAAGTTGTGGCTGATTTCACAAGCACAAATACACAAGACTTCCCAAAAATGCCCCCTCCCCTCGCTCCCTCAATAAGAGTAAGGTGTGGTAGCCAAACTTTCGAATTAGTGGCCTGAAAACCTGTTGGTGATATTATGGAAGGCTGTGCATTAGTCTATTGATTTGACTCAGCATTCATAATGCAACAAAGCTCCAAACTTATTCTTGGAAAGTGCCCAGTGTCAGATTAGGTCATGTGTGTTCTGTTTGAGGACCCACCTGAAGCACAGCCAGGATGATATCACAGATGAAAATGGTGAGGTAAAACCTGCACCCTCGCATCATCCGGGAACGTGAGAAACTTCCCACCAGGAAACCCAGCGAAAACAGGAAGTTGATGGCAGCCATGGAAATCATTGCTGCCTTGGCCGACTGTGGCGTCATATAGGAGCCGCCGTAGCCATAGCTGCCTCCATAATATCCTGAGCCTCCTATAGAGCCCACATCTCCAACACCATATCCCCCATACCCAAATCCATTTATGTCCCACACCAGAGTTGAAGCTACACAGGCAAAGATAATGAAGCACAAGAGGGTTGTGGTTCCTTGGAAGGTTTTTACAAAACCAGGAGGAGAGAACCACCTGTAGAAATGTTGAGGCTGCCCCTCCATATAGTAGGAATCAGGAGGAGGATTGTGGGTGTACGAAACATGCTGGCTCTGGGGGGAATGGACGCTTCTTGGCGGGTAGACACTGTGGGAGGTGGTGCTGTACGGCACAGGGGGTCTGTCATAGTACCGGGGCTCATACATGTCTCTCAGAATAGTCCTGGAACAAAATGGAAATTAAGGTCAGAAATAGTCAGCAGAATAAAGCATTTGGTTTAATCTACAGTGCGTAGCAAAAAAATTTATATAGGCTACTGTGAACTTCTTCACATTTTGTTACGTTGCTACCACAAACTTCTGTGTATTTTATTAGGATATTATGTGACAGGCCAACATTACATAGCGCATAATTCTGAAGTGGTAAGAAAAATATGACACAGTTTCAAGATAAAGGCCGACTGTGGCTCGCTAGGTAGAGTACTTGGGTTGTAATCGGAAGGTTGTAGGTTTGTTTCCAGCTTCCGCCTGTCACAAGTCGGCACTTAAGGCACATAACCCCAAGTTGCCCACTGATCTGTGTATTAGTAGTGTAAAGTGCTTTGCATGGTCAGTATGAGTAGAAAAGCTCTATATAAGTTAATTCCGTTTACCATTATGTTAAACTAAAGATCGGAAAAATGTGGTGTGCTTCCCCACAACATGATGCTCCAGATTCATGTGGAGATGGAGGTTTCAGAGCAATGGCAATTGCTTGCACAGTGTCAACTAAGGTTATTTCAGAGTCAATTCAAATGGCTAAATACGTTATTGACGTGCAAAGTCAGAATGCATGACAGTTGAAACATCCAACCAAATATTGCATCCAAAAACTGTGAAGAATTATAATACTGCATACACTGATATTGCTCTGATGCCTGAAATGTGATGTATTGCAGCTCTACTTTTCACAGTATTTACAAAAAATATATAAACAAAATTATGAACCATGGATATTTTTCCTACCACTTCACTACTATGCAATTATTTGTGAGGGTCATTGCAGAAAAAAAAACCTACATTGAGGTTTGTGGTTAAAAAAAACAACAAACAAACAAAAATTATGAGACTAATCATGCAAGGCATTAGGCACCTCCCTGCACCTGGATCACCTCCACCCTCTCTCCAGTATTGATGACCCGCACTTTATCTCTACAGGAGAACTCAACCCAGCAGGCTTCAATTATTCAGTCAGGCAGCAGAGAGGGGGTAGAGCTGGGGCAATCATGCGTGTTGTTTACCGCAGGGGGAGAATCGCCACCGTGTTGCGCCCTGTGATGCCTCTGCACTGTATGACACCTGTAGGCTCCTACTGGCAGTCAGCCAACCACAAGTGAGAGAAAGCTCCAATATAAGATCGGTCAGGAGTGTCATAACACTTTGGGGTTGCTGATCAATAGTGTGTCTTACTTCTGAAAACTGCACGTCTTCAGCTGAGCCTCCTCTGGGTTTGACATGAAAACATGTCAGCTTGACTGCCTAATGTCTCTTTTCTACAGCTTCCTAGAACTTTATTTTAGATTGTACATAGAGAAATTGCGTCATTCATCCTGTCCGAAAGAAGTATAAATGTAGCAGAACTACGTTAACAATTGCATAACTTTTAAAGGGTTCGATAGAGTTAAATATGGCACTCACCTTGCCGGGTCACAGGTGTTGCTAGCGCTCCGGTTCTAATCAGGGTCCGCTCTGACGGCGGTAAACTCGGTTACTTTATTATGGAAACACGCCTTCACATCGAATAGCTCCTTTAACAGACACTTGGGGCCGGACTCAGACAGGTCTCCTCCCCGGAGCCTTCGCAGCAGGCTGCTGCTTCAGTCACATGGAAAATTCACTCTATGTCGCTGTCCGTATGTAGACCTCTTCACCTCAGAATGCTCAAAGAAATTACTCAATTATTAGGCCTCTTATTAAACTGTTCGTTGCAATTTAACCTAGTTACGATTACCAAACTATTTCTAAATGATAGGCTGCATTACAGAATAATATCTTTTTCTTCAAAATTGTGAAATTTACGTATGCGATTACTGTGCCTTTGAGATTACCATGACTTTGCCATGGCAAACTAAACCTTAAGAAGATAGTCTAAGTACTGGCTGAAGCTGGTAAAAGACTGTCATTTTCCACAGGAGATTGTCCAAGGAGTTCTTTATAAAATTGACTGAAAGGCTACTCAGAGAGGAAGAAGCCAATACTCCAAAAACAACAAAAAAAGCCAGATTAGAGTTTGCAATTGCAGTCAGGGAGAAATACCTTCTTTTTTCCCCCGGAGACATTTCTCATGGTCTGATGAAACTACAGCTATCAAATTTGGAGGAAAATTGGGAAGGCTTACATCCCAACTCTGAAGTAGGCGGATGTCAGACCCAGGAAACGTATGTAGGCCTACACTTCTAATTTTGAAGAACTGTAAAAAAGTTATTTCTCCCATTATTCTGACACTTCGCAAAGATAATGAGTTTAGGTAATTTTAATTGACATAAAATTGGAAACGCTTAAATTGATTTAAGTATTTTAAAATGTGTTTTTCAAAACATATGCTTTACTGCATATCTTCTCGGGATATCAAATAGCTTAATCAAAATTTAATGGAGTCTGTACACATGACCAATATTTCGGGCAAATTTTTTTATTTTTTTACTGGATAACAGCTAATCCAAAATACCCAGGCATACAGTTATGCTAAAATATGAATAACTAGATTACTTAACATGTAGGTATGCTACATGCTACAGAAAGTGTCCCTCAAAGAACATGGAAACATTTTATTTTTCATCTAGGATTGGATATTTTTGCAATTCTAATGCTTTCTGAATACAGTTACAGTTTACAACATATTAGACACGATGTCTCTGTGTCCTTTATTATATCTTTTAATTTGTTTGTTCATGCAAATCATATTTGTGAGCCAAGGTTTGTTTGTTTGTTTGAGTATTTTCTTTCTTGTGGGAGGTGGCTACTGATAGTTGTTCTGTTCTGGTAATGTGCAAATTTAAACTGACATATTCTGGAGAAGAAACTCAAAAACAATTAGTTCATTACAGGCTGTCAAATTTTCTGACATACAGCAAATGTTTAGAATAAACAAATAAAAGGATAAACAGATGGGTTTGTTTTAATCATGTGAGTCATTGCTTTATTTGGTCAAAACAAACTGTAAATACACAAACTGGACACTTAAGCTTTTAACACTAACAGTACAACTCGTTGAAATTATGCAATGTCTTTATGCTTAATTATCATGTATGTCTGTCACAAAGAGTGCAGTGCGTTATAACTTGTTAATTTGTTGATTGAACAGCCATAACATATATCTGCATGAGAATGAGCACATCAATTTAAACTCATCATTTTATCAATGCAGTGCAAAATTCACAACAAAAGTCACCTAAAGGCCTTTTACAAAACAAGTCCTAATCCTATCGAGTTACACACGATCCAAGTTCATTTAGTAAAATCCAGTTAATTCCAATACAATCCATGAATCCATTGTCTTTACCCACTTGTTCTCACTTAGGATCATGAGGAGGCACGGTGGTGCTCCATTTGTTGATAGGTGAAGTACACCATGGACAGGGTGCAGGGGTAGGCAAGAGAACCCATACATATGACTGATACTTTGTTTAGGAAAATATATAAGGCTTCAAGAACTGAATATAGCTGGGGCATCTTTCAACATAAAAAACACATCCGAAAAATACATTGGAAACATTAAATTCCCTTGAGATAGAGCTATTAATAATACAAAAACTGCTTACTCTGAACTGTTGTTGTACCTCAGCCCTCAGTATCTCTTAGACCACATGAACTTAGA
The DNA here is from genome assembly GCA_963556495.2 of Valencia hispanica. NCBI lineage: Eukaryota > Metazoa > Chordata > Actinopteri > Cyprinodontiformes > Valenciidae > Valencia > Valencia hispanica. The sequence goes on along the minus strand of OY747712.1, from coordinate 54,511,337 downwards.
GAACTAAGGATGTTAACACATCTATTGTACCAACCAATAGGATGGCAAGCAATATATTAAATGGTAATGTTGTCTAGTACTTTTCATACCAAATTCTTGCCTGCAGTCTCCTGGTCATAAACTAGGATTCTGTTTTTAATGTGCCTTAAATTAGCTTTTAGGTAGTCACAGCACTCTTTTTTCTCAAGGAAAGCAGGATCCTGTAAAACACAGATCACATACAGCTGTTTATTGCTGTAAAATGTACCAGTCATCTTATATCTCAATACAACTCCAGCACCTGATTTATTCTGTCAACCAATTCAGATAAAACTGTATGTAATCGGACATTCATGAAGACTTTTTTAATAGGGCAGCTAATTTTACCTGGGTGTTTGCACAACTGTACATTTTAACCTATACAGGCTGAGCATCACAATAGTTATACCAGAGTGGCTGTCTCAATTAAGAGAAACAAATTCATATTCTATGAAGTAATTTCTTCGACTTACATTTTTTTTGTCTTGATATGTTTTTAAAATATTTTGAATCTGCTGTTGATCCTGTCGGGAAAAAAAACAGGAATAGGATTAGTACAGTCCATATTGAATACCTGGTTTACTTAGGTTCTCAGAAGTGGTTTATACTGAAAATCATTAAACACAGGATGGAAAACATCAGTCCTACCTCCAAGTTCTTTCCTTTTTTGGGAAGTTGAGCCAGCATCATATCTAGCTCTCTGAACTTATTAAGGGTTGTAATGATGTCTCTGTGAAGGTCCTTGTACTCCTGATACTGGGCATTGAAAACAACCTTGTACTTTTCCCGTTGCTCTTCAGATCTGATCTCTGGATACTTACTGCAAATAAAAAACAGAACCAGTTGAATACAAGTTCATTCTGCCTGTATGCTGTACATATGATTGCTGTAGATTGTTTGGGTCTGAACTTACCTCATATAGTCTGCAATGAAATGTACTTTGGGTGTATGACTGGAAATGATAGATCTGTTTTGCCTGACACTTGATTTATGGACATTAGGGGGCAGCACACGCTGATAGTTATCTTTATTCAAAGATTTGTCTGGTTCATCCCTAAATATGTGTTTTGTTCTTTGGTGGCTTAGGGAAATGGACTGTTTAAACTCCCCCTGTAGCAAAAAGAAAAAGAGAAAAATATACATTATTCTGAAACATGAACAAACAAATAAAATGATCTCATATAACTTCCAGTATAAATATCTTTCATTATAGCACACGATTTTATAAGGTCAAAGGGTTGGACTGTCAAGTCAAAGAGAAACAGAATAGAAAGAACCTCTGCAAGACAGAATTCAATTCAGTTTATTTATATAGCGCCGATTCACAACAGCTGTCATCTCAAGGCACTTTATAAGAAAAGTCATTTCAATACAATCATACAAACATTCAAATTAGTTTAAAGTTTTAGTTAGTTTCTTATTTAAGGAATCCCAGCAGATTGCATCGAGTCATTGACTTGAACATGCGTCCATTTGATGCAGACTTCCAACCACAGCAATCCCTCATACTGGGCAAGCGACAGTGGATAGAAAACACTCCCCTTTAACAGGAAGAAACCTGCTGCAGAACCTGGCTCAGTGCAAGTGGTCATCTGCCACGACTGTCTGGGGGTTTGAGAAGACACAGCAGAGACACAGAAAGAACAGAAGATCTGATATAAGAGAACTTTCTATGTTAAAGAAAGTGAAAAGAAAGAACCAAAGTAAAATGTTGTTTTTCAAACTTTGGTCTCATTTAACATTTTGTGGTTTGATCGAAATAGCTACATCAGCTGACCAGGTTGTGGTTGGTATGATGGGATTCCTAAAACAGAATAATTTGGTATAATTGCAGCATTTATTGTAATATGCATTAATATTCAAAGATATGCTTTTGGTATAAATCAGACTGAGACTACATGAGACTACACATCAATAGTTTCGTACCCCATTGTTATCTGAGTGCCAGACTATTCTTTATTAATACATTATTCACAACCGATAAGCCTGATTTTTGCATTAAAGTGTTGAGATCTACACTATGCTGCCAAAAGTATTCATACATCCCATTTTTAGACCATAGCGTTTAATATGATGTCATCCCACCTTTTACAGCTATTGAAGCTGTGTTTACTAGAATGTGTTGTCATTCCTCCAGAGGTGAATTTGTAAGGTCAGACACTGATGTTGGACGATAATATCTGGCCTACAGTCTAGACACAAATCCTTCCCAAAGCGTTGAGGTCATGATATGTGAAGGCCACTCCAACTTCTACCACGATAAACTACCTCATCCATGTCAATATGGACCTTGCTTTGTGCACTGGTGCATTCATATTGGAATAGGAAGGGTACATCCCCAAATGGTTCCCACAAAGTTGGGAAGATTAAATTGTCCAAAATGGCTTGGCATGCTGAAAAACTTAAGAGTGCCTATAATTGGAACTAATGGACCCAGCCCAACTCGAGACCAACACTATAATCTATGAGGTGCGGTATTGGACATATTGTATGTTTCCCTCTCACTCACACCAATAAAAGCATGCATACACCACTAGCAGTATTCTCTCCTATACTAAAAATTAATAAAATCACACAAATATGATGGATTCTTGTCTAGCTCATGGGTGGGTAAGCTGACCTGTTGTCACTGTTGCACTCCGTGGAGCTGATTGGTGTTCGCATTCTTTAATTGATCTAGTTTTCTCTGTGCTGAAGCTTTTCTACTTTATTTTAACTCCAAGCATTCTAAAACGCGTATTTTCTGTTCTTGTACTGTTGTGGGAATATGGCACATACTCACACATTTTTATTTCATGAGAAGACATGAAGTAATATGTAATATGATGGAATATTGAAGGTTGTGTGGTGATGCTATGAGGTAATGAAGAATGATGGAATATGGAATGTGATGTTATCTCTACAGTGATCAGGATCTGAAGTCAGAAAGACTGGTTGAAGCTTAAATATACCTAGCTGATGAAGTGAATTCTTCAAGTTGCTTGGAGACGTTGTGACGGTTTTATGGGGTGCCAGCCAGGTATCCTTCCTGACAAATTGGATATTTGTTTTCTCTTTAATATCTATTGTCACCGAACACATAAGGACCTGCACTCTAGATGTAGACCCTTTTAGTTATTAGGAATGACAAATAATTCTTTTTCCACACAAGTAAACACAAAATAAATTGAATTTCAGTGATATATTTGGAGACAGAAGAATGCACACTTAAATAAAACAAAGAAAAAAAAAAATTTAACAATTGTTTTCATGAATGCCCCAGTTCCCACAGTTCATTAAGGCAGATCTTGTGTCCCCACATAAATTGCCCCACAGCTGGCGCTGAGGAGAATACAAAAAATTAAAATACCATGAGGCTTTACATACGTTGTGCAAAGATATAGGAGTGATATATATATAAAAGCAGAAACTCACAAGTCACAATGGGGCCTGAAGATACCAGAGGCAGACCTAGGATGCCGGTTTCTTTTTTTCACTAAACGAAATAAGTTTATATTACTTTTTTATTCAGTTTTTTTTAATTCAAATTCAAAAATACTTTAAGTGTTGGTATAGCTCATATGATTAATTTTTTTAAGAGTTGTTGTAGATGATGATGGCTGTGGGCAGGAAGGATTTCCTGTAGCGGTCTGTATTGCAGCGAAACTGAAGAAGCCTCCGACTGAAGACGCTCTGTTGTTGTATGACTGTCTCATGAAGAGGATGCTCAGGGTTGTCCATAATTTTTTTGATTTTATGAAGAATCCTTCTTTGCATTATCATCTCCAGATTTTCCACAGTTGTCCCAAGAACAGAACCAGCCTTCTTTATCAGGTTGTTTAGCCTATTTAAATCCCTGGCTCTGATGCTGCTACCCCAACAGATGACGGCTGAAGAGATTACACTCTCCACAACAGACTTGTAGAAGATCGTAGAAGATCTCCAGCATCTTGCTGCAAACCTTGAAGGACCTAAGCTTCCTCAAGAAGTACAGTCTGCTCTGTCCCTTCTTGTAGACGGTCAACATAGGACAGACTGCAAAATCCCTTTTCCTTAAATACTTAGTTTGCAATTTGGTAATTTGTTTTCTATTAAGTTTTACTTACGAGCGTTCAGCCGCTTAGACCGATGACGTCATCAGCGGGATTTCCGCGTTTGCTGCGGAAGAACGGACTTGTGTTTGTTTAACCGGTTAGGAGAGGATTACCATACTCCATGGAACAGAGACACAAAAATTTCCTTAAACCAGTAAATTACTCAGAAGACTGGCGATATTTTTATAGCTGCTTTTGTTTTGAGCGAGACTGTCACCAGATGAGCCGAGAGGAAACTACCTGAATGGAAGCGCGCAACTGGACGAATGGGGTGAGTGGATATATAACAGGGCGTATTAACAGGGCGTGTGTGAGTCTGAAAGGATGGTGGGGGCCAAAGGAGTAGTGTTTAGCCCCATGGTGCAACCGGTGGGTTGTCACAACGTTGCTAGGAGAACTTCTGTCTCCTATCAAACAACTCGTGTATTACAAAGGGCACGAAATTGGGCTTAAAAGGAGAGTGCAGAGAATCGAGCAGCAGAATACAGGGAGGTTTTGGAAAGTGCAGAATGACCAGGAGGTACAGAGTTTCTGGGGAGAAGGCTAGAAATGCAGGGATCTGTCTGTACTCTGAAAATATTGTCCAGAGGTATGTATGAACAATACACTGACCAGCTAAGGCTGCATATTTTAGATTAAAGTGTCTTGACTGTTTTATTTAACTACTGAACTCTTTTGCATGTTGGAAAAGACCAACATTTTTGGTGGAGGATGCTCGGCTGACGGGAAAAGTGAGTCCAGACTGATATTCCACGATCTCACCTTGACAGGAAAAAGCAAGCCCGCTGATGAAAAGGTAAAGAGAGTTTTCTTTTAAATTCCTCTCGAGGTATGGCTGGAGTCTTATCTGTCAAAAAAGGTCCTGGTAATTTTTCTGATGATGTCTGCTTTATTTCTGAAATACAGCATGCCAGGTTTTATGATTTCCACGCATGCAAAGCAGCTGTTTAAATAGGGATCTGGAATTTAGGGGTTAAGCTTAAAGACCCCTGGAGAGCTGTTTTTATACAGACGTGAGGTTGAGAGTAAACGATTTCAGGCTCAAGGCCTGATGAAAAATAGTTAGAAAAAAGAAAAGAAAGGAGCTTAAGGCTTAAAAACCTAAAAAAAAGGGAGAGAAAAAAATGATATTTTAAAAACTGTGGTTTGTGTATTCCACACATCAGCAGAGGTTTCCTGGCAAGAGTAAGCCAGAAGGCGAAGTAGTTCAAGGAGGCCATTGATCATAGGTGTCTTGAAGCTCCCTGAAAGAGTTAAAATTGGGGGGCTTATTGTCCTTTGAATCTGTCTCACAGGGTGTTGACACTAGGCAAAGCAGGACAGGGTTTTTTTTCTTTGGAAGCTTTAAAGAAGTGGACTCAGTAATTTGTTAGATCTCAAAAGAACTTCAGATTTTAAAATTATTTAAAGAGGAAGGAGCTCAATTTCGACAGAACTTTAAAGCCATTGTTTAAAGCATGGCAGAAAAACAGGATGGAATTAATTTTCTACAAAAACAGATCCCTACAGAAGCTGGCCTTTACCCAATGCTAGGTAGAGTTAATAGAACTGGAGACTTTGAAGTTAATGAAGGTCATAACCTTGATGAACTAGTGCCACTTTTGAAACTAAGCATGACTCATAATTCCGAAGAGGCAGGTGAGAGAGGAAGTGATGTCACTTCCCCAAAACATATACAACCCCCAGGAATCTGCAGTACAGGAATTAAACAGGTCCAACCAAAGATCTTAGATTGCTATGCTGGGCTAAAAAAACAGCAAACTAGACCAGCGTCTTTCTGGAAAACAGTGGAACAAAAGGACTCCAGTCTAAACAAAGAGCGAACAATTATTGCAGAGCTGGAAGCTGAGACTGACGATCAATTCAGAATCTTTATAGAAAACCCACAAACAAAGGAAAGATTTAATGAAAAAGAAAATAATTTTAACCTAAAATATAAACCAAATATTCATTGACCAGCCAGAGTTAGACCGAGCATAATGGCAGAGCAGAAAGAGGACCGCAAGGTAGCGCAGGTTGCAGTCAATACTTTGGTCAGCACACAATCCCATTATAATTTACGAGACAGAAATAAATAAAAAAAACTGGTCAATACCCCGATGAGGGAATGTGCCTAATCCTGGTAAAAAAGAACTAGAGTGCAGTAAAAACCATGACAAGCTCTAGACCTCTCACAACTTCCATACATTTATGAAGGTGTATCTAGAACATGGTTGTCCAATTCCGGGCCTCCAGCCAGTTTTAAATGTGTCTCTGCTCCAACATGTCAAAGTTCTGCAGAGGGCTGCTAATGAGCCATCATTTGATTCAGGTGTGCTGAACCAGGAAAGAACTAAAACATGCAGGACACCGGTCTTAGAGGACAGGAATTGGGCATCCCTGATCTAGATGGAGCAGAGCATTTGAAGACCAAATGACGGGACGGTTCCTTGCCCTGGGTGACATCAAATCCATTTGAGCTTGAACAATTGGAAATGCAGTCATGGAAACCATGCTTGTTGCTGGTGGACAGACTTGGATGTTAGATTTCAATTCAATTCAGTCTATTTATATAGCGCCGATTCACAATAGATGTCATCTCAAGGCACTTAACAAGAAGTCATTTCAATACATTTATACAAACATTCCAATCAGTTAAAAAGCTTCCTATTTACGGAATCCGAGCAGATTGCGTCAGTCTTTGGCATGAGGTTGGGCCCCGTTGATGCAGACTTGCTAACCAGAGCAATCCTTCAGCAATCCCTCATACTGAGCAAGCATGTAGCGACAGTGGAGAGGAAAAACTCCCCTTTAACAGGAAGAAACCTCCAACAGAACCAGGCTCAGTAGGAGCGGCCATCTGCCACGACCGTCTGGGGGTTTGAGAAGACAGGAGACATGCATGGACTAGTTTCTCTGCATCACTCCTGGACAGGATGTTTCTAATTTTAGCAATATTCCTGAGGTGAAAGAAAGAGATCCTTGAAACCTGTTTAATATGGGATTTAAATGTCAAGTCTTGGTCAAAAATAACGCCGAGGTTCTTTACGTTATTACTGGGGGCCAAATTAATGCCGCCCAGATGAAGTGATTTACTAATCAGTTTCTTTTTTAGAACTTCTGGTCCAAAGACAGCAACTTCTGTCTTGTCAGAATTTTAGAGCAAAAAGTTTAGAGTCATCCATGTTTTTATGTCTTCCAGACATGCCTGTAATCTACCTAACTGATTGGGTTCATCAGGATTTATGGATAAATATAGTTGTGTATCATCGGCATAGCTGTGGAAATTTATCCCATGCTGTCTAATGATTCTACCAATTGGGAGCATATATATGGTGAAAGGAATTGGTCCAAGCACAGAACCCTGTGGAACTCCACAAGTAACCCTTGAGTGTGAAGAAGATTTATCATTTAGATGAACAAACTGGAATCTATCAGACAAATATGATTTAAACCAGCCTAGTGCTGTTCCTTTGATCCCTGCAACATGTTCAAGCCTTTCTAAGAGAATATTATGATCGACTGTGTCAAAAGCAGCACTGAGATCTAACAAAACCAGAACAGACACAAGTCCATTATCTGAGGCCATGAGAATATCATTAGTAACCTTCACCAGTGCTGTTTCAGTGCTATGATGAGCTCTAAAACCTGACTGAAACTCTTCAAACAGCTCGTTACTCTTTAGATGCTCACAGCCTTGATTAGCAACTATTTTCTCAAGGATTTTGCATAAGAAAGGAAGGTTAGATATAGGTCTGTAATTCACTAAGTCATCTTGATCAAGGGAAGGTTTCTTGAGTAAAGGTTTAATTACAGCTATTTTAAATTCCTGTGGTACGTATCCGTTTACTAAGGATAAATTCATCATATACAAAATGGGGCCAGGAAGCAAATAAGCATATTGTAGTTTGTATATGTTCTGCCATTATTTCCCCCCAAGGTTTGGTTTAATGTAACCATGCCTTTGTTACCTTAAACATTAGTATTCTAAACTTCATTCTATAGTCTAAGCATTTGCTACAAATTTATAAAAAAAATATTGTTCGTTGTTTGTTATTTTGTTTTGTTTTTAGTGTTGTTTATGTGAAAAAATAACCCTCAAACATATGTAAGGAATATAATAGATTATGCATGATAACTGCTATAAAGAAAAGCCTGAATCCTGTATTTATAATTATGACTTTCCACACCCTGATTCTCATGTACATCCACTTTGCTGCCACATACAGTTGCAGGAGCAGATTGTCCCTGGCTATCCGAACCTTCTTAGTGGTCACTGTCGGTGTAGCACCGGTTCCACCAATCTCCAGAATGCCTCAAAGTTCTTGTATGAAGCAAACCTAGGGAGCACCTCACAGCTAGAAGGTCCCGGGTTCGATTACCGCTGGGGACGCTGTGGGTGCTGAGGGTGTGTTTGTTCCTCCGCATCATCAGAACCCACACCCTGGGTGGGGTTGGCGAAAGGGCCTTTCTGTGTGAAGTTTGCATGTTCTCCCCATAGAAATATATAAACACTAGATGGCTTACCCGTGCTGTTCGGCAATGGACTGTGACGTAGCAATACCGCGGCCATCTTACTTCAGTCAGCTGTCCCCTTTCGTAACATTGTTGTCAATGGTGCTTGTACTACTTAAGTAACTCTAATTTTCTCAATTTTCAACCGATTTTCAAACGGTTTGATTTGTTATAAACACCAGACACATGGCTGTGAAATATATTGGTTTTCGTCGGGAAACTCCCGTTATTTCACTCCACTTTTCCGCCGTCTTCCCTTATCCTGTCAATTTCCCATAGACCTAATAATAATATATAATATTTTTAAAACTGGCATGCTGTAGTTTATGTTCCTGCATACTCAATGCACAATTTAAACCATGGTCTTTTTATAAATATTTATCAGATAGCTACACACACAAGGCATTTAATCACTCATTTACAACACATTTAATTGTATATTACAGTAATTTCCAGTATACATCCAAATCACATCTTTCAGTCAGAACTGGCCCACCAGCAATTAAATCCAACCCAGCAAATTATTTTGTATTTTCACTGCTTCTTGACATTTGTTTTCTTATTTATGAACTTTATTTGATTCTGTCATGAAATTATTGATTGATTTGGGCATGTTGTCTGAAAAAGTTTAGAAATGATCAAAAACAAAACCAGATAGATAGCTAGATAGATACTTAATTGATCTTGTGAAGGAGATATTCAGGTGTGTCCAGTTCAACAAGATTCAATATTATACAGATAAAAATGATGAAATGAAATACATTTTCCATTGTAATTAAGGAAAACACCATTCAAATTGTATTTCAATTGGAAATTATAGCCATATTACTGTTAATATGAAAAATGTTTAACCTCACTGATTAACCGACTACCTCAATGACAAACAAGAAATTCCCTGTTATCACAAATCAAATCTATTGTGCATAGGCTCATAAATAGAATGACATTCATTTCAACATGCACAAGTATCCCGTTTAAGTCTATGTATATATAATAAGGCTTGTAATAAGGCAAACCGCTTGTAAATACATTAATATTTCATTAAGTTAAGAGTATTTTCATTCAACCTGATCAGCCTTCATAACACGCAAATAGACGGGACAAAACTATAGTTCACTATCAAGTTATTATTTGAAAGCATAAGCGGTCATTTCAACATGTACAATTATCCTGTATCAAGCGTTTGTAATAAGGCAAACCGCTTGTTAATCCATTAATATTACATAGAGTTAAGAGTATTTTTATTTAAGCTGATCACTCACCTTCCAACTGCTAGCATAGATGACAGAATGTCACTTGACTGAAGTAAGATGGCCGCCGTTTAGCTACGCTGTCGAGTCCCGGTTGTGCCCTGTAGTGTTTATATGTCTATGGTTCTCCCCGTGTTCCCTTGAGTAGCTAACGTGAGCTATTCTCACAAAAACATGCACCAGTCCTGGGCTGTATACTGCCTCCTCCTGGCTGGCAGTGGCGCCTGGGGGGTTGGGGAGGATCTGGCTGGAATAACGTGATCCTTTCACGCGCTACTCCAGCCAGGGAAACCCCGCCTAATCAGGTGAAAAGAAGGGGCTGCTCACTCCTCAAGCATGAAGGAGGCTTGAGTTTTAGTGCTGGGCCCTCCCAGGGTTGGCACAGGGAGAGTAAACCCCAGGACTGGATTTTGGTTGGAACACAGGTGATAAATAATGGGAGGGGGGAACGTGGGATAAAAAAAAAAATTATAAAAAAAAGAAGCAAACCTAGAATAATAATCCACATGATAAATTAATTTGACCAATTATTTATTATCTAAGCTTTTAAAATTTGTAAAATTAACACATCATTAGTAACCTTCACCAGTGCTGTTTCAGTGCTATGATGAGCTCTAAAACCTGACTGAAACTCTTCAAACAGCTCGTTACTGTTTAGATGTTCACAGACTTGATTAGCAAAAATTTTCTCAAGGACTTTGGATAAGAAAGGAAGGTTAGATATAGGTCTGTAATTCACTAAGTCATCTTGATCAAGGGAAGGTTTCTTGAGTAAAGGTTTAATTACAGCTATTTTAAATTCCTGTGGTACGTATCCGTTTACTAAGGATAGATTCATCATATACAAAAGCTTACATAATTATTTATTATGCTTTTAAAATTTGTAAAATTAACACGTCTGATAACAGGTGAGCGCAGTTTTCAAATGGAATTACCTGGTGTTAAAGCAAATGTCGTTCTTATCCTGCTAAATGTAAGTACACAGTAATGGTGTTCTGAAATCCCTATTTCCAGGGGATTAATTAGCTGTAGTGTCTGGTGCAGGGCTCTCTGGCTGCCATCGCAGCTCGTAAACATCAAGTTTTGGTGTCTGTAATCTATTGTCAGTCCAGTAAAAAGAGAACCCAAACAGCCCCTTTTTGTAACTTTCTCCTACTAAAGTCATCAGAAAGTCACACAGCTGAAAATGCTGACTACAGACACAAGTGTTTTTCACAAGGCTAAAGTTATCCCTGCGGATCATAGCTAGCAACTGCACTCGTAAACCACAGTCTACAGGGAAGGTTAGAAAACTTATGTCGCAGTTATAATGAGATGAAAACATACAAAAAGGCAGACAATGCAAATCTGTTCTTTTAAATCTTTGAAAACTAGGCCGCTTTCCTTTAAGATACAGATGTAGCAACCTTTAACCACACAGGCTAACCCACTGGAGAAAACAAATGTACCGTAAACTCCCGCCACCTCGAGTAGCACTGTCATTCTATTGGCTTAAATGGTTGCTAAGCAACGGTACTCCTTGATCTCAGAGAGAGCGCAAGCAGAAAAGAGAGATTTGTGAGTGCAGTTTTGATCCGTGCAGAGAAACAGTTTCTGCAAGGAGAAAATCAATGAGCAAAAAGCAGAAAAATCTGAGCAAGAAAACAAAGATTTGAGGGGGAACAGAGAATATTTGAAAGAGAGCAGGAGTTTTGAGAGCAAGCATTACAGGTTTTGAGAGCAAAGCGATGAAATCCTGCACTCAAATTGAAAAGGTATGCTCTTGATTACTGGCAGTGAAATTCCACCATAGTAGCTGCTGGATTTTATACACCTGGTTATAGGAGTAATTGGAACACTTGAATTCAGTAATTGAGGGGTGAGCGAATACTTTTGGAAATATAGTGTATTTATTATATAGTGTAAATGTGTAATTTTGACCCTGTTTGTTGATGATTAGAGTAATTCCACAATAGTTATAAACTCAAACATCAAATTCTTTTTTTTTTTTAAACAATTCAAGAAGTTTGATGTATTCTCATTGCCCCCCGAAAAAGACAGCCCAAAAATTATTTGAAAGCCTAAAATTAAGATGACACCAATGTCCATGAACTGCATATTATTAGTCAACAAAAAGCTTAGATATCAAGATCAGGGAACAAAATGTATTTCTAATCATCATGGAAAGATTTGCCATAATTCCATTTTAGAAGCTGATGATTTTTGTTACAATTGATATGAAAAAAAAGTGTGAAAGTAATGCAAGTAATCCTTCATCACACATCTACATGCAAGCACGAATGCTAAGGTTAAATACGGTTCAGCAGGCTTACCTGTTCCTCAAAGTTCTGTCTGACCTTCCGAACAGCTTCATGCCTCCACATCTTAAGACATACCAGGAAACTTCCCAGGTACATGATCATATTAATACAGATAAAAGCTGTCCCTGCCATTTGGCCTCCATCAACTCGACACAGATTGGCCATGATGGGGTTAACCCCAATTGTCATGTGGCACAGCCCCCCTCGATTCAAGTCATTGATATATACGATCCCTGCTGCCATGTAAAGCAGAAAAGTAGCCATGTTGATGAAGGCCTCTGTCAGAGGCCACCAGGAGGAGTCAAGGAGGATTGTTCGATAATACATAGTCATTCCTATCACTAAGAGACTCAGACTAATGATCCAGGAGATCCCAGCTACAGCTAAAATGAAGGGAGTCATAGGCCCTCTGTAACTGTACCCAGACAGGCCGAGCCCATTGTTGTTTATCCCATTATATAGCCCATAAGTGTTGGACCACTCGCTGTCTTTTTGAATGTAGGCAATGACACATGCAAACACCATGCCACCAAACAGCAGCTGTAGCCCAGCAAGAAGCCTGAGTAAACCAGGCCATGATTTCAAATAGGAGTACTTCTGCTGATAAACCTCCACCTTGGCTGCATAATACTCTGCAGGGTGGATGCTGGTCTGGAGAGACTCCTCCTGTGGGCTCTGACGAAAACAATCATCTGGGGGGGGTTGTCTTAGCAAAGACCTCTGTGACTCTTTACTGGAGTTCCCTGATGATTCATCCCAGTTCCGGTGCTCCAGAGAAGGACTCACAGGAGGGCTTACCCTGGTCCCATTGGGAAGAATTTGGATCCCAGTTCTTATGGTTTCAAAGTCACTTTCTGCTGTATGCTTGTGGATGATCGTCCCCAATGATTTAGGAAAGAAAGATCTCAGCTTGCTCTTCATGTTACTTTTGTTGTCACTGCTCTCCTTTTCAGTATCAGATGGAGAACTGGATGTGTGGCTTATGGACATGCTGTCTTCATCACCAACATCTGTCACATTATTTGGTGGAGATGTGTGAGTAACCCTCACAGACACTGTTGGATCACTGACGGAGGTCTTGTTGCCAGAGGAAAACGTGTCTTCATCTCTATGTTCTTGTTTCTTGAATTTTGAGCTCCAACTTTTCATGCTGTGGGCATATTTAAAATCTTTATGAGCCAAGAACAAGAAACCCTCAATGAGGGCTTTGAATATATGCTTCTAAATATAGCACCACTTATATGGTCACCAGATTTAACATTGTTTCTCAATTGTTAACCTGTGGAACTTGAGGCTCTATAAAATGTTCAATGAACCTCTCTAAAACAGTAATCATTCCTTTTGAACTTGTATACATTTTGTCTTGTGACAACCACAAATTTTAGAGTATTTAAAAAAAGTAAAGCAGAAGGGAAATAATGCATCCTTTTTATTTCCCAATAAAATATTGTAAAGGTTTGAAATACATTTGCATTCAGCTCGTCTGAGTTAATTCTTCTGCTTTCCTGCAGTTACAGCCGAAAGCCTTTGGGGTTGTGTCTCGACCAGCTTTGCACACCAACATAGTGATGTTATCTTAGACAGTTCAAGGTCAGTCAGGTTGGTCTGTAATCAGCTATTTAAAACTATTGCCTCAAATTCTCAATTGAATTTCAGTCTATACTTTGATTAGGCCATTCTAACGTTGGCAACTATACAAAACAAAGTATTGAATTAATTTAACATGAAAGACCAAACAAAATGAGTCATTTCTATTTTATTCACTGCAACCCTCACTTAACCCACATGCTCATAGCAGTTTCCAAGCACTTTTGTAATCATGTTTTTTTTCTACAGTTTTTCTTGGTCTTGTTCACATTCGTCCTGATTATGGCTGGATGTGTAAAAAGAGTTGACATCTAGTGCAGATTCAGCAAGCCGCATGCGTGTCTTGACTGAATGACAAGTCATGTATTTTAGCAAGCTAATTAACAAGAGAGATGTGGGGTGTCGCCCATTCATCTTAGCTAGTTTGGACGGTAGCATCCTGGGATCAGTGGAAAACTGAGTAAAAGCATGTAGGTAAAATGTGTTACATGCATTTAAGTTCCATGAAACATGAACAAGACATGGATTTCATGTTAAATCCATCTCTTGGTCTTAGGTCTATTCAGTTGTAGTCCCCTAACATTCCGGCCAATTCGGCGATACAAAAATACTCTATAAATACCACCTTTTTTTTAATTAAAATCCAGATTTTTTTAATAGGCGAAAAAAAAGACCATCCCCCCTGAAATTTTTTTGCTACTCGACTACTGCTTATAGGCTATATGAATAATTAATAACAATTGTCCCCAGCAATCTTCAAACTGCACTCAAGTCCCCAGCAATATAAAAAACAAACTGACGCCATTGCATCTGCTTGCCACACTTTTCAGATTCCTATTTGCAGAATGTTGAAAAACATGTATCATTGCGCATCATCTTTACAATTATGTTGTATTTTGTGTTGGTCTATCACATAAAATCCCATGAAATACACTGATGTTTGCGGCAGTAACATAATGAAATGTTGGAAAAGTTCACATGATATGAAGGCTTTTTTCACAGCACTGAATAACAACCAAAGAGTTGATAGATGATTGTGAAGCAGTTCTATGAGCAGGGGCAAGTACCATAGTGTTCTATGTTAAACGTTAACACCAATAGTCTATAACACATGGCTCAAAACACTTACTTTAAACCCACTAATCACACCTACAGAAAAGTGTTTCAAATATGTCCTTACCTCTGCTACACTATGACAAATCAGAGAAGGAGCACAGTGGGCCTCAACTGTAGCTTAGACTATAAAGCAGCCGTTTAAACTTAGTTATGACTCACAGGAACACATAAAAACATGTAAAATAGAGGATCTTACCTTCCCTGTTCAGCTACAGCTCTACACTCGTGTAGAGGTTTAAGTGTCTGCCTTTAAAGGAACAGGAGACTTGACAAAAACAGTAAAATGGCTGCCCTTTCCACCAGGACCAGTCTCTCAGTTGACTCACTACAGGTTTCAAACACACAAGGCAATGAGCCAGAGTATGTGGGGAACTGCGAGGGAAGTAAATGCTTAATCATTAAGCCCTAACCATGGCTGTGCAGCTGCTGACTGACACAATGTGGTTAATCTATGTGGGAGAGACAGACAGGCTCAAACTATTGACATCCATAATAAAGAGGAGAAACAGCTGCTAACAAAACAGATGTTACCTACAGGTAAAAATTCTGGATAGCTTTCATACTACCTGGAAAACATATTAATGCTGTTTTTCATTAGAAAATGGGGAAAAAAACTAATTGTCTACATGCTTTGTAGCATACTGGGTAAATATAAAAGCCCTAGAGATCTATTAGTACCAATGAGTACTAAAAAATATCACTTTGATTTATCAACAAAAGCAACTTCTGCAGAAGGTTAAGCTTTTTATTAGTGACAATAGTGTATATAATCTGAATATTATCAGTCACATCTCATATCTCCCTTCTCTAAAATACTGCTTTATCATTCTTTTATTTATGAATAATTAATTCCCATCTCAGATGTCTCACATTATGTTACACAGTTGGCTGTGTGGCACTAGAGGGCAGCAAGCTTCTGTGTTTTACAGTTTAACTTGCCTATCTTTCAGTCACTCAAGTTTGTGTCTGCTTAATTTGCTGTGCTTCTTTCCCACATTTCGGGTTTTATTGTTTTATAGCTGTTGTCCTTTAGCCATACACGCTTACATAAGAAGACACATTTCAGAAAGAGACACTTTAATGGCTATTTGGTGGGGGATGAATGTGGTTTAGTGTTTCCAAAGAGCAAACAGCAGCATGTGATAGTAATGTAACCTGTAACCTATACATCTGATGAAGATAAAAAAAACGCACTAAGTTACATATTTTCAGTTCAGCATTGAATTTCAGCTTTGTACACGTGACTGGCCCAGAAACTCTTACTGCATAATCTGTAGCTGGTCTGTGCCAGTGATCCTTTCAAAAACAGCATGGGTTTTCATAAAGCTTGGGGCAAGGACATCTGCAGTCCGCTCCCCACTGCCCCTCTGGAAAACACGCATTCAGGAAGAGCACAATATGCATTATCCATACAATACAACCAAGATGCATAATATAACCCTCACTCTCAAGTGAGTCCCATCAGTAGCCTTGGCCCGGGGTTCACTCATCTGCTGTTCCACCCTATGTCCTTTTCTGCCGGCAGAGACATCTGTCCTGCAAGTACTGAGGAACACTGTAAAATAATCTAGTATGTAGTTTACATAAACAGCAAAGGCATGAATATTTTTTTTTATGAAAAATGAAATCTTGACTCTAAATGTATTTCAAATATTTGATATTTGATAAATGAATTCATATTAAATATTTAGGTTTGAAAAATCAGAAATTAAAGGGACTCTAAGGAAGTTGGAATTTGTTTGGCTCGCGATTGCCCCATCAGGAAAAACGTGCTACTGCAGCCATATTTTTAAGCTCGTGCATGAGGCGCGCATGTTGTACGTGCACTCGCAAGCGATACCTCACAACTGGTGAGTCAATACGGTTTATGCATAAACTCCTTAATCCCACTGGTAGGCAATAATCATTTTACTAGTTGGTACTTTACAAGAATAAGCCAGTTAGTAGGATAAAAATATCTACCCTTACATTTCCTCGGACCGATGCAATTATTGTAGTAGCTTATTGGAAAAGTTATAAAATAGTTTTAAGCGACAAGTCCTGTTCAATTGTTTTTTTTCCCCCCACTACTTATAACTACAGTATGTTTTATATTCAAATTAATGACTTAGAAATGGATTTCCTCTACTCCTAATTATTTTGTGATGTTATTGATGTAATTTGTTTTTCACTCTATGAAATAATTGAATTTGCCAAGAAATCCATGTTTAGGTCTGTTTTATGACAATTTTAAAATCAGATATTACTCAGTACTCAAGCAGCCTGTTTACCAAAACGTTTTTCAGCCTTATTTGAATAGCATGTTGGATGGATACCTTTACTCAAGTAAAAATATTTTGAGCTCCTGCCACTATTACTTGAGTACAACTTTGTGTACTTTACCCAAATCGGTTCATTTTTCATCTAGGTAAAATAAGTATTAGCAACATTGTTTATGTCATTGTAAATACAGCACCATCACCAAAACATTTGATGGCTTCTTTTCAGTGACGTTTTTATAAAACATGCATTCCATTACATTTACATGTAAACCTTGATACTTCTCCTTTGAGGAATCCAGTCCAAATGTTTCTTCTGAAGTCTCTGAGGAGAGCAGTGACTCTGAATGGGGTAGAGGGAGAGCAGCTAGAGGGGGTAGAGGGAGAGCAGCTAGAAGAGCAGGGAGAGGAACAGGGAGAGGAACAAGGAGAGGAACAAGGAGAGGAACAGGGAGAGGAGCAGGGAGGGAGAGAGCAGCAAGAGGGAGAAGCAGAAATGAAGGTTCAGCCACGGGCCGGAGGAGAAGCCAGGCTAGAGGAAGAAGAGCAGGACCTATCAGTGAGGAGGACAGGGAACGGGTTGCTCAGCTGTCTGCTGACAGAACAGCAGAGTTACAGGTATGTCCTTGCGAAGAAAACTACAATATGTCATAATCATAAGTATTATAAAAATAAGTTTTGGATTCAATTTTCAGGCACAGCTGCAACAACTAAATCCTGAGGAGAAAGATGAAGTCCTTCAGATGGTAGTAACACGTCAGCCAGGAGTTTTACTGGACATTATGGAGTATAGACAGGCCGCACCAGGACATCCTCCATCACACCAGGGTCAGCCAGCTTGGTGCACTTGCTCCAACTGCCGACTGATGCCTACAGACCTTGAAAATAAGTGCTGTGGACAGGATCCCGAAGGGTGTCTGAGCAGACGTGCGCATTTTAACTTGTTCTGCTTGGATGAGGGAATCTTGCGTTTGGCTCGGCAGACGTGGAATGACGTGTTGGCTCTGCGTGACAGCCAAGACCCTGGAACCGATCACAGGGAGTATCGTTATTCTGCCTACAGACAGTACACCATTTGGCAACACGGACGTCTTGGCGGAGGCACGTGATTCCGTCATGTTGTGTTTGGAGGATCAGAGACAAATATCCCGACCCTTTTGGGGTTTACATGGGTTTCAAAGAAGCCCCATTCCGCACAAACTAAAAATCATGACCACCTCAGATATACTTTTTACTTTTATTGTTATTTTAGACAAACTTTTTTCATACAAGTTATTAGATTTAGAAAAATAAAATTTGTTGTGTTCAGCTTTGAATCTCGTCAGCCTCTGTTTATGGATCACATATCCAGTCCTGGTGGCGAAAAAAAACACAGGAAAATTAGAATTATTTAATTTTATTCAACCAAAATGGAGAGGGCATATGGTTATCATTACCTGTCCTCTGCGTTGCTGTGTTTGCACCAACTCAGCTGTAGGAGGGATGATCCCGGAGAGAGGACCCAGGGCCCTGGGGTCGTCTGCCTGAATTCTTCTCCTTTTTGGTAGTCCCCCTGCTGAGCTGAGGCGCTTCTGCAGTATTCTTGTCTGCAGCTCTGGGATGTAGCCGTAGTCCTTGTTCTCGTTCACAGTGTGAACAGTGTAACGCTGCGAGTTTTTCCTGTACACTCGTTTGTGTCTAAGAAAACAAAAAGTAGACAGATGATAAAGTTAGCAAATTCCTGGTAAACTAGTTGAATTCTTTTTTCACCAATAGGTCACAACATGTAATGATAAATCATGCTTTGTCCACAGCAAAGGAAAATAACACATAAGTGCCATAAGCAACTATAATTTTTCCTGTCCTTGTCACATTGTACACAAAGCGTTCTGTATGATGTATAGTATTTTTATGTTTTACCCTGGCACTACAAGCCATCTAATCCAATAAGGGGAAATAAAATATTTATTGAAGCTAAACCTTAGCAGTATCTCTCAAACTTTGTACAGTGGGTACCACCAGAGAACATGTTGATTTATCCAAGTACCAACCATCAGGACCAACCTAACATACAGTAGAGAAGGCTTACCCTTTTTACTATAGACAGTTAATAAAGGAAGATTATTTACTCCTAATTATGAGTATTTATTGATGATTGTTGCCTGCCACAGCTACACTGTGTGTGAATTATACATTTTTAAATTAATTTTATATTCCAATAATATTTAGAATATTCCTCCAAGTACCACTGGCGGTACTTGTACCACAGTTTGAAAATCATGTCAAAGCAACAAAGTATGACTTACTTTACTTTGCCTTTGCTGTTCACTTGCACTGGGCGATGGTTGTGGTGGTTGTAGTCCAATGCAGCGAGTAATGTTCTTGCTTCATAGACGCCAAAGGAAAATGAAAATCGTTTCCCTGCGTACATCAGTATGTGGTTTTGGAAAGACTCCAGCGTAGAAGTGGTTCTGCAAATAAAAAACAAAAAACAAAAGTCAATGTTTGTAGAACAAATACATTCTACCTTACTGCAATAAACTGCAAATATATACATATACACATACACATACATACATATACACACATACACACAGTTTGTGGAAGGGATGCAACGATACAGATGCTGTTATTGAGGTGACAATTACATCGTCAAACAGAGCAGAAACTACCAAATGTGTTCAAGTTAGTTCCCTTGTGTATGTGTTAGATGTATCTGTATTGGTACTCTGTGTCTAAAATAATTCAGATCTACGTATTGTAATCTTTATTGTTCAGAAAAAAAGTGTCACTGCGTTCTCCGTTTATCTGTGGAATTATTAAGACAGTTAGATTACATTACATCATGTCACTAACATCTTACCGAAAGGTGAGTAACTTCTCAATATTCTTCAGCCACCGCTCGTTCAGGACAATCTGTGACAACGCTACATGTGCAGCAGACCCAGAAAGAATCAGCTCTTTGCCTGGTCTCTCCCCCAAAGGACCATGAAAGCACCTGCCAAAGGCCCATTCATGCTCTCCACTCACGTGGTGAAGTACACCACTCCACACATTCTAAAGATACACAACATAAAAAAAACATGTCAGCAAATATAAAAAAAAACAGATTAGCAGAGAAGTGTATACATGAACATACAAACCATAAACTCATCTCTGGTGCTTGTGTGCTGACAAGCATACCAAAAATGGTTAATTATGTCCTTGATCCATCCAAGTATAGGCTTTAGTCCAGAAACCATTCCAGCCTTTTGGAGGACAAAAAGAAGTAATTAAAATAAAGTCTGAACAAGCCTGGGTTAGTTCAATTGTAATACAATTTGACATACAGCATGAAGTTTCTTTGTTAGATTTTTTGAAGCGTGCCAGACGTCAAGCGAATGGGTAATACTATGATCTCTATACCGGCCCTTTTCTGGATCTGTTCAGAAAAAGAAAAGCAAAGTGGTGTTGTAACAATCTATAATTCTATATAACAGTTCAAAACTCGCAAGTATTGTAAAATTCTTACGCATGAGGGCAGCAATTTGCACATGAGCATCAGTAACAATCTCTTTGATGTTTAACTCCTTTGTGAGATTGTCAAAGGTCTCTAAAAAGGCAGCCTTCTCCATGGCACTACTTTTACGGCCAACACATCTTTTGTCCACATTGACAACACTGATGATGTCCATGGTGTCTAGGTCCATTGTTGTGTACGTACAGCACATTGCAGAGTGACCTTTTGGAAGAACATACAGAAAATAGAAAAATTATTAAAACGACATATCTCAAAAGAGCTAAATTATTTCCACTAGCTTTTGAAGAGCTTTTTCATTACCAGGCGAGTCCATCCTTCCGTCAGCTATAAAAGAAATAGAGACATTTAGGCATACAACGAATATGAGGCTTAGATACTTTCTAGCTATACTTACATATTTTCTATCCTTACTTACCAAGAGCAACCACATGGTATTTTGACTGTAATTTTTGGATTATGGCATTCCTCTTCTCCTCCCAATACTCCCGTATTGATTTTATACAGTAGGTACCCTGGATTGAAAAGAAGGTTGGAGATGCCACCATGCCCATGTTCATGAATCTGAACAGCAGAGCAATCTTGGAGAAGTTATTCCCTGACAGCAGAATGTTGTTGACAGCATGAAATCTCCTCCTTGCATCCCATGTTTCAGAATTGGCTGGCTGTTCCAACTCCACAGTTTATGTCCACGTTGGCAAAACTATATATAAAAAAAAAATAACGAAAAAAATATTAAAAGGGTGCTTTACACAGATTTTACATTCATAAAATTTTAGCTCTTCCTGTGGTAACGTGTGGCAAGAATTACATTGTTAACTCACCCATTCCAAAATCAGAGCTGTACCTCGTGGACGTGACTTTACATGAAAAGGTGGACGGGCATCACAATCAGCGCCTGTGTTGTGGTCACTGTAGTGGCATTTACTGAGAGGCAGTTGGAGGAAATTGGCCATCTGGAGCAAACTTTTGCAGTACGCAATGCACGCTTGCTGGTTTATAAGATCACTTTCCACAAGCACGCTGTCGTGTTTTGGGAAAATGGGAATGGATGAGTCAGACAGTTCTTCAGGATCATTTTCGAATTCTTCCTCAACACATTCAGCGATGTCAAATACAGCTTCATCCAGGCCAATACAAGGAAGTTGATCAACCACATCCTGTGATGCACCACTATTGTAAAAGAAAAATGCATTTTATACAATCAGAGAGTGCAAAGTGAGAGAGGAGATTTTACAATGATAATAAAAAACTGCCAAATACAAAACGTACCGTAATGAGATTGGAGGTACATAATCTGAATCGTATGGGTCTAAAGCTCATTCCAAATCAAGCTCAATTCTGGAAAAACAAAATAACACCAAAATATGACAATATGTACACATAAATATGCATAGAGAATTTCAAAAAGAGTAATTGGTTACTTACACACTGTTTTCAAAACTATTGGCTTGTTTCTCATCAAAAGCATCATCCTCTAGCTCAATTGATTTGATGCTAAAAAAAATTAAAAAAAATAGAGCCTACATCAGTAACAAAACATAGGGTAACTTTCATCATAATGTAAAAGCCATGCAGTTTACCTTGCTTCCAATAATTCTATTTCTTTGTCTTCTTTTAGAGGTTGAACTCCTGCAACCTGGAAGTCATCCCTGTAGATAAGAAAGAGGATTTATTTTATGTTATGTGGAGACAATAACCTGGAACAGGAGTTTCATGTTGTTTACAAGTAAAATTACCTATCGGACTCCCCTGCAGTGACTGAACTGGGGGGATGGGTCCCTCCAAAAACTGCTTGAGATGGCCGATGGGGTGTTGATGTGACTGGTGCTTCCGATGCTGTGTGCTTCTCAAAACTAAAACAACACAGCCACTTTCACTGCTCCAATCATAATATACACATGTTTACAAATGACAATCAATAATATACACACTTTATTTGATTAGCAACACAGTTTTACTAAGTTTAGATAGACAATTTAGTTCTTTCTCAAAATTCCCAACAACTTAGCTAATCAATGTAATCAGCTGTGAGCACGCCAGACAAGCCGAATAAAAAAAGTGTTCATATTAATGGCAATGTACCGAAACCCTCGCTTTGAAATCAATTTACTACGCTTTTCCCCACACGTATTTAGTAAAGAATTCTTACCTTTCAAGTAAAAATAACGCCAGCTGCGGGTCTCTTGTCATGCCGAGTGATTCTTTCAGTATTTTCCACTTCTCAAACGCGGCGCAGATATTTACTCTTGTTTTTTTGCCTACGTCGATCCGATTCCAGTTTCACCCTCTTTGCCGCACTGGAATACACTCTGGTTTTCTTGGTTATCTTGGTTGGGGTCTGTGCTGGAGTGTTACCGGTGCTTGAAGCAGCTCTCTTCTTACCCGCTACAGAATCCATGCTTGCAACGCTAGCTCTGCTCTCCGACTCTAGCTAACAGTAACTGCTACGCCCCAGCGTGAACGCGCATGACGTATTCACACGCTAGGCTGCCTCTCGGAGGCGCTGCGGGATCGCTGCTTGCTCGACCCGAACAGTAATTATTAATAACTAATAAAGTGATTTTACAGGCATTTAGAGTCAACCACGGTGAAAAGGCCAGGGCTCTTTTTACTGACCAAGACATTGCTGGATCATGTATGAGGAAGAAATTATTGGATTTTTATACATTGTTTTGCTGTTAAACTTCCTTAGAGTCCCTTTAATATAGCTGCATGTTACATTGTTATGAAATGTGAGAAATCAAGTTTGATAAGTAGTACATAAAAAAAAAAAACTGGCCCATTTCAGCTACGCCAGAAATAGATAAGGAAACTCATTCTATTTACCCTTCACCAAGTCCTACCCATGAGTCATTCTAGAGTATATGGTCTCAGTCTACTTCCATTTAGTACCAGTGAACAAATTTATGTAAACCCTTACATATCAGCTTATTCCCATTGAGAATCACCTGTTTTTATGGTCTATAGTGGTTGTTAAAGTGGGTACAAGAGAGCATCTCTTAATTCCTCATAGCTAGCCCTCCAATCTAAAAGCTAATGTGTTGGTAGGATGCTAATGTTAGCACTAAAAAAACTAGATCATAAGTTGAATTGAGATCTTTTGAGCCATAGGATAAATGAAAACCAAATGCTGAACTTAAAACAGTCCAAGCTAACATGGTAATACAGTTTTATTCCATAATGTTAAAAGCAAATATGAACACAGTATTATAGGACCATCTTGAGTACAATCAACAAGATGAGAATTCCAAAACAATGCAGTTATGCAATTTAATTGATTTTTAAAAAGCACATATCTTGCTGTATTGTTAGATAATATAGATATTTAGATTTTGGGCAGGTTAATACCACATATAACCAAATATATTATGCCTGTCAGGTAATGGTCAGGTAACCATCAAGATATTCTATATAAGGAAGATCCACTCACCTGCTCGCTGCTCTAACATCATTTCCTCCATGTCCCGAGGTCAGTTTCCTTTGATCCTACCGGTCTCCCATACCTCTAAGTGTTGTGGGTTTTACCCATCCTCAAACCTCCTTCAAACTTGCTTCTGTGACCCATGGTAACACCAATCTTCCAGCTAGATCTGCTTTTATCCTATCTCACAGACAAGACTTTTATGGTAAGTTTAGATACCTGCTCCTCTAGGGTCCATAGGATTACATGTAGTGTGCCCCAGGGTTCGATTTTAGGCCCAGTACTTTTTAATCTTTATATGCTCCCTTTTGGCACCGTCATCAGAAGACATGGAGTTAACTTTAGAAGATATGCTGATGATACACAGTTGTACATCTTCATGTCTCCCGATGACACACGGCCAATGGATGCACTTTTTAACTGCATTTTAGACATTAAATCCTGGATGGCAGAAAACTTTCTCCAGCTCAACCAGGACAAAACTGAAGTTTTAGTCATCGGTCCTGAGGCTCAGAGAAAATTTGGCCAAAACTACAATCACTGTCTTTTAATCCTTCTTTACAAGTGAAGAACCTGGGGCTATTTTTTGGCTCTGAGCTGACTTCTTTCCCTCAAATTAAAAACAATACTAAAATAGGTTTTTATCATCTAAAGAACATCGCCAGAGTCCGCCCCATTCTCTCTCGGGCCAATACGGAGACACTGATGTATGCTTTTATCTCCAGTAGAATTGATTACTGTAATGCCCTGCTTTCTGGTCTTCCCAAAAAGAGTATATCAGGTTTACAACTTATACAAAATTCAGTAGCACGTGTCCTGACAAAGACCAGGAGGCGGGAGCACATTACACCGGTCTTAAAATCATTGCATTGGCTCCCTGTGCATTTTAGGATCGATTTTAAATTTCTTTTAATGGTTTTTAAGTGTCTTAATGGTCTTGGGCCTTCTTATCTCTCTGAACTGTTTGTACCATATGAACCTTCACGGTCTCTGCGCTCCTCTGGCAGCCGTCTCCTTGTCACCCCAAAAGTTAGGACACAAATTCGTGGCGAGGCGTCTTTTCATTATTATGGCCCTCACCTCTGGAACAGGCTGCCAGAGGGCCACAGAGAACGTTCATGTTTTTAAGAGCAGGCTCAAGACTCACCTTTTTAGCCTAGGTTTTAACTGATTATTATTTATTATTGTTTGTTTAATTGCTCTGCATGTTTTATATGATTATATTTTTATCAGTGTTTTACTAATCTTATCAGTAGTTTAATCTTATCTTAACTGACTATGCTTTTAAATCTGTGGGGGTGGGATGGGAAAGTGGTTTTATGTGGGGTCATTTTAATCTGTAAAGCACTTTGTGATGCAACTTCTTGTATGAAAAGCGCTTTATAAATAAAGTTTGATTTGATTCGATTTGATTTAGTGCTCCGGGTCTTTCCTAGATTAAACAGCAGGCCGCTTTCTTTCCATCGCTTGTTCCCCTCAACGTTTGTGTGTAATCCACACGCAACACTCATCACGTTCTATTCAACTCTGATCCCGACAGAATGTCAGAGCCTTTAGGTAGACCCAGCAGAATTTGAACGACTAAATTCCAAGGTGTTGTATCTCTGCGGTATGGTGGATCGTCAAAATGTTGTCTCTGATTTCCGTAGCCTGGCAACCAAGTTAAATTGGGGTGATACTGCCCTCCAATTAGTTTTTATGCAGGGTTAAGTGGATTACATTCGGGATGAGATGATTGATTACAAGGGTCCTAAGACTCTGGATAACATTATTGATCTTGCTCTTAAAACTGATCAAAGTGTCATGCTCCAACCTCGACCGGATCCACGTCACTTCAGATCTTTTCCGTCACACAGGACCTCTACTCCCTCTCCTCCTCTTTTGTCACGAGGGACCACTGCCGATCAGGCCAGTTCTTCCACAGAGGAACTGATGCAGCTACGGAGATTCTCCAAAAAGGAACGAGAGCAACGCTGGAGTGAAGGCCTCTGTGCTTACTGTGGGTCGGCCAAACGTCACCGTCCTCAATGTCCCCTGCGTTGGGTAAACAAGGAGGCCGGGGATACATTAGGGGAGTCCAGCCTGGCCCTATCCGTAATTTTGCTGCTCCCACCCATTTCCAGCTCAAAGTTATCTTCCATTTTAAACACAAACAATTCCGGGTACTATCCCTTCTCGATACTGGGGCAGCCGAGAATTTTATCGACCAGGACCTGGTCTCTCAGCTTGGCGTTCCGCTCTCTGTGGTTGAACACTTTATTCTGGTCACCTCGGTGGACGGTCCTCCCCTCCATCCTTACCCTGTCTGACATAGGACCCAGCCCGTCCACATGTCAATATACAGTCACCACGAGAAGATTCAGTTTCTCATTGTTTTGGCAGAATCCACTCCCCTCATTTTGGGTTAACCCTGGTTCTGCCTCCATGATCCCCATTTGTTCTGTTCCTCCTACCGGATCTTGGACTGGGGTCCTGATTGTGTTCAACCCAGGACAGTCGCTGATTCTGAAGGGCTTCTGGAACCGATAGAATTGGAATAAAATTCCCCCGGCCTATCTGGATCTCACTGCTGTTTTTAGTAAGAAGCGAGCCTCCACTCTACTACTACCCCCGCCCCGCACTTATGACATGGCCATTGATCTTCTTCCAGGTGCTGTCCCCTCCCGTGGTCATCTTTTCTCTTTGTTCCCTCAGGTGAACAGAGCCATGGAGGAGTACATTGGAGGAGCCCTTCAGAACAGCTGTCTTCGACCCTCCCCATTGCCACCGGCTGCTGTTTTTTTCTTTGTCAAAAAGAATTGTATTGAATACGGAGTTTTAAATAAGATAACAAAAGAACTGGTACCCTTAACTCTCTCTCTCTCTCTTGTGCCACCATATTTAGACCTTCACAGTGCGTATAATTTGGTATGCATTAGAGAGAGAGATGAGTGGAAAACCAAGTTTTTAGCCTTTCTAACAGCCCTGCATTTTTCCAACACCTGATTAACAATGTCCTTCTTGACATGTTAGGGGGTTGGTTGTTTGTCTATTTAGACAACATCCTTATATTGTCATGAGTTGCGGGATAGGGGACCCAAATGCGGAGTGGTGTTTAGCGTGACGACCACTCATTTAATAGAAGTCAAGAAGGTTAGACTCATGAACGAACATGGGACTGGACGAAGACAGACTAGGGAACATGAGATGACGACCTGAGAAGGACTGAGAAACACAACTGGGCTTAAAAGGGCTGACGGAACAAAGGGAGACTGATTAGAGAGACGAGAAACACCTGGAAACAATAAGACAGACTGACACTGAAGGAAACAGGGAGTGACAGAGACAGTTAGAAAGTCACTCTGTGACATATATACTGTAGAGGAGCACATCTGCCATGTGAGAACGGTGTTGAACAGACTTCTAGAAAACCTGCAGTTAGGTGAACTGGAGAAATCCTTTTTTTTCAGAGTTCCATTTCCTTTCTTGGTTTCACCATCATCCCCGATGGATTGGCTATGGTGCCATAAAAGGTTCAGGCTGCAACCCATTGGCCTCAACCTACTAGCCTTAAACAGCTGCAAAGTATTCTGGATTTTGCCAATTTCTACCAGCGCTTTATTCGAAACTTCAGCTCAGCCGTAGCACTACTAACTTCCCTCACTAAGCCCACCAAATAGCTGACACCCTTCGAACTCACCCCAGAGGCAATTCAAGCCTACTGACATCTAATCCGTTTGTTCACCACGGCTCCCATCTTGCCTCACCCCGATCCTGATAATCCTTTGGTGCTGGAGGTGGAAGCCTCAGACGCGGGCAGTGGGTCTGTACTCTCCCAGCAGTGTCCAGATGGTAAACTGCACCCATGCTGCCATTTCTCATGGAAGTTTTCCGATAGTGAACAAAAATATGGCTGTCAAGTGGCCATTAGAAGAGTGGTATTGCTGGCTTTGGGGGGCTTGTGAACTGTTTCTGATCTGGACCGACCATCGAAACTCTATCCACATTGAAATAGCAAAATACCTCAACCCTAGACAGGCTTGTTGCACTGTGTTTGTTGAACTATACAACTTCCATCTCACATATTGCCCCGGCTCAAAAAATACCAAAACAGACTCTCTCTCCAGACAACTCTCTCGTTCTTCTCCCCTGGCAGACCCCGGGCTCCTTCTGCCCTCCAAACAATTTCTCGCACCCCTTTGTTGGCCTTTGGAGGAGTCTATTCACGCCACCCTGTCGGATGAACCTGCCCCTCCTGAGACACCCGCTGGTTGTCTCTACGTTCCTGTGAAGTGTCAACAGGAGGCTCTAATGTGGGGTCAATCCTCCCCATTCTCTCGGGACATCCCGGCCCCGTCAGATCACTACAATTTCTCCAACGGGCTGTTTGATGGCCTTCCATGAGCCGTGACGTCAATGAGTATGTTTCCGCTTGCGACGTCTGTGCTGGGGCCAAACCTCTCCCTATTGCTGGGACCAGATTTGGATTTAATGGACTGAATTCTTACACCTTCCCGCTGAAAGACAGCGACATTCTTGGACGTAATGGACTGAACTATTACACCTTCCCGCTGAAGGACAGCAGCATTCTTGGACGTAATGGACAATGAACCTGGTTCTAGCTTCAAAGACTGAACAGTGCGCAGTCTTTGGAACTAAAAAGGGGACGTTGAGGCTATGGTCTTTGACTGAACGAACTGCATCTCCCAGCATCCGTTGCGCTGCCCTCAGCCCATTCTCATTGGTCTGTGCCCAGTGATGACATCACAGAGTTGATAAAGGGCAGCGCGAAGATTGAAATCTTCGTCTTTTGGTTCCCAAGCGCTGCCGCAAGGGGACGCTTTAATCCACTGCTAGCATTTTCCCTTTTTTTCGTTCAAACCTGCTGGACCAGGAAGAACTTCCCTTTTGAACTTCGAAGTGAATCGGCCGAGCAAACAGACTTTCCTGTACGGGTAACCAGGTACTCCGATGGCCATCTGAGCTCTATTGAAACCGGCCTGAGTCCCTCAGCGCCTAAAGTCGGACGTCCGCTTTCCGACCTCGGTTTTGCGCAAACCGTTCCTTTAAACTGGACACTTTCAAGTCGTTTCGTCGTGGACTGTGGAGAGCTGCATCACCAAGTACAAGTAGGATCCACCTGGTTTATATCTTTTGGTCTGGGTAGAGGAGAATTAGGTCTAGGATATATATATATATCTATATATCTATATAGATATAGATATAGATATATCCATTTTTCTGTGGTTAAAAATAAGTCTGTCAACTTGTTAAAGCAACACTAAGGAGTTTTTGCTCTTTGGTTCCCTCTAGAGGTCGGAAGCGGAATTGTCCATTAACGCTGTCGTAAGTAATTTACCCTACCGTCAACATGCATGTTATTTGTTTGGAGGCTATCCAGGACTGGCTTTGGAAATAACGATGTCCAGTGACAAGGTCGAGTATGTTGCATGACTTTATGAAAGTATGAAAATGAAATAAAACTTAACTACATTGTTTACTATTTATTTTATAATTTTAGTATTTAATAGCCATTAGCATTCTCTGTGACAATCTTGAGACAATCTTGTTATTGTAAAAAAGTTTCAGAGACAGTTTTAGTGGCTGCATTGCTACAGTATTATTGGAATAGCTGGCAAAATCTACACCATTATGTTCTATGTTGCTACTTCTTGTTTTTTGTGAGACTAAAGTTCTAAATTACGATTCATGCTTACAAGTATTTGACCTTCATACAGTTACCGTAATACGTTTGTAATGTATTTCAGGATTCCTCTCCTTCCTCATCTGATTTCACACCCTCAACCAGTGCTGGGGCAAGGCCAAAAAGCAGAGGGTGGAAGGGAAGCAGAAAAGGAAAAAGGGAGGACATTGACCCTGGCAGTCTGAGAAGACTCCAGAATCTGCAGGAGAGGAGAAACGCAGAAATCCAGACCCAGATCCAGTTCCTGGGAGTGCAGGAGAAGGACAGAATCCTCCAACAGGTCATGTTGAGGCTCCCAGGACTGATGTTTGATGTACTGTCCTTGCATAAAGACAGAGAGAGGCCAAGGGTACCTGATGGGGGTGGACTACACTGGTGTACCTGTGCTAACTGCCGGGAAATGGACACAGATCTGGAGAAGCTCTGCTGCCGCCAGGCCCCACAGAACTGCATTAGTAGGATGGCCTACATGCAGTACTACATCCTGGATGAAGGTGTTCTGTGGCTAGCCCAGGCTGCTCGGAATGACATTTTTGCAGTTGATGATGCACAAGAGCCCGGGGTTGAACAAAGACAATACAGACACACAGCCTACCGGCTATTCGTGCAATGGCAGCATGGTCGCCTTGGAGTTGGGAACAGAGTGGTGATTCCCAGCTGTTGTGTGTGGAGGATCAGGGAAACTTTTCCTGACCCAAGGGGTCATTATCCTGGTTTCAGGGTGCGTCGACTCATGTGAATGTTTATTGTAAATAATTATTATGCTGTGATGTTATTTGTTATTACTTCCAGTTACTTGTTATACTTCCAGTTTGCTTACTTTTTAAAAAATAAATAGAACAGAAAAACACATTGAGGAAAAAATTTTTTATTTGCATACATAACTATTTACATAATACACAGACTCACTCATACAATCCTAATCACACACCCCCATCACACCCACGCACATGCACACACAAACACTCAGCGCTCACATTGGGGGACACCCTCCCCACGTGTAACGTGTGTCCGAACCAGTTCTGCGGTGGATGGCTGCGGTGTAGCAGCCAGCAAACCCAAGTGCCTAGGGTCATCAAGCTGGAGAGTCTGTCTCCTTGGAAGACCAGCTCCACTTCTCAGTCGGTGCCAAACAAGGGCTCTTTGCAGGTCTGGAATGTACCCATGGTTCTTCTTCTCCTTCAGGCCATACACAGTCCAGCATTTTGATTTCTTATTGTAGTTGCGCCTGTACCTGGAAAGGAGACACAGTTTTTACTATTCTCTTTGCAAATCTGACTATTGGGCATAAATGGTTTTCTATGGGAAAGCGTACAACCATCATACTAAACACTTACATCTTTTGACCATAACTGTTGCACGCGGGGAGGCAATGATTATGACTGTTGTAGTCGATTGCCGCCAGCAGGGTCCGTGTGCGGTACACTGCTGGACTTTAGGCAAACCGCTTTCCAGCGTACATCAGTATGTGATTCTGGAAATTCTCCAGATCCGACGTCGTCCTGTAGGATGTGAGAAACAAACCAACTTCCTTTCACTAAAACTGGTGAACAGCATCACAGTCTATGGGAACCCTGTTTCATTTAGATAGCTTCTCTGTGCCAAGCCGACAGGCCAACCAGTCAACCAGTACAGACAGAGATTGGTATTTGTACTGCTTTACATACACAGTATAATTCCAAGAATTTATTTTTTGTAACAGCCCTAAACAAAAATATATTTTGAAATGAAATCCGAGAACTTACCTGAAGGTAATGAACTTCCCCACATCCTTCAACCACCGCTTATCCAATACAATAGCTGTGAGAGTCTGGTGAGCTGCCGAAACTGTAAAAATTCATATTGTGAATAGGCTGATGGTACATGCATAGTCAGACACATGGTATTACAATCACATTACAATTACCTTGTTTTATCCAAGGTTTCTCCTGGGTTCTGTCCCCTAGAGGTTCATGCTCACAGCATCCCGTTGACCATGTGTGCTGGTTGGGGACATGATGCAGGACTGCATTCCGCTTCAGCTTAAATTTTTTATTTTTTTTTAAAATACCACGTCATCTTTTCCACCTTTTTCACACCCCAAAACATGGGTTTTGTTTACAATTTTGCAATTCATTTAAATCTACCTTAAACTGTTCCTCAGAAGAGGCTTGCTTGGCCCAATACCAAAAGTGGTTTACAATGTCCTTTATCCAAGGCAGGAGGTCAGACTGGTCCCTCACTGTACCAATTCAATTCAATTCAGTTTATTTATATAGCGCCAATTCACAACAGATGTCATCTCAAGGCACTTAACAAGAAGTCATTTCAATACATTTATACAAACATTCCAATCAGTTAAAAAGTTTCCTATTTAAGGAATCCCAGCAGATTGCGTCAGTCATTGGCGTGAGGTTGGGCAGACTTTCCAACCACAGCAATCCTTCAGCAATCCCTCATACTGAGCAAGCATGTAGCGACGGTGGAGAGGAAAAACTCCCCTTTAACAGGAAGAAACCTCCAACAGAACCAGGCTCAGTAGGAGCGGCCATCTGCCACGACCATCTGGGGGTTTGAGAAGACAGAGCAGAAACACAGAAGGAACAGAAGATCTGATATAAGAGAACTTTCTATGTTACAGAAAGTAAAAAGTTAATAACAGGACACAGTGGATGTTCAGTTACTGGGGGGATCATCCCAGTCGATGCCCCCCGTCCAACAGGGCATTGCAGCCAAGCAGGATACCAGACCAGGTATATCTTCTATGGAGAGAAAAACACTGAGAGAAAACAAAGTTAACAGTCGAAATAACAGAATGTACTGTAATACAACTGGAGAGTAGTAGGAGAAAAGGAAGTAGCAGAGTGAAGAAAATTGGTAAGTCTGTCCTCCAGCAGTCTAAGCCTATAGCAGCATAACTACAGAGCTAGCTCAGGATGACCTAAGCCACTCCAACTATAAGCTTTATCAAAAAGGAAAGTTTTAAGCCTGGCCTTAACAGTAAACAGAATGTCTGCCTCACGGACTAAAGCTGGGAGCTGGTTCCACAGGAGAGGACCCTGATAACTAAAAGATCTGCCTCCCATTCTACTTTTAGAAATCCTGGGAATTACAAGTAAACCTGCAGTCTGAGAGCGAAGGGCTCTTTTAGGAACATATGGAACAATTAGATCTCTGATGTATGATGGGGCTTGATTATTAAGGGCTTTGTATGTAAGAAGAAGGATCTTAAATTCTATTCTGGATTTAACAGGGAGCCAATGAAGGGAAGCTAAAACAGGAGAAATGTGATCTCTCTTTTTAATATTCATCAGAACTCTCTCTGCCGCATTTTGGATCAACTGAAGGCTTTTAATGGCATTTTGTGGACTACCTGATAGTAAATAATTACAGTAGTCCAGCCTTGAGGTAACAAATGCATGGACTAGTTTCTCAGCATCACTCCTGGACAGGATGTTTCGAATTTTAGCAATATTCCGGAGGTGAAATAAATAAATAATAGAAACCTGTTTAATTTGGGATTTAAAGGTCAAGTCTTGGTTAAAAAATAACGCCGAGGTTCTTTACATTATTACTGGGGGCCAATTTAATGCCATCCAGATGAAGTGATTAACTAATCGGTTTCTTTTTTAGAGCTTCTGGTCCAAAGACAGCAACTTCTGTCTTGTGAGAATTTAAAAGCAAAAAGTTTAGGGTCATCCTAATCATACAGTCTATGATTATGATGCCTCATGCAAATGTATTGGCCCAAGACAACCACCATAGGGTGCAATAGGTTACTAATCGGGAGTTTTGGATGCTGTAAAAGAAGACACTTCGGTAAAAGTGTTTGCTAAGGCTGTGGGCAGGCTTGCAGGCAGAACTGGAGATTTTTGTTCCAGTAACAATGGCGGCCGAAGCGGGAGGGGAGTTTAGTTTTAAAAGTAAGTACTTTAAAAACTTTAAGTGGTTGTGTTGTTTGGCTTTTGTTGTTGGTATAGACATGTATTTTAATATTATTCTGTAAATCATCGCTTGTAAAGGAGCTTGTATGTTGGTCTAATGATTCTCCGTGTATTCCCCCGCTTATATACAGGTAATTTCGTTTTTTGCAAATAAAGCAAAAAGACGACTCTTTTAGGAGAAATTATTACCTCTTTACTGGGGCAAAATTGGGCCAGGATGGCATGGAGGTAAAATAATAAATCCAGTTACACACCTTATGCTTAGAGGAGTCTTATTAAGCCTCAAAAACTACAGAACCTGTTAGCTCAGTACGTGATCTCTTGTTTTAATTAACAAATTAATACAGTTGCCATGTTCCTCATCTTGACTTATTTACTATTTATTTTATGAGAACAATTCTGGTGGATCTGGAGGGGAATGTCACCCCTTGTTGGCCAAAAACAAATGAGATTTTAAATTTTTTATGAAAAAGTACTGTATGTGCAGCAGTGCATCAATACATAATGTATTACTGATCGTGTTAATAAATATAACATTTCCTAAAGTTTTTGTTGCTCTTTTTGTAAACAGTTTTTTGTTTTCTTGTTTAGGACATGAAGCAGCAAAGGGAGCCTGAGGCGAGGAGAGGAGAGGAGAGGAGGGACCGGATGGATTGACTGTTTTCTGTTGGTCAATTTCTGTTTTTGTCACATTGGTTATTTATTTCTATGGTTATTTATAACTTGATTAAAACAAATAGTAAATATGATCAAGTCATTTTATTAACAATTACATTCTTACAATTTTTAAAGATATGAACATAAAGCTTACTTTGAACAATTTAACAAATGACTATTGAAAAAGAAATAACAGAATTGACATGAGAATAAATCATTGTTTAGTAATTTGTAGTTATTCATGAAGGATTAACCTGAATGACCTCTTCCTGGACCTTTCTTTAAGCTTTATTAGACTAAACAGGCAGTTTTCCTGGATCAACTTCATAAGGATCAGAGATGTGGATGGCGCGTTCCAGATGAGACCTCAGAGTGGTATTTTCTGGTTGAATATCGGGGCTTAGGGTAGCTTCTTCACACTGTCCACTGCATCGTCCAGGGCTGACTCCATCGACTGCTGCCACATCATTAAGGTGCTTTCAGAAGACAGTTTGTCCCACCAGAGAGCACCACTGATTTCTCCAAACCAGCCTCATCCTCTGCTACATCATCTTCAAGCTCATCCCCAGGGGCCACAATGTTACAAGCACTGAGGCAGACGTTGTGCAGAAGAGCTCATGCTGTTATGACCTGCAATGGTGTTAACACCTAAAAATGTTATGTTATTGTTGCACTGATTGTTTAAAAAACCTATTCAGTCTATTCATTCAGAAAGTGCAGATTTGCAAGACATCACCAGGTTAAAAAAAACAATTCAAATTCAAAAATACTTTATTGATCCCAAAAGGAAGTTAGTGTGTGTGAGTGTACACAAAAATGGTGTGGAGAAATTGCCTATATATATATATATATATATATATATAAAGCCAATTTCTCCACACAATTTTTAAGGCAAGGCAAGGCAATTTTATTTGTATAGCACACTTTCAACAGCAGGGTAATTCAAGGTGCTTTACATCATTTGGTGATTTAAAAGAAACACATAAAAGAAACACACATTACACATGATACACAATAGAAAAAATAAAAAAAAGCAAGAGAGCATGAACACATTTCATACATATAACATCAAGCATTTACTCAAAGGCAATTCTAAACAGATGGGTTTTTAGTTTCGATTTAAAGCAGTTCAGAGTTTCAGCAGCTCTACACTCGTCAGGAAGTCCGTTCCAGATAAGGGGAGCATAGAAACTGAAAGCTGCTTCTCCATGTTTAGTTCTGAGTCTAGGGATGTTTAGTAGGCTAGAGTTGGAGGACCTGAGTGGTCTTGGTGGTTGGTACTATGACAACAGGTCTTCAACATATTTTGGTGCTAAGCCATGTAATGATTTATAAACTAGTAAAAGTATTTTAAAGTCTATTCTCTGAGCTACAGGGAGCCAGTGTAAGGACTTTAGAACTGGGGTGATGTGCTCTACTTTCCTGGTTCTAGTGAGTACGCGAGCGGCAG
Source organism: Valencia hispanica (assembly GCA_963556495.2). Classification (NCBI taxonomy): domain Eukaryota; kingdom Metazoa; phylum Chordata; class Actinopteri; order Cyprinodontiformes; family Valenciidae; genus Valencia; species Valencia hispanica. Next base: position 54,475,608 of record OY747712.1, on the reverse strand, counting down.
CGTTCTGGATAAGCTGCAGCTGTCTGATTGACTTTTTAGGCAGACCTGTGAAGATGCTGTTGCAGTAATCAATCCGACTAAAGATAAACGCATGGATGAGTTTTTCTAGGTCGTGTTGCAAAATCAGTCCTTTAATCCTAGAGATGTTCTTCAGGTGATAGAACGCTGACCTTGTTATTGCCTTTATGTGACCCTGGAGGTTCAGGTCTGAGTCCATTACTACACATAGGTTACGAACCTGATCAGTAGTTTCTAGCTGTATTAATTGAAGCTGTGTGCTGACTCTTGATCGTTCCTCCTTGGGTCCAAAAATAATCACTTCAGTTTTGTTTCTATTCAGCTGGAGAAAGTTATGGCACATCCATCCATTTATTTGGTCAATGCATTGATTTAGGGTTTGAATGGGTTCAGAGTCACCTGGTGACATTGTAATGTAGAGCTGAGTGTCATCTGCGTAGTTATGGTAGCTAATGTTATTGGTCGCTATAATTTTGCCTAGTGGGAGCATGTAGATATTAAATAAGAGGGGCCCCAGGATGGAGCCCTGGGGCACCCCACATGTGATTTCTGTTCGTTCTGATGAAAAGTTTCCTATTGAAACATAGAAGTCCCTGTTCTTTAGGTAAGACTCGAACCAGCCAAGTACTGTACCAGAGAGTCCAACCCAGCTCTCCAGTCGTTCCAATAAAATATCATGATCAACAGTGTCAAATGCTGCACTGAGGTCCAACAGAACCAGCACTGTGGTTCTTCCACAGTCTGTATTTATGCGGATGTCATTAAATACTTTGACGAGGACAGTCTCGGTGCTGTGGTGAGCGCGGAAACCAGACTGAAAAGCATCAAAACGGTTTGTCATTGTTATGAAGCCATTTAACTGCTGAAACACAGCTTTTTCAATAATCTTACTGATGAATGGGAGATTAGAGATTGGCCTGTAGTTCTGCATTAACGTGTTGTCCAGATTTTTCTTCTTTAGCAGTGGTTTATAACTGCTGTTTTTAAAGCCTGAGGGAAGACACCTGATAGCAGTGATGAGTTCACTATTTGAACAAGATCAGAACCAATAACAGTAAGAAACTTCTTTAGAAAAGCTGTGGGTAGGATATCAAGACAGCAGGAGGAGGAGCTTAATTGGATAATGATTTTTTTAAGGCTGTTCTGGTTTAATACGTGGAATTCAGACATTTTCTCTACATTGTTGTTGATTGGGGATGGCACTGGTTGTGGGTTCGATATTGAGGTACAGATTGACCGTCTAATTGTTAGAATCTTTTCAGTGAAAAAGCTGGCAAATTCATTGCAGGCCCTGGTAGAGTTTAGTTCAGGGGCTACTGTCACTAAAGGATTAGTTAGTCTTTCCACTGTTGCAAATAGAGTCCGTGCGTTATTAATGTTTCTGTTGATGATTTCAGAAAAGAACGATTCCCTAGCATCTTTTATAGTTAGCTGATATCTATTCAGTCTCTCTTTGTAGATCTCACAGTGAACCTGGAGTCGAGTTTTCCGCCATTTTCTCTCGGCTCGTCGACACTCTCTTTTTTCATTACGTACCAGTGGATTACTTGTCCACGGATACTTTTTTCTACCTGAGACTACTTTCACTTTAGTTGGGGCAATGGAATCCATGATGTCTGAGATTTTCGCAAGGAAATTTTCTACCAACTTATTTACTGAGTTTGAGTTGGGAGATGAGGGGGATGTGGTGGAAGGATAAATACGTTTAAAGGTTTCTACTGATCTGTCCCCTAGAAAACGCTTTTTTATAGTGGTCTTACTGTGGCTGGATAATTTAGCAGAGATGGTACTTTCAAAGAAAATACAGAAATGGTCAGATAATGCAATATTAATTACAGAGATGTCAGAAATATTTAAACCTTTGCTGATAATTAAGTCCATAGTGTGTCCTTTATTGTGTGTTGGTTGTTTGACATGCTGGATCAGTCCGAAGTTGTGGAGAGTATCATCTAACGTTTTTGCTTGTCTATCTTGTGGGTTGTCGGTATGGATGTTAAAGTCCCCCACGATGATTAGTTGGTCATAGTCGATACATATTACAGAAAGAAGGTCATTGAAATCATTAAAGAAGTAAGAGTTAAGTTTTGGTGGTTTATATAAACTTAGAAATAAAGCTTTGTTAGGCTCATTTATCTGGGTGGCTAGATATTCAAAAGAATCAAACGTGCCCAGAGTTACCTTTTTAAAGTTCATTGAGTTGTGAAAGATGGTGGCTACACCTCCGCCTCGTTTGTGTTTTCTGTTCTCGCTTAAGAAATTATAATTTGGAGGACTGGATTCTATTAATGAAGTTGTTTCGTTATTTTCATCTAGCCAAGTTTCTGATAAAAAAAGGGCGTGTAAATTATGCTCAGTGATGAAGTCATTGATAAGAAAAGACTTCCCGGATAGAGATCTAATGTTTAATAAAGCTAACTTAAGTATTGTGATGATGGGCAGCTGAACCTTCTGACAGGTTATCAATTTTGTTTAATATGAGAGCGTGTGGTTAACGGTTTATGTTTCCTGCTGCTGATAATCACTGATATAGCCTCAGGGGTGCCGGGTGAATTCTGGGAGATGGTAGGGGTGGATTTATTGCCCGGTTCCCTCAAATATCAGATATCTGTAATCATCAGTGGGGGGAAGCTCCCAGGCTTATGGACACTAGTCCCAGGCGTTTGGTGTAGTCTAAGTTTAGGTGTTAATTGTGTCCCAAATTTGATTTGCTCATTCAGTCTGTCTGTAAAGTTTCTAAATGGGGACTCATTTGATGTGGCTGAGTCACAGGAAGATGAGGACTTAATCTCTGATGGTTGTTTATCTGTTCGGTCCTGTGGTGTAATCATGACTTGCTGTTTTTGTTCTCTGATATCCATGGGCGCCTCAAGGTCAGCTTTTGGGAGCAAGTGTTTTGCTTTCTGATGTTGATAAGAAAAAATGTTGGCAGCTAACAGCCTTACTCCAGACCTGTTCAAATAGCGCATTCCTGCTTTGAACAGATGATTCGCACTTCCAAATACTTTGAAACTATTAATAAATGTGAACGACTTCTCAGCTGATTGTTTCTTCAACCATTTATGGAGCATGCGGAGTCTGCTAAATCTTTCATCATTCCCTTCAGGGACTGGTCCGCTGATGAGGATGTTTACGTTAAGTCCATCAAGTCTCTGTAGGAGATCAGAAAAGTCTCTCTTCAGAATCTCTGATTGTCTCATCGCGATATCTGCTGATCCAGCGTGAATGACAAGCTTTTCCAAAGCAGGATGTTGGTCCAAGATTTTAGGGATTTTTTCTGATATTTCTCTCACTGTATTTTTGTAGCAGCTATAAACTTTGGTATTCTTGCTACAAATAGCCTCAATTCCATTAATTGATCCGTCTTGTATGATAACAGTCTTTGCTGTTGGCACTCTTACTTTGTTATGTGTCTGTTTGATGCGGCTGGGTTTCTCCTGGTGGCTTTGACTTGTCCCGGGGGATGCGTCATCTTTCGGGGAACTCAAGGCTGCGAATCTGTTTATCAGCAGGATTCCAGGTGGAGAAATATCTCTTGTTTTTGGCTGAAACCTCTTTTGTTCACTTTTAGCAGAAGCGGCAGTTCTGGGTTCAGAGGTTTCTCTGTGTCGGAGTTTCTTTTGTTTTTTCTTCCTCGGAGAACGGGCTGGGGTTGATTTCATGCGTTTTAAAGCTGGCCAGTTTTCATTATAGTGCGGAGTTCTGCCGCTCAGACGCCTGTAGGGAGTCTCTGTGACACGGTTAGAACTATGTAACACAGGGCTGTTTGTATTCAAAGGTAAAGGTAAAGTTGTTTCATTTTGTCCATAATCAGCGTGGAGATCAAAATTAATTTCCAGACGACGTAGCTTCGTTTCAATGCCCTCAATTCTGTGGAGCAGTTTTTCAAAATCCTCAGCTGAGCAAAAAGCCATGTTGATAAGTCCATAGAAAAGTAATCCAAGAAGAGATCTGGTCCAATACAGTAACTCCAGGGGCTGGGAAAATAAAGTAACTAAGAAAAGGTTAAGAAAGAAAACAAGAAAAGCAAACAGAAAAGAAAATAAGTGAACGGATCAGGAGAGAGACAGAGAGCAGCTGCTCCTCCTTCAGCAGACATAGACACTAAAACCAACTGAATACTAGAAAGGACGAGTCCTTCGAAGGATGCACAATGGACATGATCCTAAAATGACATTCTGGTCCACACTTCTTACCAGTTGGTGGCAGTAACGCACCAATTCGTTGTTTGCCAGCCGTGAAAAATTATCAAGAAGAAGAAGAAGGGCGCTATTAAGAAGATGTTAACCGGTAGTCATGATGTAAACATTCGAAGAAATACACGCAATGAAGGAATTTACATAGGTTTATAGCCGCAGAGTTTGATTGAGGAAGACTTTCGGACTAAGTACTTTTTTAGAGTACATTAACTGGACGTAAAATTATTGTTTTTGTTCGAGATGATGGCTCTGTGGATGTGCAGGCACAGCTAAGAAGGGTGAATTGGACATTATTTTTCTATCTGATTGTATCGGGACAGTTTGAGCAGCAATTAGCATCACTGATCAAAGCAGCAGAAAAATAAGATGATCAACATTGAAGAAGCAGAGCTTGTTGTTCTGTTTGCTGTAATAATTGTAATGTGAGGGGCGGGGATTTACCTGAAGGACTGATGTTGATTCAGCACGGGTGACTGCAATCAGAGTGTCAGACTGAAAAGAGCAGGTGAGATCGGTGGGGAGGGAGAGCACCTGTCTGGCGGTATGGCACTCTTTGGGAGGGAGGGTGTCGTTCGCAGTGGTTTAGCGCTGCCGGCAATGAAGACAGTCAAATAGGTGGTTAGTTGTTCCTGTGTGAGGAGGGGAGGTCAGCTGCCTCCTTTAGATAGTCAGGGCTGGGTTTAGTCGGGTGCAGTGCCGCTCTGCTCTTCCTGATCGCTCTTTAGAGGACCAGACTAACCTGATTTGGCTACCGTCCAGCGTGTGAATTTCCCCGGGGGGTGGACGGCGTGGAGAACTCAGACACTGGGGAGGGGTCTCGTCAAGCGGGCGAGCTAAGTGACATTTTTACTGTATGAATGTGGGAATGTATGGAAGAGGGTTTTAGGGTATATTTTAGTCGGGCGGAGCAGGATCGGGAGGAAGGAATGAGCAAGATCACGGCAGTTTAAAGAACCGGTCTGATTGTTTGCATGCTCATTTTGCTGTGCCTCTTTAAAGGGTGTTAATTGTTTGCAGTGTACACTTTATTGATTGCAGTGTATTGTGGTGCTTCCTGGGACTTGACTTGTCGTGATGGGGGAGGCGATAGTTGTGTGGATCTGCTCGCCCTTTAACGTTTCCGTTTTCCTTCATTAATAAAGATTTTGTGGACTACGATTAACTGTTTCCCGTGATTATTTTACGGCTCTGACGTGGTAGGGTAAGGATTTCCTGCCCGGCTTGGATCCAAAGAATATTTAATTGCATTATTAACTGGTTTGCGAGCAAATCTTATTTTTACAAACCCGGTTGTCTGCTCATTTCGATTTGAATCAGCGCGACTTAAACACAGCTCCCGCTGAGCGACAATGATCTTCTATAAAGGAAGATGGCTCACTCACATAAACACATGCAGATACACAGTATGATTGTGATAGTGGCTCAACCGCGGCTCATCTTGGAGAACAAAAACAAACGTTCTGACCACCGATCTACAACAGAGCGATTGTCAAAAACTCCAGAACCTCAGCCAGTCCCTTTTTAAATTGTATAGTCTATAGTATGAATATTTACATAGTATCAAAAAGGGCCGTTCTGACACAGAAATATTTAACACGCTGCCAACAGGAGCTAAAAACGTTAAGGGGTTCAATAAAAACTGCCCCCCCCCCAAAAAAAAATAAGCTGCGGCCCCCCCAGCTAAATTGCCCTGACACCGGGTCTGAGTTGAGGGGAAGTTATAAACTGAGAGACAAATAACACCAGGGTCATTTTCTACAACTGTGCAGGGGCGGCTCTAGCAAAGTTTTTCCCGGGGGCCAGTTAGGGCATTAACAGGGAAAGGGGGGGGAAATAAATACTTTTCTTTCTTATTCTCATTTAAAATTTCTAGCTTTTAATAAAAAAATATCCGAATCTTACAACTAAAGTGGTCATCTGTTAAATGTGTAGAAATCCATTATCTTATATAGTAAATATTATCGAGTCTAATATATACCCTAGTAAGCTATAGTACTTTTTTCCTTCGGGAAGGAACCATCTGTGCAGTCTGCAATTCTGTCAAAAAAAGATGTTGAATCTATTTAATTATTGTAGAAAAATCATTGATTTCTGTGTATTTGTTTTACACGCGCATTAAATTAAAGTCGATTACGTCGATCAAGCATCATGAGGCGGTGGGTGGGGGATGGTTCCTTACTTTATTTGCTGGGAGTTGGCAACCCTAATATGAACACACATGACATAGCACTGGAGTTCAAGAAACGTTTGTCTCATCAGCTCAAAGGATGTATGTTTTCTCTGAATGTTGATGAAGCATTCACCCAAAACATGTGGAAAATACTGAATGTAATGGTTCGCTTTGTTGATGATGATGCATCCAGAGTAATAAAACATCATCTTGCAAGCAAGAAAGTAAACATTAACAATAGCAATGATTCAGCTCTGATCATTGCACTGGAAGCTTCAGTTTAGCAATTCTGTATTTATTTGTATTTGTTTCATATTATTCAGTTTACCACTTCTTGGAGCACTTTACTGTTTTTTGTTGTTAAAATGAACTGCCTCTGCAAATATGTTAAAAAGGAGGAGTCAAGACCCAATGTAATGTATTTCCTATAACTTAATTTGCCATTGTTTTGAACAAAAATTATATAAAAAGTTACAATTTATGTTTTTTGTATAAATTGCCCTTTACTGAATTAAAAAGTTGCTAAATGAATCAGATTAATTAGCTTGACAAAGTTTCACATGTTTTCATTTATAACTTAATAACCTTTACTTCTAAAAATCACATTTGAATTGTAGGTCATCTTCTACATTACCAAGCACAATGCTAAAAGTTGTTTGCCAAATTGCCTATACTGAATATGCATTGGATTCACTGCAACCCACTCCTTGGAAAAAAGTTCAGGCTCAGGATTTTTTTTGCACTTTAAGCACTGTTTTATATCTATCAACAGGAAGCAAATCAGATCAAAACATTATCTTATTCCGGCAAGTGGAAAGTAATGTATGCATGATATTATATTGTTATTTTCCTTTATTCAACCATCATAATAATATTTAAAATGTGGCTGAATATTTTAGAACACTTTTAATACCACCACATTTTCCTATCGCAGACACGAGGTTGTGAGTGACAGTCCTGCTGCTGCTGACTTCAAGGAGAGATGGCCTGTTTTGTTTTGTGAAGCTGAGGTAGGAGAATCTATAAATTATTAAAAGAGCCTTAAACGTTGAACTTGTTTCATTGAGCTGTAATTGCTAAATGCATATTTTAATAAAATAAGTTTTCATTTTCAAACATGTACGTTTACATAACAATATTGTTGTACTTGTGAATTCCTCCTTGATCTTTATTCAGATCAAGGAGGAATTCAGGAGAATAACGACCATTCCCCTTGAGCAAACCTTCATGCACAAACTTGACGAATACACACCAGAACTTATTACGCTGATGAAAGCCAAGGGAGGAGTCGTGGGGCTCAAGATGAGGCCGCTCCTGGACAGACTGAGTCAGGTGTGCTTGTTTTGCTTATTCATATGTTTTACAGGGAGATGGGCCCACTTATTATCCCACTCATAGACAGATCCGATACTCTGGCAATGCAGTGAAGTTTTTAATGTAGATTAATTGTGTCCTCCCACTACGTTTCTATTCTTTGAGCTCTGCTAGAAAATACCTATATCACAAGCTCACAGTATTACTTTACTTACGTCAATAACAAGCCCATGACATTGATTGCATTGTAAGACACCACTGAAGTATCAGCACTCAGAAAAAAAAATCATATTTATTAAACACACTGCACAATATGCAAATGCATTTCATCACACAGCGTTGCTTTAAATAAACACTGTCTTTTTGAGTGCTAAAACTTCAATATTTTCTTAGTTTTAATATTCAGCTTGAACCCATTTTATTTATTTTTAGATTGAAGTTGAGCACACCATTTCCTTTGTTCTTGGTTTTCTAAGGCATTTCAAAATATAAAACTCTTGCTGTATAATATTTGCTTAGTTGCTCCACAGTAAAATATTAATTGCAATATCCATATGGCAACAACAAAAACATTTGGTCAAAAACAAAATAGATTGTCATGTCTTTCTCAATCACTAGCCTCGATTGTCAGGATCGCCGGTGGACAGGGAGAGGCGATCGGGTGAAGCTTGGCGCTCCAGACGCGGATGGGAGTCCCCCTGGATTAAAGGCGCAGGGTGGAGCAGGCTGCTGAGCTGATGAAAGAGACTGGTTAGGTTGGATGGCAACGACTGGTAGGAGGAAGACTTCTGGTTTGACGAGTAGGAGCTCTGGGCATTGGATTACCGATGACTGAGTGATGTGAAGGTGAGTGGAAGGGTCTTTTAAACTGAGGGGAGAGTGGAGTAATTGTCAGGAAGCTCATCAGACACGGCTGGTCTGTGTTGGAGCTGATGACTTCCTGACAGAGCCCCCCCCTCTAGGTCCGGCTCCTGAAGGACCTGGACGGTCTGGATGACAGCTGTGAAAGTCAGAGACGAGGGAGGGGTCCAGGACGTGCCGGGACGGCACCCAGGAGCGTTCCTCAGGACCATAGCCCCGCCAATCCACCAGATACTGGTACCCCCTGCCGCGGGGTCGAGAGTCCAGAATCCGCCTCACTGTGTAGGCCGGACCACCGTCGATGAAACGAGGGGGGGGTGGGGAGATTGCCGGCGGAGACAGAGGCGAGGTGACGTGGCGTTTGAGGAGGGAGCAGTGGAACACCGGGTGGACCTTGAGGGAGGCTGGAAGGCGGAGACGGTATGTGACCGGGTTGATGCTTCGAAGGACTGGATACGGGCCGATGAAGCGGGGGGTCAACTTCCGACAGTCAGTCGGCAGCTTGAGATGCCGAGTGGAGAGCCAGACCAGGTCCCCTGGGTGAAAGGTGGGACCGGAACGGTGGCGACGGCGGTGCTGTTCCACATAACCGGAGGTTGCCCGTCTGATGGCGGCCCGAGCACGGATCCACATGGCCTTGGCACGGCATATCAGTTGTTGGGCCGCTGGCACCTCTACCTCTGGTTCCTGGTGAGAGAAGATGGATGGTTGGTAGCCGTTGCAGACCTCGAAAGGCGACATGCCTGTGGCGGAGGAGACCTGGAGGTTGAGGGATACCTCAGCCTACAGCAACGCACGCGGCCAGGTTGAGGGCTGCGTTGAGGCGAAGCATCTGAGGTATTTTCCCACCTGCTGGTTGGCCCTCTCTGTTTGGCCGTTGGTCTCCGGATGGAAGCCGGACGAGAGGCTGGCAGTTGCTCCGATAAGACGGCAGAAGGCTTTCCAGAACTTAGCGGAGAACTGGGGCCCGCGGTCGGAGACAATGTCCTGGGGGAAGCCGTGCAACCGCACCACGTGTTCCAGGACCAGCTCGGCTGTTCCTTTGGCCGTGGGCAGGCCAGGCAGTGCAACGAGGTGGAGCGCTTTGGAAAAACGGTCTACGAAGGTGGCGATGGTGTTCAAGCCATCTGCGGTGGGGAGTCCCGTCACAAAGTCCACCCCGATATGGGACCAAGGGCGAGCTGGAACAGGTAGAGGTCGAAGGGGTCCCAATCGTGGTTGGGTGGTGGACTTGGCTCTGGCACAGGTGGTGCAAGCGCCGACGAAGCTGCTGACGTCCTGTGCCATAGTGGGCCACCATAGGGCGCGGCGGATGAATTTGAGGGTCCTAGCAATGCCTGGATGACCGGCTATGGCTGATGAATGACCCCAAAGCAGAGCCTCCTGGCGGCAACTGGTTGGGACGTAGAGACGGTTTGGTGGTGTCTCCGGCGGTGCTGGTTCCTGAACCAGTGCCGATCGGATAGAGTCCTCCAGCGGCCACTGGAGAGACGCCAAGATGCGGTGGGGGGGTATGATGGCATCTGGCTGAATCGGGACGGTGGCTTGGGAGTGCTGACGGGAGAGGGCGTCAGCCTTACCGTTTTTGGAACCGGGCCGGTAGGAGAGGTGAAAGTTGTAGTGTTCAAAGAGAAATGCCAGCGAGCCTGGCGAGGGTTTAGCTGCTTGGCATTACGAATGTAGAGGAGGTTCTGGTGGTCTGTCCAGATTAGTAATGGTTCGGACGTCCCTACGAGCAGATGGCGCCACTCCTCCAGAGCCCACTTCACCGCCAGAAGCTCACGGTCACCAACCCCATAGCGCTGCTGTGTGGCAGTGAACTTCCGAGAAAAGAAGCAGCAAGGGTGTAGCTTCTGGTCCGGGCCGCGTTGGGACAAGATTGCCCCGACCCCAACCTCTGAGGCATCCACTTCGACGGTGAAGGTCTTGGCTGGGTCTGGATGGATGAGGATGGGAGCTGAGGTGAACAGCATGATGACTTGGTTGAACGCTTGTCGGGCCTCGGGGGGTAGACTGAACAAGCGTGGCCGGTCGGTCGACTTTGTAAGGTTGGTGAGTGGAGCAACAATCATGCTGTAGTTCCGGATGAACCGTCTGTAGAAATTTGCAAAGCCAAGGAAGGACTGGAGCTGTCTGAGGGTCCGGGGCAGTGGCCATTCCTTCACTGCTGCCACCTTCTGGGGATCCATGGCTACCCCTTCAGCCGAGATGACGTAGCCTAGGAAGGTGGTGGAGCACTGGTGGAAAGCGCACTTCTCCAATTTGCAGAATAGATTATTCTGGAGGAGGCGCTCAGGGACGGCTCGGACATGTCGGACGTGATCCATCTCAGAGGTGGAGTAGACCAGGATGTCATCCAGATATACGAATACCCACCGTCCGAGCATGTCCCTCAGCACATCATTGAGCAGCCGCTGGAACACTGCTGGGCTGTTGCAGAGACCGAATGGCATCACCAAGTACTCCCAGTGGCCAGAGGGGGTGCTGAACGCCGTCTTCCATTCATCCCCTTCTCGAATGCGAACCAGATTGTAGGCATTCCGGAGGTCGAGCCGAGTAAAAATGGTTGCATGGGAAAGGGAGTCCAGAATAGTGTTCAGCAGGGGGAGTGGATGGCGATCCTTTATGGTGACCTGATTTAGTCCTCTGTAATCGATGCAGGGACGCAGCGTCCCCTCCTTCTTTTTAACAAAGAAGAAGCCGGCCGATGCTGGAGAAGTGGATGGGTGGATGAATCCTTGGTCTAGAGATTCGGCAATGTAGGTCTCCATCTGGGCTGATTCCGCTTGTGAGAGAGGAAACTGACGGGTGCGTGGAGGCTCCGCCCCTGACATCAGGTTGATAGCCATATCATAGGATCGATGCGGTGGTAACTTGGCAGCTCGGCTTTTACTGAAGACCTCCGACAGGTCTTTGTAGGGCGGAGGGATATCTTCCAGGGCGGGCGCCGGTATGGTCTCGAGCGGGGCTGACGATGGGGGACGGAGACACCTCTTTGAACAGTCGGGACCCCAGCTGAGTATCCGCTGCGCCGACCAGGAGATGTGCGGATCGTGTGTATGGAACCAAGGATAGCCCAGGATGAGTGGCGCGGAGCAGGAAGCGATGACGAGGAACTGGATGAGCTCTGTGTGATCCCCCACCCACAGGCGGATCTTGATGGTGCGATGTCGGACAGGGTAGGGCTGCAGGGGGTGTCCGTCGACGGAAGTCACCGGGACTGGACTGCAAAGGGTCTCCAGCGGTATCTGGAGCTTCGTGGCTAGTTGGGTGGAGATGAAATTCTCCGCCGCTCCAGTGTCGAGCAGAGCGCCGAATGTATGCTGTGGATTGCGATGAATGAGCTGGACAGGAAGAAGGAAGCGAGCTGGTCCTGTCGGGCCAGGTAAGACCCCCCCGAGTCTCACCTGGCCTGGTCGTTTCCCGGTCGGAGAGGGCACTGCAGGCGGCGATGTTTGGGCGACCCACAGTGGGCGCAGAGCCCTTCCCGGAAACGTCGATCCCGCTCCTTCGGTGACAGATGCCCTAGCTGCATCGGCTCCTCTCTGTCGCCGGAGTAGGAGCGGTCGGGAGCAGTGCTGGGCTCAACTGAGCGGAGTGAAGCGGGACGCAGTGGTGGAAGACGGGATGGTGTTCTAGGGCGGCTCATGACTCGACGGTCGATCTCGAGAGCCAGATTGACAGCCTCGTCAAGGGATTTGGGAGCTTCTCTGCCAACCATCTCGTCCCGGATATAGTTGGCGAGACCCTCCAAAAAGAGCGATCGCAGGACCGCATCTCCCCAGGCTAGCTTAGCCGCGAGCGTCCTGAACTCTGCAGCGAAGAGGTGAACAGGCTGGTCTTGTTGACGGAGATGAAGGAGTTGAGTCTCCGCGTCCACTTCACTGCAGGGCAGCACAAAAGTTTTGCGCAGCTCTGCAACGAACTGGACGTAATCGTTGCAGAGCACGGACCTCCGATTGTAGAGGGCAGCCGCCCATTCTTGTGCCTGCCCGGAAAGGAGGGAGGTGAGCAGAGCTACCCTGGGAGCGGAGGAGGCGAACATTGAGGGCTGACACTCAAAAATCATGTCCAGGGTGGCTAACAAACCGTCTGGCTTGCCGTCAGACCCATTCCACTTATCCGGGAGGCAGATCCTAGGTTCGGTGGTGGAAGACGGTCGTTGCTGGAGGGTGTTGACGAGCCCGGCTAGCCTGATATGGGCCTCAGACAGAGTGTCGATTTTGGCACTGAGACGATCCACCAGAGCCCGGAGGTGTATCACTTCAGACCGAAGGGCCTCTACCTCCGCTGGAGCGCTCGTTGATGGCTCAGTCATCCTGTCAGGATCGCCGGTGGACAGGGAGAGGCGATCGGGTGAAGCTTGGCGCTCCAGACGCGGATGGGAGTCCCCCTGGATTAAAGGCGCAGGGTGGAGCAGGCTGCTGAGCTGATGAAAGAGACTGGTTAGGTTGGATGGCAACGACTGGTAGGAGGAAGACTTCTGGTTTGACGAGTAGGAGCTCTGGGCATTGGATTACCGATGACTGAGCGATGTGAAGGTGAGTGGAAGGGTCTTTTAAACTGAGGGGAGAGTGGAGTAATTGTCAGGAAGCTCATCAGACACGGCTGGTCTGAGTTGGAGCTGATGACTTCCTGACATCGATCCTCTTATCCCATCCTCAGCTTCCTCTCTGCCCCCACCGCAGTCACTAAACTTGCTCCTTCTCCATCCCTCCCTCACCCAACCATTTCCTTCTGATTGCTCCTTCTGATTTCTGATCACGTGAATGGTTCAGAACATCCCTTGGCCTCATACTTCACTCACATCCTCTGGGTTGATGCACTTAAAACACAAGAGGAAACATATGCTGTTGTTTTCATTTGAAAGTTCATTGTTTATGTAAATTTGTTATGTTCATATTTTTAATCTGTTCACAGAGACAGAACATCGAGATAAGAGAAACCGTTATCCGCAGCCTTATACTGTACCTTGGGGAAAAGGAAGGGGAACTTTTTGAAGAATGCTTGGTATGGGATGATTTGTCATTTTAAAATATTTTTTAATGATGGGTTTATTTTGAGGGACATTGTGTTGGAATTACTCCAATGTAGCGTTGCAGTTGTGTATCGCAAGAACTTCATATCAATCTGCCGTCTTCATATGTCTCGGCTATGGGGTAGGGTGGGAAGACAGAAGCCATATTTTTTGAAGAAAAAAATCCAAAACCCAGCTCAATTTTGCTACAACATACCTGAAGTCAGCCAAACCCATGTGGGATAATGTGTTATGGTCTGACGAAACCAAAGTTGAACTTTTTGGGGATGGTTCTAAAGGGAATATTTGGCGCAAAACAACACTGCTCATCACCAAAAGCTTACCATACCAACAGTGAAGCATGTTGGTGGCAGAATCATGCATTGGATCGTTTCTTTTTTTTTTTTCAGCTGGAACTGGGTGGGGCCTTAGTCACAGTGGAGGAAATTATGAACATTCCCAGACACCAGTCGGTGTTAGCACAAAACCCTTTGCTTCCTGCAGTTTAGGAAAGAAGGGTGGGCAAATATCATCACACCAAGATGTACTACGCTGATAGTCTCCTACCCCAGAAGACTGAGTGCTGTGATAAAAAGCCAAAGCAACTTCTAAAAAGTATTAGTTTAAGGGTTTGAACATTTATGCAACAAAGTTATTTTAAGTTGTTTATTTTATATTTTTCTCCTTTAAAGGTTTCTGCTTGTTTATCAATTGCGTTGTGCAGGTTATAGGTCACATTAAAGGTGGAAGAAGTTGTGGAAATATTTGACTTGCTTTTTTTTTTTTACATTACAAAATCCTGGCATTTGAACAGGGGTGTGTATACTTTGTCCACTGTATTCTTGAGCTAATAATTAAGTCACTTTGAGGGACTAATGCAATTCTTTTTTACGTATCTCAATATCACTCCTTTTTTTTGGTTTGTACATTATATGCAGGAGGACAGCCGGAGTGATGTCAGTAACCATATTCTGAAAATACTCGTGGTCCATGGTCCCAATGAAGATCCAGTTGATGTATCCATCCTTGTTGAAGGCCATGAGATTTTGCCAGGGTGCAACAGTACTGCGAAAGTTTGCTCCCTGCTCATGGGACTGATATATGCCCTGAACTTGGCTTACCCTTCCACTTTGCGTTACACATTTGAAGTCTTCCAAAAACTCTTGCTGGAGCTGGATGGATTTAAAATGTCCCCAAAAGTAAACACCCTGAAGTTGAAGTTGACTTCATGAATGCATGTCATTACTTAGTCATCCTAGAGGAGGAAAATGGCATCAAGTTCCAGTTCATCTTGGTTTACTAGTGGAAGGTTGCATAAATAGTAATGTTTCTCATTGTTGGTCAAATAAGATATCAATTAATTAGAGTAGAGACTTTATTAATCTAGAATAATTAGACACCTTAAGCTCATTTGTAATTGATAGTGTTGGTTGTGTTCCATTAATTTTTTTTTATTGCATTCTGAAAAGGGCACTCATCTGGAGAACTGGTTTAAATGTTGAAATTGCACTTGTTTCATTGTGTAGGTCTGTAAGATCTTAATTGCATATTTCAGAAGTGACTGTCAGCAGATTCAGTTTGGATGTGGTGGATATGTATTTTTTTGTATATTTTATTTTTTAAAGTTCTACCAACCTTATCTTTTTTTGTAAGTACCTTTTGCTGGAGGTATATCTTTAATTTACTGTTGGTATAAATTCTAATGCAGTACAACATAATGCACTTTTACTATTAAGCTGTACATGTATATATCAATTTAAGTAGAGGTATACATAATCTTTACACCACTGTTCAAAGATTAAGTGGCTTTTTCTGTCCCGCCCCTTCCTCAGAAGTTGTTTTGAGTATATTTCTGTAAGTTAAACATTATGGATGATAAGTGTCTGAGTATGATATTTCTGTAATGAATTTTGACATTGTTTCAGAGAGTTGAACATTTTTCACGTGTGTATTTGAAAAGTACTGTTCCAGTTTAAATGCACAATTTATGGCTGCCCCATAAAAGATTTGGAAATTCAATACACAATTATTGTGGATTTACATCTTTGTTAAACTGTTTAAAATGAAAAATAAACAGCTGTATACTTATCAAATGCATTGAGTATAGGTTACATTTATTTGGTAACATTTATCCAAAGAAAACTGGCAATGATTATTTAATTTTTTAGAGTAATGTAACATCATGCAAGAAAGTGAGGCAAAATAAAATATCTACTTAATTAATAACTGCGAATACTACAGGGAAATAACATTTACTTAAAAATTTGAGTTAAATTATGTTCTAGCCTATGAAAAATTACTTAATTTGTTTAAATAAATATAACTTACAGTTTGGATATAATTAAGTAAATTTTACTTAATATCTTTACAACCATTATGTTTTATACAAAGTAAAATTTACTTGATACTGGCAAGTGAGTATTACTCCTCCTCCTCCTCCGTCTACTTTGTGCTCCTGCTCTGCATCCACATCTCCTCATCAACTCATCAGGGATTTTTGGCTTCAGGTGAGGTATTATTTCCGCTTTTGCGATGTTAATCAGCTGCTCCCGGCTGTAAACCACATTGTTGCCATGGTTACGCATCATAAGTTATCAAAAAGTGAAAAATTAACAGCAAAAATCCTTCCAGCTTCACAGCACTAAAAACTAGAATGTATACCGGTCAATCAAATGCAATCTTCCTCACAAAAACAGAGGAACGAATGTACAAAAAACCAAAACTTAATATGTAGCCAATAGAGCCACGCCAACATACAGCCACCCAGAGCAGCGCAATTCTAGAACAATTCTATGGTGTAGATTACAGGCATTACACCAATGCCTGTAATCTACCTAACTGACTGGATTTATTAGGATTTATGGATAAATATAGTTGTCTATCATTGGCATGACTATGGAAATATATCCAATGCTGTCTAATGATTGGTGGTCACTGTGGAGAGGTGTTTGAGTTAAATTATGTTCTAGCCTATGAAAAATTACTTAATTTGTTTAAATAAATATAACTTACAGTTTGGATATAATTAAGTAAATTTTACTTAATATCTTTACAACCATTATGTTTTATACAAAGTAAAATTTACTTGATACTGGCAAGTGAGTATTACTCCTCCTCCTCCTCCGTCTACTTTGTGCTCCTGCTCTGCATCCACATCTCCTCATCAACTCATCAGGGATTTGTGGCTTCAGGTGAGGTATTATTTCCGCTTTTGCGATGTTAATCAGCTGCTCCCGGCTGTAAACCACATTGTTGCCATGGTTACGCATCATAAGTTATCAAAAAGTGAAAAATTAACAGCAAAAATCCTTCCAGCTTCACAGCACTAAAAACTAGAAAGTATACAGGTCAATCAAATGCAATCTTCCTCACAAAAACAGAGGAACGAATGTACAAAAAACCAAAACTTAATATGTAGCCAATAGAGCCACGCCAACATACAGCCACCCAGAGCAGCGCAATTCTAGAACAATTCTATGGTGTAGATTACAGGCATTACACCAATGCCTGTAATCTACCTAATTGACTGGATTTATTAGGATTTATGGATAAATATAGTTGTCTATCATTGGCATGACTATGGAAATATATCCAATGCTGTCTAATGATTGGTGGTCACTGTGGAGAGGTGGGGGATAGAATAGGTTTGGGGTACATAGTTTTTTAAAAGGAAGATTATGAATAAGGGGCTGCACAGTGGCACAGTTGGAAGGAATCAAGAAGTAATTGCGACGAAATAAGATTTTATCATGTTAGTTGATATCCTTTAAAGATATGTTCCCAACTTGTACTCTCCTATTCAATATTATTAGGCATACGTGCTAGCATTGCATATGCTTGTGGCACCGTGTCTTGGCTTGCTAGCGGTGAAGAAACTCGACATCCACTCATTTCTGTACCCGTTTCATCCTGTTCACTTCTGCGCAGCAGAAGAGAGCAACGTTGTGTAAGGGAGAGAGGCGAGATATATCCCAAACATGTAATACACTTCAACATATTAACTGCATTTTTTTTCTGAAAACTGTTATGGTAAAGATATATAACATCAACTGTAACGATAGCAATGGCTGGACCTTATGCTTACGATCTGTGCATGTGGAGACTTTTGGTAGCATTACCACATATTAATGTTAGCTATCACTTGTGCCTTTTTGTTGTGAAGAGATTGAGTATTTGTCATGAATTTTCAAATATGTTCTGCTCAATGGCAAAGTTTGCTTTTAAGACAATGGAGTTAACAGGTGGTGTCTTGTTGTTGGACTTCTGTGCTCGTCATGGATTGTCCATAACAAACACCATGCTCAAGCATAAAGGTGTCCATATGTGCACTTGGCACCAGGACACCCTAGGCCGCAGCTCGATGATCGACTTGGTTGTCGTCTCATCTGATCTGCGGCCGCATGTTTTGGACACTCGGGTGAGGAGAGGGGCTGAGCTGTCCACTGACCACTACTTGGTGGTGAGTCGGCTCCGATGGTGGGGGAGGTTGCGGACAGACCTGGAAGGCCCAAAAGTGTTGTGAGGCACTGCTGGAACGTATGGCAGAGTCTCCTGTCAGAAGGAGCTTCAACTCACACCTCCGGCAGAACTTCAAATACGTCCCGGGGGAGGCGGGGGACATTGAGTTCGAGTGGACCATGTTCCGCGCCTCCATTGTCGAGGCGGCTGACCGAAGCTATGGCAGCAAGGTGGTCGGTGCCTGTTGCGGCGGCAACCCCCGAACCCTCTGGTGGACACCGGGATGCTGTCAGGCTGAAGAAGGAGTCCTATCGGGTCTTTTTGGCCTGTGGGACCCCTGAAGCAGCTGATAGGTAAAGGCAGGCCAAGCGGTGTGCAGCCAAGATGGTCGCAGAGGGAAAAACTCGGGCATGGGAGGAGTTTGGAAAGGACATGGAAAATGACTTCTGTACGGCTTCGAAGCAATTCTGGTCCACCATCCGGCGTCTCGGGGGGGAAGCGGTCTGCCACCAACACTGTTTACAGTGGGGATGGTGTGCTGCTGACCTCGACGCGGGATGTTTTAGGTTGGTGGATGGAATACTTCGAAGACCTCCTGAATCCCACCAGCACGCCTTCCAATTTGGAAGTAGGGTTTGGGGACTTTGGGTCGGGCTCTCCGATCTCTGGTGCTGAGGTCACGGAGGTCGTTAAAAAGCTCCTCGGTGGCAGGGCTCCGGGGGTCAATGAGATTCGGCCGGAGTTCCTCAAGGCTCTGGATGTTGTGGGGCTGTGTTGGTTAACGCGGCTCTGCAATATTGCGTGGACATGGGGGCAGTTCCCTTGGATTGGCAGACCGGGGTGGTGGTCCCCCTGTTTAAAAAAGGGGGACCACAGAGTGCGTTCCAACTACAGGGGGATCACACTTCTGGTAAGGTCTATTCAGGGGTTCTGGAGAGGAGGGTCCGAAGGATAGTCGAACCTCGGATCCAGGAGGAACAATGCGGTTTTCGTCCTGGCCGTGGAACACTGGACCAGCTCTCCACCCTCAGCAGGGTCCTGGAGGGTGCGTGGGAGTTCGCCCAACCGGTCACATGTGTTTTGTGGACTTGGAGAACGCGTTCAACTGTGTCCCTCGGGGAGCCCCTTTCAATCCCTCCGGGTCCTGCCGACCCTTCCACCCCTTTCCCTTCCCGTCACAGCATCCATCGTCAGGTGCAGCCTTCCCATTTCTCACATCTCCTCTATGCCTTCAATAAACTGTTAAATTCTGATCTGTAGCATGCTCCTTGCTAGTGAAATAGCGTTTAAAGAATTCCTTGGTAACGTAATCGTTAGGTTAATCTGAGGCTCTGGTGTTGGTAAAGGTGGCCTGCTAACTGTCTGACGGTTAATGATCTAGTTACCAGAATGTAGTCTGTCCTTTTCAATCAAATTCAGTTTAACTTGTGTGGGTTTTATTAATATTACAAGTTGTTTTGCACAGACAGCTATTTTACATTTCCGACAGTGGTGCTAGAGCTGAGGGGAGCTCTTGTTCAAGACAGGGTTCAACCCCAATATCAAGCTGTGAGACAAGGGGAGGATTGGGGTTGCTTTCCCTGAGGCTCCAGAGCAGGGAGATGGTTCTTGATTTTTTCGCAGCAGTGATGTTGCGCTCCCTCTGCTCAATGGAAAGCTCCTGATGGCTGCATCGCATGTGGTAGTCAAAGCGGGAATTCTTGTACAAACACCCATTCACATTACACGGGTAGTCTCTTATATTGACCCGGCCTGAGGAGAGGTTGAGCAAAAGTCTTCTTACCTCCAGATTGTTATCGAAGTGTGATCTTTTCAGGTGGCTTGGCAATGAGGCGAAGCTGTTGTTGCAAAGGGGACAGCACCGAGCCTTGTTTCCTGGGTTCATGGTTTCCTTGGAGGAGGGGGAAAAAGACAACATTTGTTCCACTTTACCAACCACCTGTCACCCGGGTGGGCTTTGGCCCAAACCCCCTCTATCCCACCACCAGAACCGAACAGAAAGTCCACCAACCTGCCACGGACAAGGAAAGCCTGCCACCGATAAAAGACGTTCACCGGCAGACGCCGCTCTGCCTCAATTGGGGGAAAGGAACAGGTGGGCTTCGACCCAAACCCCCTCGTTCCAAACCGCAGAACCGAAGACAAAAGAGACCGACCTGACACCGACAAGAAGCTGCAGCCATCTGACAAGGACAGCCAACGATAAACTCCCTTGATTGAGGCTTGATGTGGAGCAGCTGTGTGCCATTGTCAGCTGCTGCCACTGTCGCAACCGAGATGACGGGATAAAAGAGCGTAGCAAACCTCTGCTCTATGCTATGAAAAGCTACACCTCGACTGATGGATGACCTTTAATTTGTTTTGTCTTTCAGCTGATTAAACAGTGAAGCTTTGAAAACAATAAAGTGTGACAATCTGTAGCTGAAGCAGAAAAAGCAGAAAAAATGTGCATACAAGTAATTTTCTATGAAGTACTATGAAATTGTCACAAACTGAAATGTATCACTTAATAATTTAATATATGAATTTGGGGGCCTTCAATGTTTTAGTGTTTTCAGAGCAGCAAAAATTTCCACTCACGTGATACAAGTAGTGCTGTCCTGTATTAACTAATCCTCTAAACACAGCCTTATTTTATCAAATCACCTTGTAAATTTTAATATGCGTTATTGTAGAAAAAAACTATCATGACCAAATGTCATGTATATGCATTTAAGCTTATTTTAATTTGAACCTAATGTTTTTACATTTTAAAATGATATTAACCTTAAAAAACATTAAATAACTGTTCAAATATGTTGTCATAGTTGTTTATTTTGCTTATTACTTTTTTTAACAGACCATGCTGCTTTGTGTTTTGTACAGTGGGGAGCAAAAGTACGTCAGGATGTCTGACCCAGAATTTGATGTTTTCTTGAGAGAAGATTAGTACATTAGTAAAATAATGTCATAACTTTTAACTTTTTTAACTACTTGGATTATGAATCCATCTTGTATGAAATTATTTTTTTGCTGTGCAATAAAATTTGATTTAAAAAAGATACTCAGTTAAGCTTCAACTCATTTGGATTTTTGTCAAATTTTGGGGTTACTCTACATAATTCACCCAATGTTTGTCACCAGTAATTGTTTTGTTTTTCACAAAATCAGACAGTTTCTATAGTATTTCTTTCTGCTTTAGTGTGCCTAAAATTTAACATACCAGAAGACAGACAGCAAGATCTCAAAGTTTATGACCAGTTAGACACAGAAGTTCATGTTGATGTTTTCGAAGAAATTGTAAAGCAGTCTCCTGGAGCCTTCCTAGTCACATTGAGCAATGAACATTTTGCAGAAGTATTTAATTTAACAGCTGGAATGGGTGCAGTAGAGTTCAATTAAACTTGCCTTTGATTATTTTTTTGTACAGTTGCTGCCTTATCATCATCATCCTCATCTGCAACATCTGATACTATCATTCTGAACTTCACGATGTGTGATCCATCCATAGACTGTATATAACTGGACAAACCCTCGGTGACGTCACCTCTAGGTTTCTGAAGAGGAAAATGGAAGCCAAATAGGAGGTTCCCACCGCCAGCATCTTGTCTGCTTCACGTGTCTCATCACTCCCAGAAAATACAAAAATAGGCAAAGAGGGGTAGCTGGGAGTGGCGCTGTGAGGGTGGGGGCGGATGATTGACACTCTG
Organism: Valencia hispanica; assembly: GCA_963556495.2. NCBI lineage: Eukaryota > Metazoa > Chordata > Actinopteri > Cyprinodontiformes > Valenciidae > Valencia > Valencia hispanica. The sequence continues at coordinate 54,453,885 of OY747712.1, read as the reverse complement.
AGCCGATGTAGCCAGGAGCTAGTCCTGGAGCTAACTGAAGCTAACTGAAGCTAACGGAGGTTAGCGGGTGCCTTTAGCCTGAGAGCCGCGGTAGAGCAACTCTGTTACCCTGTTCCATCCAGGCTGTAAATTTAATGTTAAATCGGTAAGTTAACATTTAAATTTTAATTATTTATTTAAATGAAATTATCATTAACTTAATGCAAGTTTTCAATAATATTTTTAAATTAGTTATTAATAGTGTATGAGATCTATTTAGTCTATGCATGAGATACATGATCAAGCTAAGTTAGTTAGGATAGTTCACATATTTATATTAATGCTTGTTTGTATTTACCCTAATTGTTAGTGACTGCACTACCATGTAGGATCTCCCAGTTATAAAAAACTGTTCCCACAGCTATTGTAGATTAGCAACAGCTAATATAAAGAATTTCGATCCTAGTCAATTCTGCAATGTATGAATTTTACTAATCATTTATTGAGGTCTGGGAAGAGATAAGTTGCACTTTTAGTAAGACACTTGTGTTTCTTTTTATAGATTTTGTTTACCAGGTCACAATGGCTGCAGGCCTGTCCTCCACAACAGCCAAACAAAGCAGAAAATGTAAGCGCCTGTCTCCATCACTTCATGTAGAATTTTAATAGTATTATACTTTCAACTGATAGGCCACACCTGTGCAACTTCCATTCATTATGCTAGTTTTTTTCTCCATAGCCATTTGGATCATTGGAGACAGCTATGTCAGATATAGTTCTGAGAGAGCTAAATAAACCATTGGAGGAAACCTCTGCCTCCCAGACGTCCATATCTCCTGGTTTGGCTGGGGGGGCTGAGGTGGAAAGGCCTTCTCCCATTTTTTTCCAACTCCTTGTGAGGAAGAGCAGCTCTAGATGATCCTCATCATCAGCTGTAGCGAAAATGACATGGCGCGGTCAGCAGTGTCCAGTTGGTGACAGTGCTTTAAGTGGAAAAAAATAAGTGCCGGTAATCCCTTTAATGACCTGCCGTCAGTCTGTGATACAAATATGGGACAAAAACATGGGTGATGTTTATGTACATATAGATCAATCTATCTTTAAACCCTCATGTTGTGATTCTGATGTCTGTCACTCAGTCTAGGCCCCGCCCCCTTTGTATTACAGCCCTGCTTTTATTTTAGTGTGACACCCCAAGATCATCACTGGCCCCCATTTAGCCCTCTTTAAAAACTTCCTAGACACACCTCTGCTGACCAATCTTAATGAAGTATTTTTAGGCTTATATAAACATTATATAAACATATTATTCAAGCATTGTTACCTATAATCATTTTGAATATGACGTACTGAATTAGACTCACTTTAGGGTTAAACACAGAGGGTCTGACCCACATTAATAAATACAGTTATTAATTCCAACTCTTAGAAAAGTCTCTGTTTTGGAGATTTGTGCAGAAAGTTCTAATGCTCCTAAAAGCAAGTGGCCAGTTACGGGCCGGGATAAAGCTTGCAATGAGCTGAACTTTGGGGCAATGAGGAGCTGTAGTGAGACACAGATCAAAGAGGAGATGCAGGCCAATGCACATCGGTCCAAAATGTCTGAAGATTTTGTCAGAATGTCGTGTTTACGAAAACAGACATAAAGTTTATTAATTGTTTATTTACCTGTGTTATGTGTTGGTCCAGAGTTCTGCCGCTCACTGCCAGCCACCACAACTAAAGAATAGTCCCTCTTATTTCTGTCCAAAATCATCTGATGTGCATTTTCTGTCAGGACCGCTCTACAAGGTCATACCGTCTTGCCTCTGTTGCATTCACCGAACCCAGGAAATTACAAAACTACCTTCTTCGTTAATGTCATAGGGCGACTCGGTTAATGTAAACGTATCTTTTCTGGGGTAAAAAAAAAACATGCTTGAGGAGAACTGTTCGGGGCTAGAGCCGGGAATTCCCAGGCCAGGCGACACCACTGGTATTGACTGCTGAGGAAAAGTCCAGGTACTCATCAACACATGCTGGAAAAATGTTCCGGTGCCCAGCGCATGCTGGAAATAAGTCCCTGTACGCTGAGGAGTAAAATTTAGAAGTGCCGGTACTGCGTAACCCTTGTATACCGGCCCACTTAAAGCACTGGTTGGTGAACATGATGGAGGACCTGCACCAGCTTTACCTTCTCCACCCTCAGATGTCCATCATCTTTTCCTCTATCACCCAAAGGCATCGATAGAGGGCAGGTGTAAACCCAGCAAAAATAGAAAAGGCCAGCAGGTTTGTTAACAGTGTTATGGCTTGTTTTATTCCTAGTCTAAATGGTGCCATCTTTATGGATCCTCACATTAGACATGACAGTCCTTTTGGACAGTTGATGTTAAAACATAAAGTATAACTATAACCCTGATTGTTATGTCTAATGTGTTGTTGATGCAGTTTTTTTTTATTTCAACAATTACATCTGTTGCTATAACACTGTTGACAACTCTGTGCCCCCCAACCCCAATTTACTGTGGGCTACATAAGTCTATTTTGCTTTCTGTCCGTTCTTTGTTTTTTTATGTGTCCTTTTCTTTTATAGAATCTTGTGTTTAAAAAAATAAAAGTTTTTTTATTCTCTATAATGACTGAAAATTCTTGACAGTATATAACAAGGGAAGAAATAAGACAAACAAATAATTTATCAGCCAACTGCATTTATGAATTTGATAAGTTCCTTCCACATCTCAATATTAAAATAAACCTTGGCGTCTGTAATATTACAAAGCCAAATCATACTTCTTATGTGGCTAAAAAACTATGATTTTTATTTCTCGAAATGTAAAAAATATCTTTGTGTGAAAGAAAAGCAGAAACTTCATTCATTTGTTGTTTATTTAATTAAAACAAACAAAAAAAGGACAACACCTAAGGATATAAAAGAAGTGGCATTAAAGGAGTCATGATCTGTAATTTTCACTTTTCCATGAGAAAAAATGTATGTTATGATTGCCTAACGATGATACACTGGCCGGGAAGCCTATATTTAAAAGTGAAGCGTTTGTTTACCCCTGGGTTCGTCAACCAGCCCACGTGCACTTAAATATGTGATTTTAATTTCTGGCCGACTTGACGTCAAGTCGGCACCGGATCTACCATATATAGACATCACAGACCTATGCTGCAGGAAGCATGCCCTCCCCCTCACCCCTCTCCCCCTGATATTCAGTCGAGCGCCGCCAATACTGAATTCTAGGGATGGAAATTCCAGCTCTTTTTGGAGAGCCAGTTCTTTTGGCTTGGCTCACCATAAAGAGCCGGCTCTTTCGGCTCCCAAGTGGCTCCTCAGATTTTCTGATTAAATTTTCTAATTAAAGTGTATTTATTACCAAAACTAATGCAAAACGATGTGTACCAAATGTACCAAAACAAGCGGGGGGGGGGGGGAATGAAAAAATATGGCTCCCATTAACGAGCCGGCTCCCATTGTTCACTTCATAGAGTTAGCTCTTTGAGCCGGTTCGTTCGCTACCGACACATCGCTACTGAAATCCGATTCAAGTACGAACTCAACCGTGAAACATGCAGAAGAAACATAGTGCACACGTGAGTTGCTCTGTTGTTGACTGCCAGAATCAACATGGAAATATTTGTTCTATTTTTTTAATCTGTTATCCTTTACGATTTTGGGACAATATCAGGCGAAGTTGGCAACGAAGCTCTGTTCGGAAAAAGAGGCAATTCCAACAATCAGAGACTTGCCTGCAATTGAAACGGTAAGGCTGTGTTTTTATTGCTCTGCTGTGTGTAACAAACAGCAGCTAACTGCTAATGTGGCTATTGTATGCTAGCGGGAGTAGTAGATATGGGATTAGATATGCTGAAGCGTTACCTGCGGTGTCAACCCCCCTCCTGCCTGCCACCAATCAACGGGCCCCTCATTTGCATTATTACAATGACGGTCCATGACAGCCAAAATATCGCATCAGATCTCGCGAGACAATAATGCCTTCAGAAATAAGGGTCAGAGGAGCTCTGTGTTTATTTTTTTCAACTTTTCTTTTTTAGAAGGGCCTGAAAGACTATAATAGAGCATGGGTATCCAAGGTAATACTAGGTTATGACTCCTTTAAAGATGATGCACATACAGGTCCTTCTCAAAAAATTAGCATATTGTGATAAAGTTCATTATTTTCCATAATGTAATGATGAAAATTAAACTTTCATATATTTTAGATTCATTGCACACCAACTGAAATATTTCAGGTCTTTTATTGTTTTAAAACTGATGATTTTGGCATACAGCTCATGAAAACCCAAAATACCACAACAAGACAAACGTGCTGTAAACAATTGAGCACACAGACATAACACTTATAGGTGTATGTATAAAAGTACAAAAATGAAGGTGGATTCCATATGACAGCATATCAGAAATGGTTAATGCCTTAACTAAAAACTTTTGGAAATTTTTAAAAAGTAAAAAATCTCTGACAACAAAATCTGAAATATATTTGGAGTTAGTTGGGGAACTTAACCGCTCTCACTGCTCACCAGGCTCTTTTGTCCTCTGACAACCTGGAAACAACCAAAACAAATCACACAGAACTCAGAGTTTCATTACGGCATATATGTCGGGAGCAGAGGGTCCCTCTACTCAAAGATCTTTTGTTTACATCCGCCTTTTGTTCAAGCATTCAAGCATTACATCATCCTGCTGTGGGAGGAGCACTTCCTCCTCAGCTCACAGTCAGCTAATCAGGTTGGAAAATGACTTCTGTAATTGGTTCTTTACCTTTTAACATATATTCGTGCCACTTAGTTTAAATGCTGTTGCATCTTTATCTGCCTGAAACTATCTGCACTTTTAACACTCTCAACAGTTTCTGCCACACCCTGTTACTGGAACTCTATCTCTATGGTTTAGCTTGTCTCCTAATATGATGCTTCTTCTACTCATGACACCGTTTACTTATAACACACTGCAGCACAGCACAGTACTTTAAATACATATTCATCACATTCAAAACTGTAAGCTTTAAAGCATAATCATAAAATTATTTACATCATATCCCTCTTTCACCTCTATAACCATAGAGGTGACACTCCTATGCAGTTTCATTGCTTAAACAAATACATTTAGAGATCACAAAAGCTGCACAACACATGATTTTCCAATCTTCCCACAGGGCACCCCTTAAGGGAGTTCTTCCTAATCTCCTGTATGCGATCATGTTCTTTGACTGTTTAGTCAAAAAAGCAATAATGTAAAGATTCAAACTGCAGTTGCTAAGATGCTAAAATATGCAAAGAATTACAATTTCAATAATTAAAAATAAATAAAAATTAAAATTCTGTGACAACCTTCAGATCCTTATAGAACTGGTAATGCTTTGTACTGGGGGCCAGAAACCTTGAAACCTTCACTCAGCTTGCTTATTCACCTTAACAATCATAACAATTTTGAGTTCTTTCTTTTAATTCTCTGGATCTCTTTTTGGGTCAGCAGTCATGTCATCTTCTTCTAGCTGGGAATTGTGATCATCCAGCTCGATCTTCTATGACCTATAGAGTGAGAGGTTACTAGCACATCACCCATATGCAGCTAACAGTGTATTTCTTCAGTTCCTTTGGGATTGACAACCCTCAGCACCCCTTACGCAGACCAGAGGATTAGTCTGCCTCTCTGGCCACGCGGATCCTGGGTTGAATGGTCTGCTCCTTGCTGTTCTACTTCCACTCTGGCTTGTTCATCCTGGATGTCATCTCAGGTGCGTCCTGGCTCCTCAATGGGAGTGCATTTGCTCCAGCCTTTTTCTTTAGTCTGACAGCCTGGGAGATCCTTTCCACCACCTCATATGGTCCCTTCCACCTAATTCAGACCATCCTGTTGTGTTAATCTTTAGCAGGACCCAACGAGCCGTGTATGGATCCGGACCTAGTCTGGTTAGCTGCTGGTCTCGCAACTGGTCAGCAAAGCCTGAAACAAGAGCTTGCAACTAATTAGAATTAATTACGTACTCACCTTTACTTTAAGATAAGTTATATTTCAGTTCCCAAAAAATGTTTCCCTTTGATAAGTTCATAAGGGTAAACCCTGTTCCCTGATTTAAGAAGCTCCTAACTGCCATCAATGCTGTTATTAAATCACCCACCCAATCCATTTTTGTCTGTGCACAGATTTTAGCCAATTTGTTTTTTAAATTTTGATTCATTCTTTTCACTTTTCTTTAGGACTGAGGATGGTAAACAAGTTAGAGGTGTTTTAAACAAGTCCTTTTCTGTTTGCATTATTCATAATTGTTTCTAATTTGAGATTAATTTCTTATGCATTTGTTATTTTAAAAGTATCTTACTCACCTTATAGTTCTAAATAGTGCTGCATTGATTGGCCTCACTAACACAAGATAAAATTATTATCCAGACTGTCAATTTAACATTATAACCAAACATGACACATCATAATATAAAAACTAACAGAAATCATAGGCCACAGTTTAAATGAAAATTCTTATCATTTAAAACAGACAAACCTTAGGTCTATCTGTAGAAGAATCTGTTACTTTCACTTTATTTTGAAATGACAGAAATCATCATTGACGCAAAACGCACTCTAAAAATACTATATCAAAAAATAACAATACTGACAACAGCCTAGAGCATAAATACCTTTTTTTTAAATATATAAAAGGACTTACTCTAAGTATTAAAGAACATAATGTAAAATGATTTTTTTTCTGATTGTATTTTCTTGCAGATTCCTTTAATGAATTTATTTCTTTTGCATCAAGCTGTGGTAAAAATGATCCGCTTTCAAAAGTCCATCTAAATATCATGGCCAAAGTTTAAGTGAAGAAAACCTAAAGTAAATTAAATCCCTACTGTCATCCAAATCCCACTACTCAGTGAAAAGATTAAACACGTCATCTTCATCTGAAAAATGTTAGATTCTTTTGAGACACACTTTTTTAGAGGTTATTATCTTATCTACCATACCTCAAAATTATTTATTTAGATGTTAAATATAAAATTTATTATTTTAAAACAGTTCGAACAATGATAACGGTCACCAAATATATTAATATACATGTATAATAATTTCTCATGTGTCAAATCTGGTTAGAGGAAGAATACTTAATTTATCTAATTTTATTTATTTATTTATATATTCTGCTAACAGCCTGAGTTTATTTATCCTATAGTTTAGTGAGATTTTACCACATAACAGTTGTCGAGAGGAGATTTTTAAGTGAAAGTCTGCGCCTCGCACTGCTATGCTACCGGTCCCTTACCAGCCTGCTGTCTGCTAACTTCTCTCTCCCAGTTCGTTTATCCTGTGGCAGGGTATAAAAAAAGAATTACACATTCACACAATATATATGTTTGGCATGCATGGAGAAAGATTCTTACCAAACCATCTTCCTCATACATCGCCTTTTATTTCTTTCACAAAGTTTTTATAACACATTCTGAGAGACAGACTCTCTTACAGGATCCAATCATTTAATACAATGTCATCCATGATAGGCTGAGCTCAATAATACATATTCATATATATGCAAAGTGTGACTTTAGTCCTTCTATGATAGGTTAAGCCCTTTAATATGTTCCTGACACTGTTGCTAAACAGCAAAGCATTTCTTCTTTGGAGTGGTCTCACGCTCTCACAGTACCATTTGCACAATCAAACCACCAGATGTTTCCTGTTTTTTTCAGAGAATCATGACCCGCTCCCTTCTAACCCATGGCTCAGATCCTGTTTTTAACACTTCTTTGCAGTTAATCGTGACCCGCTCCCTGCTGACCCATAGCTCACATCCTATTTTAACAGCGATCTACATTTAGTTAATCATTTTAGCACACGACCCCTTCACCTTACCTTATAGCCTGTTTATTCATTCAATGCTTGTTTAAAAGTTTTTATTTACATTAATCCCTCTTTTCACCTCTAACATTTTAGAGGTAAATCCACTATTACTCTTACTCCTGTAATTCCGCCTATTCCATTTCTTTTATAGGAACTAAGATGTATTGTCCTCTTAGTGGTGTTTGTGAGAAAACTTTATTCACCATAATTTTAAAACACGGTATTACGCAACATGTCAGCAGGAAAAATATTAACATCAAAATTCCTAGGAAAGCCACTACCTTCCAAAGTAAGGACATCCCCCCTCCCAAAAACAGCCAGCTCATCCATTGTGGAGTATCTGCATTTACAAAGTCTGCATTTTGGGCTTTGGCTACTGTGGGCATTTTGGACAGAGCATTATCTATGTCTTTTCCATCTCCAGAATTATCCGGGATGCAGGTGCAGCATGTCTCATTAAGGAGTACACAAACTCCACCTTGGGCTGCAGTCCAGAAATCTAACACCATCCTATTTTGAAGTAACATCAGCCTTATAGCTTTCATCTCTTTATTGTTGGATTGCCATGCACTAATTGAGGCATTCATAAATAACGAGAAACGATAAGCTTGGGTTTCCACTCTTAGCATGACTTTTCCAACCCCTATTGAGGGAATCAGTGATCCAATTATTTTCTTAGCCGTGGTCCACAATTTATGGTCATCTGGGACATCACTTCCCCAAACACTGTCATGCTCTTGAACTTCTATTTCGCTTGGAAACCGTTTGTTCCTACTTTCATATTTATCCGAATCAGTTTTCTGTTTTGTGGTAATTATGAACATGTGGTCAGTTAATCCTACTGGCACGCATACTCCACCCCAATTCTCAGGCAGGTACACATACACCTTGTGTCCTCATAGCCAATATATGTCATCTACTGGTTTCATGCCCTTTTTCCCAGGTAACGCTGCATTATCCCAGTTTACAAACGAATAATTTCCAACGGGGGCAGTACTGGTCGTGTACAAAGAACTAGTATTACATGGACAGGTCTCATTTTGATCTAAAGTTTGACTTATGTTGTAACTTCTATGGACACACTTCTTGGGGGTATACAATTTTATACAATCGTCCTAGTTTCCTTATCCCGTTGCTATGAAAACAAGCTGGAAAAGTCATAGAGGATTTTAAATGTGCAACCCCCACAAAAAGATTGTGGGAACGTTGCAAGTGGTTCAAGTGCAGTAGGGAGTTTATTCGCTGTGAAATTTTGAGGACACAAATAGGACACTAAGGTACAGTTGTTCCAGTTAACCTGATGACGGCCACATCAGTCTGGAATACACAAAAAGAGCTCCTAAGTGACAATGGGAATGGATCCGATATGGGTAGAGAGGAGTTCTTTGGCATGATAGAACACACATAGCAGTTAGAATAATTATTTGATCTAGCAAGAACCTCCGCATAGTTATACCACTGATTAAGATGGTATCCATGCAGAGGGCCTTCATCTTTAACGCCTAGATGGGGGTCTGATACCCATCTTTTGCCCCGTTGTATTATCCGGATATCTGAGTGGTTATTGGAATTTATCGAGATGTTAGGACGCAGGCGGTTGTCTGTGTTCTGGCAGTAAGCTGCATGTCTGTAGGTCCTGTTGCAATTCAGAAGGAATATAACATTCAATATTAATAATACAAAACTATGCAGCTTAAAACCGTCCAATTTCCCCAAACAGGATCAGTTAGGGGATTTCTCCCCAACCTCCTGTAGCTAAACATTTTCAACCACTATAATTTGCACAAAACCTTAACCTTTAATATTTGTTTTATCAAAATAGACTGTAAATGATCAAAAATATGAGCATTAAAATTAAATACACTTAAAGGCAGCGGCCCTTCTTATTATTTTAGCAAAACTGGTAATACTCTGTACTGGGGGTTGTACAGCGCCCCTAGGAAAATGTGACCTTTTCTATTGCTTATTTACACAACACCATGATGCTTTTTTTAATACTGAAGAGATAAAAATTCTGTATATGTTGAGAGTACATTTATTTTGTCGTATGACGGTTTAATTCTGCAGTGCATGTGGCAACACTTATAAACAGTGAACAATCAAGAAGAATGTAGTACTTAATGCGTTCCATTATGTGAAGAAGCTTTGACCATTGTTCTGTAAATGAAGATCTATGTGGGAGGGGTTTCCTGCAACTCGTGTTTTAATAAAAACTCTATGCTGACGTAGAACTGTGCTCAGTTAAGAGAACTGAGTCGAGCGAACGACGTCTCGCTGTTAAAATCGATAATTGTTGTTTGTTGTTCTTATTGCTCCTTTTTACAGAAATGAACGAGTACGCTGGAAGGTGATATAAGAGCCCGAGAGAACCCAGGTGTCATAAAATTAAATAGGTGTCTGTTCCTTTAAGAGAGGCTTTAAATTAGAGTGAAAACACCTTTCCAACAATACCTAAAATAATGATGCAGCAGCAATTTTAAAAAAAATGAAAATGACAAAATCTTTAAAAGGTACAATAGATAAAATCAAGCTAAGCTAAAATATAATAATAAATGATAAGATGTAAAATAAGATGAAATATAAAATGTGAAGATACTCTTCAGTTTATGTTTGCTGTCCTCCACTGGCTCGAGGTTGCTGCAGAAACTATTTTCTTCTCTTTTTCTTTGATCTTCAGGGAATACTTAACCGGCCTGTTAAGTACTGTTTTTTTGTTTTTTCAGGCTTAAGAATTAAGTACCCCTTACCCTCCTTAGGAGTGATCTAATCCCTGATCACTCCTCCCCAACAGATTTTCTTCAGAGAGAAAAAGCCGGACTTGATAGCACCTAAGAACTTTGTTCTCCCTCTTTTTTCCCGTTCAGGGCCTCTCTTACTTCGGCGAGGGATCGTTGTGGTTCAGATGCTGGTGAACATTGGCTCCAATGATACCAGGTGGACCCTTCCCCCTTGAGTTGGACAGCATGAGTGGTTCTGGCAATAACTTGGTAGGGACCTGTCCACCTGGGTTCGTGCCACTTCCTTTGAATGACTTTCAACTAGGCATGGGCTGGTATGAGATTCTGACGGTATGATAACCGTAGGCAAAAATTTCATGGTTTCACAGTATTATGATTATAGCTCTAAAATGTGTATTTTGAATGTCTGTATTTTTTTAAAGGAAAAAACACTTTTTAGTGAGGCAGATATGGTAACTAACTAGCATGCTAAGATAAATCATCATTAGGATGCTAGTTACCATTATCTGCCTCAATTAAAAAAAGTTACTAAGGATAGAGATGAAGAAAAGATAAGGTAGTTACCATATCTGCCAAAGTGACAAGCTCATTTCACTAATGTCAGACGCTAATACGCTCATTCATTTCAAGACAGCATTAACTTTACCTTGAATTTAGCATACAACAATGGGTGGTGCTCCCGAACATGCGCGATCATATTAGATGTATTGCCTCCTCGGGCTGCCACGGTTCTCAAGCACGTATTGGACGTCGGGCGACCTTCTTCTACCAAGCCGTGAACGTCTCGCTTTTTACGGTAGCCTTAGTATTCCCAAACATCCGCTTAGAGACGGTGGAAAAAAGTTCAGCCATCACACAGCCTGCAGTGCTGGCCGTTTGTCACTGACAACAAACGCCGGTGTGCGGTGGGAGGGGAGGGAGTGACGCTTTACGCTGCAGTGTCATGAGGGATCTTTACTTTCTCCCCGACCAGATGCAAATTCAAAAAATACGCTTATACCGCAGGGGCGGTATGACAGAAAATCTTTGTGGTTTTGAAACCTTGACTTTTTCGTACCGCGATATACCTTGAAACCGGTAACCGGCCCATGCCTACTTTCAACCACACCCAGGCAGCTTCACTGGGGAGTGGAGCTGGGCCCTGTACTGCAGGAGGAGCTCTTGTGAAAGTTTTTACCAAGGCTTTTAAGATGTGATAGTCAGAAGAGAGATTCTGAAGAATCTGGTCAGTCACAGTCCGAAGTTGGGCAAAGGGTCCGTTGCATACCCTGCCAGTGAGCAATTCGCAAGGTGTAAGTCCTTTTGTCCTACAAACTGAGGACCTGATGGCCATCAGTGCTATAGGAAGGGCATCCACCCACATCAGTCCTGTTTGTGCCATTATTTTAGCTATTTTGATCTTGAGAATATGGTTCATTCTTTCCACTGACCCCTGAGACTGTGGATGATACAGAGTCCAAAATTTGTGGGTTAATCACAGCTGTTTATCCACAAACTGAAGATGCTGATTTTTAAAATGTGTTCTTGAATCACTTCGTACAGTTCGAGGAAAACCGTGCCAGGGAATGTTGTAATTAATCAAGCATTTAACAACAGTTTCACTACCCTCACGCTTGGCTGGCAAGGCTTCTGGCCAGCCTGTCAGTGGATCAGTCAGAACCATAAGGTACTTGTAGCCCTTCACCGGTATTCCCATATCAGTGTAATCAATGACAACTTCTTCACCAGGACGTGATAATTCTTTAAAGGACCCCATTTCAGGTTTAATGGTGGGTTTAGGATTAAATTCACCACACACTTTACATTCATGTAAAAAATGTTTTATCCATTCTGTCATGTAAGGGTGCCAACTAAAACATAAATTCATTTTCATCTGAGCGGCACCTACATGGGCCAAGCCATGTGCTTCTTGGAAAATCTCAGGTTTCATGTTTGCAGATAACAGTGGGCGGCCATCTGGGGCACGCCAGAGTCCCTGAGATTGTACTGCTCCCCTTTGTAGCCAAACAGATTTTTCTTGAGGCGCAGCATTGTTTTGTTCAGTTTTAATGAGATCCTCCATGTTTTCAGTATCTTCTACTACCATTGTCATCATCAAATCATGAGCCTGCTGATAGCCAGCAGCTATTTTGGCAGCTTGGTCAGCTGCCTCGTTTCCTTCAGCTTCAACTGTATTTTCTTTACTGTGCCCCTTGCATTTTTTAACAGCTAGTGCACAGGGAAGCTGCACAGCATGAAGAAGCTCAATCATTTCTTGCTGATGTTGTATTGGTTGTCCCTGAGTGGTGAGAAACCCACTCCTTTTCCATTGGGGGAGCTCAATGTGTATGCCCCCCCAGCCATACGCCGAATCAGTATGTATTGTTATTCTTTTTCCCTTTCCCCACTTAAATGCTTCAATCAGAGCCCTGATTTCTGCTTTCTGTGCTGACTGTTTCCCTTCCAGCTTCCCCTGTTTTCTTACCTGAAACCCATCGGTAGTTTTCTGCACTACTGCATACCCTGCCTGTAGATCTCCACAGGGAGACCTGAAACAGCAGCCATCAGTAAACAAGGATAGACTATCTGGGAGAGTTTGAGATTGTAAGTCTATCCAGATTTTGCTATCTTTAACCATTTTCTCAATGCAATCATGTGGTACATCTCCCCTCATCTGATCTGCCATGTTGATACCCTCATGAACAAATGTTAAATTTGGTGATTCCAAGATTTTGCTCATGCGCTGTTGTCTGAGTGTGGACATGGTAAATGCCTCAGAGTTAACGAATGCCATTACCCCGTGTGTAGTTAACACCTGGAGAGGATGCCCGCGGACAATGTGTGCTGTTTTAGAGATGAGATGGGCTAGTCCAGCTGCATGCCGGGTACGTGTTTGGTGTCTGTTTTCTGTTGTATCTAGCTTTACACTGAGATACATCAAATGTGTCTATGTCCATCTAACTTTTGAAACAGGACACCATTGATTATTCCATCAGTCTCTGAGGAGTCTAGAAAAAATTCTAGTCTGTAATCAGCCAGAGCCAAGTCTAATGCTGCTGCCAGTTCCTGTTTTAGAACAATATATGCTTCTCCTGCTGCCACCGTCCAGTTAAGAGGAGCATTTAATTGTTTCATACCATGTTCATTTACCAACGCACGCAGTGGAGTGGTCAGATTGGTATAGCTGGGTATGTAGTGACGACTAAAGTTGGTAATTTCCTAAAAAGGACAGCATTTCTTTAACCTTTAACGGTTTTGGATGTTGTAGGATTGCAGATCTGCGAGCTGCTGTTAGACCTGATCCTTGTGCAGTAATTCTTCTTCCCAAAAAGTGTACTTCTTGTCTTACTAGCTGTAACTTATACCTGGAAAACCTGTAGCCTTCTTGGGCTAATAAGCGGATAATCTTTATTGTTGCTGTGGTGCACACTTCAGCAGTTGGTGCCGCTAAAAGCAGGTCATCTACATACTGAATTGGCACACATCCTTGAGGTAATGTTAGTTTTTGTAAAGATTCTTTTAAAAGTTGGTTGAATAAACCTGGTGAGAGAGCAAAACCTTTAGGTAAGCGGGTGTATCTAAGTTGTTCTCCGTGGAAGGTAAATAAAAAAAAAACTCTAACCTCTGGTGCCAATGGTAAGCTGAAAAAGGCATTAGCCAGATCAATGCAGGTGAACCACTGTAAATCTGGTGTTAATGCACTCAGAGCAGTATAAGGGTTAGGAGTTGAAATTGGCTTTAACAATTCCTGGTTGATACCGCATAAATCATGTACCATTCAATATTTCCCAGTTCCCTGTTTCTCAACGGGAAGAATGGGAGTATTCCACGCTGAGTTGGAGGGTTCTAACACTCCTCCCACCTTGAGACCCAAAATGGTCTATGCAATGCCTTCCTCTGCCTCCGGTTTGTGTGGATACTGGGATCTCCAAATGGGGGATCCTGTTTTCATAGAAAATGTCATTGGTTGTGTGTGTACTAATCCAACATCAGTGGGTCCAGAGGACCACAGAGTGGGAGGGAGTTATTGTAGCGCTTTAACAGATGCTGGGTGATCTGTTTTTTCTCTGCCATGGAAACGGGTCAGGTGTAAATGTTCTAACAGAACTATCCCATGTCATGGTCTGAATTTTATACATGTCAGTCGAGGAGGAAAACCATATGCAGGGTATTTGAGTTGATACCTAGTCAGAGGTTTTTGTCCCTCTTTTCACCATGGGGCCTAAATCTTTAGCCTGATGTTTTGGATGTAACAGAAGAGAAACATGCAGCACTGCTTCTGAACCCATCATGTAATATTGAGCTTGTTGGGGAGTCAATTGGGCTTCTAAAGCTACTCCCTCTGGTCCCACATAGCAAGGACCGGCAATTACTGTCCAATCTTTACCTTCTAATTTTTTCTCAAACTGTTCCTGATCAATTGTAGGGTCACCCCTATCATACAGGAGGGTGACATGTAGGGGATCTGGCGGGGGAACAGAAGGATTCAAGTTCAGAAACCATAGTTTCCAGTCAGACAGAAAAGATGCAGCAGACTGTGGTCCATAGGGAGTGGTCAGCTTGGCCCAAAAGATATCTGCCACCTGTGGTGTGTCATCCTGAATAAGGAACTGTCCATCAGATCCAGAACAGAAAAAAGAATGTCCACTGGGAAGGGTAACAATCAATCCGTCAGGATTACACAGGATGGTAGCTCCAAGTTTAATGAGCAGATCCCTGCCCATTAAGTTTGCAGGTGTAACTGATGATACCACAAAGGGATGTACCATCCGCTGATTTCCCAGTTCCACAGGTAAGGATTTAGTCACAGGGAGAGACATCTGAGCCCCAGAAAACAACAACAGAAACCTTTTCTCCAGAAAGTTCAGCATGTGGAGGTGGCTTGTCCATAGTGCTATAGGTGGCACCTGTGTCGATGAGAAATGGTAATGAAAGTCCAGCAACATTCATTGTAAGTAGAAGGTCTCCTGTACCACTCTCACTCAGGCTTTTCTGTGGGCATTGTCAATAAGATGGTTGTCCCTGCCATTGGGGCGGGGCCAGATGATGCTGTGGCCCTGCTGAGACGGTGGGGGTCCCTGTGTGGGTGGGCCTTGGTTCCGCCCATAATCTCTCGCCCAGTGGCCAATTTGTCCACAAATGAAACATGCGTCTGACCTTCTACCAGGGAATCTCCCCCTTTGTCCCCTACCCCTCCCGCCACGAGCCCCCCTGTAACCTCCCCTATACTGTTGGTGATTATACACTGGAGGTGGGGCCATTGGGGCCACCTGGGGATACATCCACACTGTTTGTAATATGGGTTCAGGAGGGGGAGGAGGTGTAGGTGTAGCCACTACCAGTTGCTTCCCCTTTTTATTGCCTTTTAAATCTGATATTTTAACTTGGGCCTCCTTCAGCTGCATTTTTAACAGGGCAGTTTCCAAATCACCCTTTTCCTTCTTTTTGTCGCGATCCTCATCCTGTTCCTTTTGCAGGAAATGGGTGAGGTGCACTTACCATCTACCCTGGTCCGATCCAGGCAGATCTGGATTTTCCTTCATTTTTGTTTGAACTGATTCTGGAACCCCTCCCAAAACTGCTTCTCTATACCAACCTCTGTTTCTATCAGCTCTCCCTGAGTACTCCCCTGTCAACACTACCCACTTGTCTTTACACTGAGAAATATAATCTGTAGGAGACACCTCAGGTCTCATCCACACAAACTTGGGGACAAGCATGTGTTCCCGGCCATCGACCACGCATCTGTGTATAAATATCACAGGAATATTGGGTAAACAGAGCACCATTCCTCCTACAAGCGATATCTGCTTCTGCTTCTAAGTCTCGCAAATCTGTCAGTGTCATGCACTGTGCTGCCAAAGCTCTGAAGTCACCTAGAGCTAAAGTCTGTCCCTGAGTCACCTGATCAAACTTCCTCAGCCACAAATTGGCTCCTTCAGATAAGGATGGGAGGGACTGGGCTATTCCCTGCACATCTGCTAATTTAAGAGGTTTGTATAATCTCTCACCTTCGCGAGTCCTAATTAATGGTGCCATTGTAGCCCCTTTAAGTTGCCTCGGGGAGGTGGTTCTAAGTTATCTGGATCATCTGCATCATCTCCCCCACCCTCCTCCTTAGGAGTTTCCTCATTGTGGTGTTGTACCATTTGTCTCCATACATCTAATTCTTCTTTTGTGAAGAGCAATTCCCCTCCTTTAACGTGACGGGCTAGATTTAATGTTCCAGTTAGGCTCTTCCTCTCCTTTTCTTCCTCATCATCTTTCTTTGGTGATGTTTCTCCTGAAATTGGTCGCTGTCCCTCTATTTGTCTCTGCTCTCGATTCCCATAGGGAACCTCACGGTCCTTTGCTGGCTGAGGCTTGGGTGTGGTGTTCCTACCAGAGCGTGTTTGAACCATGTTTGAGGGTGTAAATTCCCACTCTACCTCTAGTACTTCTCCATCACTGTGCTCTTGCCTTATTACGGGATAAATACCTTGATATGATGGTGGAGAAGCTGTTGAAGACAGCATGTCCTCTTTGCAAAGATGATCGATGCCTTGTCCACAAATCCCACCGGAATACCACTTGGCTGCTTTTGTAGTTAACTTACCCTTTCTCCCCGTCAATCTACTTGCTTTTTCTGCCTCCCCTTTTAAATGCTTTTCCACTTGAAAACACACCTGACTTAATATCTATTACTTTCTACATATCCATACTTTTCCCACATCTTTTTAAATGATCCTGCTGTTTTTTTCTGAGCTTTTTCTCCCTCACTCTTAGATCCTGCCATGTTAAATATAACCTGAAGGTATTTCTGTAATTACTTACTTACTTTTTTCTTCTGACATTATAACGATATATCACGTTCCCCTTTCATAAAAAAAACAGGTTGCTTCTAGGGAAAATGCCTAGTGGCGTTCATCCAGCCCCTAAGATCCAAGCTTCTACTTGAATAATGTATTCAAGCGGGATCCGACTGGGTGTTCTAATCACAGGTCTGGATGAATTTTAGATTCCTCGTCTTCAACCTCTACTATGGAGACCTTTAATGTTGAAGCGGGTGCTGGTCCAGACCTAGTGCTTGGGCTGGCTGCAACCTCTCCCACACGCTGTTCTCACACTTATTTCTCAAAACATTCACACACTGCAGTCCTGTATTTTTTTCCCCTTATTTAATCATATAATGTTAACATTTACTAAATTCCATGCTTTCCCTAACCCTTTTGCCTTACTAACCTAGAGTCCCAGTGTCATGTTTGCAAATTAAAGGACCCAAATGCAGCAGAGTAAAATGAAAAGATTTGATTACAACAAAAACAAGGAACATAAACTTACTAAACTCAGGAGGATCAAAAGGCAGCAACGGGGAAAACAGGACCAGGTGGTAAAGAATGGCAGACAACAGGGAAGGCAGGAACCATGCAGGGAAGAAATGATGATGAACCAGTGAGTTGTGACAGAATGAGAGCTGAATATATACTGAGGAGGGAATGAGGAAGTGACAGAAAAGACCAATGACCAATTAGTGAAATGAGAGGCAGGTGAGGGCAATGAGTGAAACTGGGTTAGGAGCAGAGTAGCAGGAAGACAACAAGAAGGGCAAGGGAAACTATCTAAATAAACTATCTAAAGATAAGACTAAGGAGGACTCTAAGGGAAACTTAATAAAAAGAACAAACAAAGGAGCAGGAACCTGGGAGGCCGGCGACGAAGGAGCAGGAACCTAGGAGGCTGGCGACGAAAGAGCAGGAACCTGGGAGGCCAGCGACGAAGGAGCAGGAAACTGGGAGGCCGGCGACGAAGGAACCAGGAGACGAAGAGGACTGCGACGAGGAACCAGGAGACGATGAACCAGGAGATGAGGAGGCCGGCGACGAGGAACCAGGAGACGAGGAGGACGACGGCGGAGAACCTTGTGTCTTGGGAAACGGATGCAGAGAACCTTGTGTCTAGGGAGCCGGTGTCGACTGAGAGGACCTTGGTAGGACGCTGGAGACCCTTGAGAGGACGGAGTAAAGGACCCTCGAGAGGACAGAGTAGAGGACCCTCGAGAGGACGGAGTAGAGGACCCTCGAGAGGACGGAGTAGAGGACCCTCGAGAGGACGGAGTAGAGGACCCTCGAGAGGACGGAGTAGAGGACCCTCGAGAGGAAGGAGTAGAGGACCCTCGAGAGGAAGGAGTAGAGGACCCTCGAGAGGAAGGAGTAGAGGACCCTCGAGAGGAAGGAGAAGAGGACCCTCGAGAGGAAGGAGTAGAGGACCCTCGGCGTGGCGCAGAAGGCCCACGGTGTGGGGCAGAAGACTCACGGCGTGGGGCAGAAGACTCACACGACGTGGCGTTTGACTCGTGGCTGTGTCCCTTTGGAGACCCTCGGCGGAGTGAGGAGCCACAGGCGTGTCTTCCGGGACACCCCCTGGGGAGTCAGGAGCCAGAGGCGTGTCCACCGGGACACCCCCTGCGGAGCCAGGAACCCAAGGCGTGTCTTCCTAGACACCCTCGGCGGAGTCAGGAGACAGGGGCATGTCCTTCTGGACACCCCCTGTGGAACAAGGAGTCAGGGGCGTGTCCTTCTGGACACCGCCTGTGGAACGAGGAGTCAGGGGCGTGTCATCCAGAGCACCCACTGTGGACTGGGATGCCACCAAGGCCAGCTTCCGTTGCCTCTTATGACGTGAGCTGAGAGAGGTGGAAGAAGCTGGCTGGAGGTCCTCTTGGGCTCGTCCTGAGCTGTAGGGTTGAGACTGCGGTCGAGGCCGAGGTGGTTTTCCCAGCATTTGAGCAAAAGCTGCCTGGCAATTCCACTCCGCCTCGGCCCACAAACTGGTCAAACCGAGCTCGGAAAACAATAATTTTCATGGTCTGAGTAAGTCCATTACCTCCTCTGCAACAGAAACTCTAACCCATGGTGAGTTGAGAGTGGCCACAATGTCCAAGCTCCGTCTTAACTCTTTATATAGAGTTGGGAGAAAGAGAGCTGCTGGGTCCAACTGGCTGGTTCGTTCTGTCATGTTTGCAAATTAAAGGACCCAAATGCAGCAGAGTAAAATGAAAAGATTTAATTACAACAAAAACAAGGAACATAAACTTACTAAACTCAGGAGGATCAAAAGGCAGCAACAGGGAAAACAGGACCAGAGGGTAAAGATTGACAGACGACAGGGAAGGCAGGAAGCATGCAGGGAAGAAATGACGACGAACCAGCGAGTTGTGACAGAATGAGAGCCGAATATATACTGAGGAGGGAATGAGGAAGTGACAGAGAAGACCAATGACCAATTAGTGAAATCAGATGAAGGTGAGGGCAATGAGTGAAACTGGGTTAGGAGCAGAGTGGCAGGGAGACAACAAGAAGGGCAAGGGAAACAGAACCTTTTAAGAAACTAGAAATTATCTAAAGATAAGACTAAAGAGGACTCTAAGGGAAACTTAAAGAGACACTGCAAAACAGAAGGAAGAATTAAATGAGGAAACTGTCTAGACGGAAATAAACTAAAGGAAACAAATGAGGACACAAACAAAAGGTGAAAACATCTAAGAGCAAGAAGAAATACAGAAACAATGAAGTGCCAGAAATAACTAATAAAGACAAGGAATAACCTAACATGATAAAACTAAATAAGGAAAAGAACTAAGTTTAAACACAAACAGGAGGGACAAAACAAGAGAGCACCTCGGGGTACAGAGCGGAAGGAAATGAAGTGGAAGGAAAAACTCAAAATATCCACGGAACCTGACACCCAGACTCTGGTGCGACGTTTTCTGTCACAGGACCAGGTTTGAGAGTCCTCATTTCTCTGGTCTGATCTGTGTCCCAATCTGCGGTCCAACCGTTGTACGTTAAGTCCCGTTGGACTTAACGTTGGAGCGATCACCTCCAGAGGAAAGCAAAGGTAAGTCTTAATTCTCTATTTACCTATAAATACTTCTTAATTTTGGCACTTCAGGCTAGTTATGAGACAGGCATGTTTTGGAAATGTTCAATATAGCAGTTTTATATAAAGGGTACTGCTTACTGTGTTTATAACTTAATTTCCCTCTGGGATCAATAAAGTATTTTTGAATACAGCTACTCCTGTCCCACTACCAACCGTCAGGTGTCGTTTTAAATACTTACTTTTTGCCACCAAACCGGGCGGAAACATCAAATTGTTGAGAGGAGATTTTTAAGTGAAAGTCTGCGCCTCGCGCTGCTATGCTACCGGTCCCTGACCAGCCTGTTGTCTGCGAACTCGTCTCTCCCATTCTGAGAGACAGCCTCTCTTACAGGATCCAATCAGTTCAATAATACATATTCATATATATGCAAAGTGTGACTGTAGTCCTTCCCTGATAGGTTAAGCCCTTTTAATATATTCCTTTTCTGTTGCTAAGCAGAAAGCCTTTCTTCTTTGGTCTCATGGTCTCACCACACCATTTGCACAATCAAACCACCAGATGTTTCCTGTTTTTTCAGAGAATCGTGACCCATTCCCTTCTGACCCATGGGTCACATCCTGTGTTAACACTTTTTTGCATTTAGTTAATTATTTTAGCACCCAACCCCTTCACCTCTAGGCCTGTTAATTCATTCAATGCTTGTTTAAACGTTTTTATTAACATTACCAAGATCAAATTAACTCTGGAAGTTAACTTAGGCAACACACATTCTTAAAAGGTTACACACAAGGGAAGACAAACAACATATATTTGCAAAATCTCTCCAAGAAATGTCAAGTGAAATGGTGAATTAACTGCAGGCTATGTCACTGTGTTAGCTGCATATGGGATTAGCTGCAAACTAGCCTAGGCTGTGATCTGCAGTTAACACAGAGCACACTGAACTCAGTTTAATTTTTATGAGCACTGGTATTGAAAATCTGAATTGTACATTTGCATCCAATTAAAATAAATGCAGGTTACCATGAAGTTAACTGCTAGTTGGAACAGAGTGCTGTGTTTACACAAGCACAATAAACATTTAAATTTAAAATTTCAGGTTCTGGAAAAATTTAAGTTTAAAATGTAGTAATGAAATTAACTGCTGGTTAGGTCAGGGCTCCTGTGTTTTGCACAAAGCACACTGAGATAAGTTGCAGCTTGATTACAGTTTGAGAAATGTTAACAATTAATTTAAATGTACTTTAAATAATAAGAATTGTCCAAATGTAGGTAATCTGATGGGATTAACTGCAGGTTAGCTCAGGCTCCTGTGTTTTGAACATAGCACCCTGAGATAAGTCACAGCTTCTGAGCATCAGCATGCAGAAAACTTTGATTAAAGTCCACTGTTTAAGCTGAATCAAGCGTCCAAAAACACACAATGCAGCATCAAAATCAACTGAAGATGATCTATGTAGCTTATTTCAGCTTCAAAGGCAAGAGAAGAAATTTCTAAGAGTTACCAACACCTGTCCGCTTCAAGGTTTGGAATAATAACTCTAAAAATGTAATAATCTGCCATACATATATGTATGCAGTAAAGTCATTTCCACTCAACGTCCCTAACACGGCTGCACCGATTATGTTGTGCCACAGATAGGTAGGATTTGGCTATGAACAAATATGAATAATTACCTAGGGCAATTATTAATAAGCTTAATAATTTTATGTAAAATTTACCGAGTTTGGGGGCACCACCTGGGGGATTCCAGGAATTTATATATAGCCAAATTGTTCAGTCTCAGTTTATGCTTATGATTACCAGCCTGATAAAGCTGAGATAATTAAAGAATAGATGAAGGAATACGTTCTTACGCTGTGAACATTAATTAAACGCATTACTCCAAGTAATCCCAGACAACTTCTCTTTAAGTTAAGGGGAATTTATTTAGAAAATAGATCAACCTGACAGCCAAACATTTCATAAATTTATCCCATCTATTCTAAAGCATGAAACTACTTCTACAGATCTTAGAAAACCATAATAGGTGAACATTAAACAATTAACATGACATGTATCAGTAAGATCAGCTGAGGTTGGGGTCAGAAAAGGAGGGGGTGGCCCTCACTCCAGGGGGCTCAGCTAAGATAGCCTGTGGGACAAAGAGTCATAAATCTCAGCTCTGTGCCAAGATGGAGACCTGCACATGGCGTGTAACAGTTCGGATATGGCTCACTTCTGACTTGAGAACATTTGAAATGGGCGCGACTCCCACTTCTTATAGCCCTTTGGCCACGGACCAATAGGAGTGTGTTGGGGGTCACTGCTGGGATTGCTGGGAAATGTGGTCTGCTCAGTCCATCTTTGAAATGGCTCCCGGCCATCCAAAAGTCTGTTCCGTTCATCTTAATAGAAATGGATTCACAACCGCAGCTTCCCTCTGCACTAGCTGTTAAAAAATGCAAGGGGCACAGTAAAGAACATACAGTTGAAGCTGCAGGTAATGAGGCGGCTGACCAAGCTGCCAAAGCAGCTCCTGGGTATCAGCAGGCTCATGATTGGATGATGACAATGGTAGAAGAAGATACTCAAAACATGGAGGATATAATTAAATTGAACAAAACAATGCTGCGCCTCAAGAAAAATCTGTTTGGCTACAAAGGGGACCAGTACAATCTCAGGGACTCTGGTGTGGCCCAGATGGCTGCCCAGTGTTACCTGCAAACATGAAACCTGAGATTTTCCAAGAAGCACATGGCTTGGCCCATGTAGGTGCTGTTTAGATGAAAATAAATGTATGTTTTTGGTGGCACCCTTACATGACAGACTGGATAAAACATTTTTTCCATGAATGTAAAGTATGTGGTGAATTTAATCCTACACCCACCGTTAAACCTGAAATGAGGTCCTTTACAGAATTATCACATCCTGGTGAAGAAGTTGTCATTGATTACACTGATATGGGAATACCGGTGAAGGGCTACAAGTACCTTTTGGTTCTGACTGATCCACTGACAGGCCAGCCAAGTCTGAGGATAGTGAAACTGTTGTTAAATGCTTGATTAATTATTACATTCCCTGGCAACGTTTTCCTCGGACTATGCGGAGTGATTCAGGAACACATTTAAAAAATCAGCATCTTCAGTTTGTGGAAAGACAGCTGGGATTAACCCACAAATTTGGGACTGTGTATCATCCACAGTCTCAGGGGTCAGTGGAAAGAATGAACCAGAATCTTAAAACCAAAATAGCTAACCTAATGGCACAAACAGGACTGACATGGGTGGATGCCCTTCCTATAGCACTGATGGCCATCAGGTCCTCAGTTTGTAGGACAAAAGGACTTACTCCTTGCGAGTTACTAACTGGCAGGGTTTTTAACGGACCCTCTGTCCAACTTCCGACTGTGATTGACCAGATTCTCCAGAATCCCTCTTCTGACTATCACATCTTAAAAGCTTTGGTAAAATCTTTCACAACAGCTCTTCCTGCAGTACAGGGCCCAGCTCCACGCCCCAGTGAAGCTGCCTGGGTGTGGTTGAAAGTCATTAAAAGGAAGTGGCACGAACCCAGGTGGATGGTTCCCTACCAAGTTACTGCCAGAACCACTCATGCTATCCAACTGAAGGGGAAAGGTTCCACCTGGTATCATTGGAGCCAATGTTCACCAGCATCTGAACCACAACGGTCCCTCGCAGAAGTAAGAGAGGCCCTGAAGGGGGCAAAAGAGGGAGAACAAAGTTCTTAGGTGCTATCAAGCCCTGCTTTTCTCTCTGTCGGGGAGGAGTGATCAGGGATTAGATCACTCCTAAAGAGGGTGAGGGGTACTTAATTCTTAAGCCTGAAAAAAAAACAAAAAAAACATATACATTTTGTAAAGGCTGGTTAAGTATTCCCTGAAGATCAAAGAAAAAGAGAAGAAAATAGTTTCTGCAGCAGCCTCGAGCCAGTGGAGGACAGCAAACAGAAACTGAAGATTATCTTCACATTTTATATTTTATCTTATTTTACATCTTATCATTTATATTATATTATATTTTAGCTAAGCTTGATTTTATCTAATGTACCATTTAAAGATTTTGTCTTTTGCATTTTTTTATAATTGCTGCTGCATCATTATTTTAGGTATTTCTTAAAACAAAGCATCATGGTGTTGTGTGAATAAGCAAGCTGAGAAAAGGTCACATTTTCCTAGGGGCGTAGTACGACCCCCAGTACAGAGTATAACCAGTTTTGCTAAAATAATAAGGACTGCTGCCTTTAAGTGTATTTAATTTTAATGCTCATATTTTTTATCATTTACTGTCTATTTTTGAAAAAATATTAAAGCTTAAGTTTTTGTGCAAATTATACTGGTTGAAAATGTTTAGCTACAGGAGGTTGGAGAGAAATCCCCTAACTGATCCTGTTTGGGGAAATTGGACGGTTTTAAACTGCGCAGTTTTTGTATTATTATTAATATTGAATGTTATATTCCTCCTGAATTGCGACTGGCCCTACAGACATGCAGCTTACTGCCAAAACACAGACAACCGCCTGCGTCCTAACATCTCGATAAATTCCAAAAACCACTCAGATATCCGGATAATACAATGTGGCAACAGATGGGTATCAGATGGATGTCCTTACTCTGGAAGGTAGTGGCTTTCCTAGGAATTTTGATGTTAATATTTTTCCTGCTGACATGTTGCGTAATACCTTGTTTTAAAATTATGGTAAAGAAAATGATCTCTCAAACACCACTCAGAGGACAATACATGTTAGTTCCTATAAAAGAAATGGAACAGGCAGAATTACAAAAGTAAGAGTAATAGTGGATTCACCTCGCAGACTTTCACTTAAAAATCTCCTCTCGACATAACGTATTTATTTCAGATCATAAATATCCCCATTCCAGCCAATAAAATCCCTTCCAGCATCCACTGAGAGAATAAAATTTTTATCAGCAGATATAGAAGATGCATCCAGAACATGAAGTAACCGGCGTATGTTATCGGATGCATATCTTGACTTTATAAAGCTTGTTCGATCAGGATGTACAAGATGTGGCATTTGATTTTCCAGTCTCATAGCTAATATTTTTGTATACACCTTGATCACAGTGTTCAAGAGGCTAAGAGGACTATGAGAGTCACACTCAGTTGGTGGTTTATCTTTTTTTAATCAATCAATCAAACTTTATTTATAAAGCGCTTTTCATACAACAATTGCAGCTCAAAGTGCTTTAAAGACCACATTCCCATCCCTCCCCAAAATAATTGAAAGAATGATTATAGTTATACCCCCCTTCTCCAGACCCAAACTTCATGGATGCACGCAGCAATAAATAGGACATTGGGCTGAGTAAAGCCCAATTTTAAAAGAAAGGAAATAAAAGTCACATTACAGTTATCAGTAAAAGATCCATTCCGTATTGAAAAATGTATCATTTGTAAAAGAGATGGATCAAGCGTAGTCCTGAAGGAAATATAGAGCTCAGGAGGGATCCCATCTTTGCCTGGAATTTTACCTTTATTCATACAATGTATTGCTTGGGTTAGTTCTTTTAATGTAGGTGGAAGTTTAAGAGAATCTGCGATTTCAGATGTCATTTTAGGTAATTCAAGTGAATTTAAAAAAAGATTGCATCTCTCATTGTTGTGAATAACTTCTGGGGTATACAGTTGTTTATAAAACTTTTGGAAGACATAATTCATACAGACTGTATCAGATGTAATGGTTCTCTCCTCTGTCATAATCACAGGAATAATTATTTAGCTAATTGTTCGCAGTTCCTAATTCTTTGTGCCAAAAGGCTACTAGGAGAGGCATCAACTTAAATTGATTTATATTTGAACTTTATTCCATTCCTCTTGGTTCTTGTTGATTTATTTTAGTATGACTGATGGGTTTTTTTCTTCACCGTTATTAGAGAAATTAAGCTTTTGATGTTGGTTTAGTTCCTGTGTGTATCATCTTTTTGCAGCAAAAACAGGAAACAATAACTTACAAAACACAGGAGAACCAACAAATGCAGCGACAGTGAAACCAGGAACTGGAAAGGAGAGTTTGACCAACAACATGGAAGGCAGGAACCAGGCAGGGAAGAATGACGACGGACCAGCAAGAAGGGACTGAATGAGAGCTGTATTTATACTGAGGAGGGAATGAGGAAGTGACAGAGAAGACCAAAGACTAATTAGAGAGAAGCAGAGGCAGGTGAGGGCAATTAGTGAAACTGGGTCAAGAGCAGAGTGGCAGGGAGACAACAGGAGAGGAAGAATGGCAAGGGAAACAGAAAACTCTTAAATAAGAAACTAGAAACTAACTAAAGATAATATGTGTAAGGGGGAATCTAAGGGGAACTTAAGGAAACACTGGAAAACAGAAGGAAGAAACAAATAGGGAAACTATGGAGCTAGAATTGGGACTTTAGTTTTGTACTTGTAACTTTTGGTTTTGTACTTGTAACTTATTATTTGTACCTATAACTTAAGTTTTGTACTTATAACTTACATTTTGTAACTTGGACACATTTTAAAAATACAAGTTTCAAGTTTCAGGTTTCGAGTTTCAAGTTACAGATAATTTTTTACCATATTTGGCTTGCCTGGAAGAACCAATAAGTGGCTTGCTGATTTTGACCAACAAATCATGTTACTCTATCCAGTCATGGCGAGAGGAAGGTAGGGCTCTGCACTGTTCACAACCAAACAGGATTACCTTCACACTCTTTACCAGTAGGTGGTGGTAATGCGCCTCACTAGTTGTCAACCACCAGTATACACTGAACAAAAGAGGTTAGTTGCTTAGATCAAATAAATATGATTGACTAAAAATAACAGGAGTAATAAAAATTAAAATAGAAAAACCTATGTTAATATAGTTGGTTTCTCACGATTTCATACACTCAAACGTGTGTGTCTGCGTGTGTGTTTGTGTTCGTGTGTGCACATCCTCTTGTCATCCTTCCTGCTCTCAGACCAAGATAACAGGTGTTGTGCCATAAGGTGATCAGCCACCGCCACGGGTTAGGTAACTGTTTCTCGATGCAAGTTACATAGATGGCGGCTTAAAATTCGGCAAATCAAACATTATTGATATTGAAAAAGCACAAATATCCTTGTCAAGTACTGTGGCAGATGTTTGTCTCCATTTAATTTCAATAATTCTCTGTGTTTTCTATTTCAGAAGTTGTTTGAAATGTTCAGCGTTTATCCTTAACGGTCACAATGTGTAAACCTGAATGTAATATTTTCATTTGATGGTTTGTGGTAAGAATTGGATATCTGTATGCTCAGCCTTGATAGTAATTCAAAATTAATGTAACATAACGCTGCTGCATTGAATTTAAAGTGAAAAGTTTTTGTTTTGACAATATTTCAATGTCATAGCCTACAATGTGTTATACTGTTTATATTGTTTTTATTTCTATTTAGTTAGTTATGAAGCTATAGTTAATAGTTTTTGTTGTTGTTACTATAGAAACTCTCTAGGGCACATTTTCACTTGAAAAAACTTGGTCAAATTGATAAAGCTCCTATGGCTTTATGATTACACTGTGTTACTTTCTATAAATTACTTTGTGCTGTTTAAAGTGTAACTGAACCCCATGAAAAATCATAACCCCGCCCCCAGATAACATTTGAAAAATTCTACAAAGTGGGCGGTGCCAGGAGGCACGGAGGGGTATGGCCAAGTGTTGAGGAAAAGCGGAGGGGGGAACATGGGGGTGTGTTCAGGAGGACAGTAACAGCTCGCTTAATGTGACACTGAAACATGGACAGTGACCAAAGTGACATTGGCAGTTTTGCGACTGATCAATCTGATCAACATTCATCTGTTTTGAATGTTAGCCTATGTTAGCATTACCACTCAGAGACCGGACTCCTCCTGTCTCCCTCTGCCTCAGCAGCACCGAGCTCGGGATTTCTCTTGTCAGTATGTAAGGAACAGGTGTGTGAACAAGCAGGCATTAATTACAATATAACCACTTTCAATACCCAAACAATAGTGTGACCTGTTATATATATTTTTTCCTTAAAAGTAAGACAATAAATACACAAAGCCTACATTTGTAAGTGAATAGAAAGTAATATAAAATAAACATGCATGTTTTGCCATTGAAAATATATTATTTGGTTAAGTCAAACGTGTTTTCCATTACAAATGCTAAAGCTTTACAGAATATTATGTTTTATTATGACACAGGTGACGCAGGTGAGTTTAGGGAAACTAGAAGAAGTGTGAAAGGGAGAGCAGAGTCTACCCAGAGGCCGCAGCTCAAAATATAGATTCTGATATTGTTAATGGATGTCTTGAAAAGAACAATGTAGATCTGAACATATGCTGAAATAAATCAACCCTGTGAAGCAATGGACCCTCATTTGCACTGAATTTGGCAATAAATAAAAAAAAGAATACTCTGAATTACAAGGCTTTACAGAACAGTGTGCTGTTGTAGCTTTTACATGTATAGTTAGAATAGAATAGAATAGAATAGAATAGAAAACCTTATTGTCTGACCCCAAAAGGTTACGGAAATTCATCTTTGACAGGGCTCCACATTATCTCTATACACACCTACAAAACAATAAAAGATCAGATTGGATTGTTTGTATGAATGTATTGAAATGACTTCTTGTTAAGTGCCTTGAGATCTGTAGTGAATCAGCGCTATATAAATAAACTGAATTGAACTGAATTGAATCTAAGACCACATATATCTGAATTAAAATCCAACGCATTGATACTTAAAAGACTATTTATTAAATCGTTGTAAAAATTCCCTTACTATTAAGGGCTGTGAGTGCAGTTGGAAGAAATAATTTTTTAGACCGTTTTTTTGACCAGTGGGACTTCTACCTGATGGGAGAAGACTAGAGGGATGATGGGGTTGAAAGGCAAGGCAAGGCAAGGCAAGGCAATTTTATTTGTATAGCACACTTTCAACAGCAGGGCAATTCAAGGTGCTTTACATGATTTGGTGATTTAAAAAACAAAACAAACAGACATGGAATATAACATTGGAAATTAAAAGTAAAAGAAACACACATTACACATGATACACAATAAAGCAAGAGAAAGATCAATAAAGCAAGAGAGCATGAACACATTTGATACATATGACATCAATCATTTACTCAAAGGCAAATCTAAACAGATGGGTTTTTAGTCTCGATTTAAAGCAGTTCAGAGTTTCAGCAGCTCTACACTCGTCAGGTAGTCTGTTCCAGATATGGGGAGCATAGAAACTGAAAGCTGCTTCTCCATGTTTAGTTCTGAGTCCAGGGATGTTTAGTAGGCTAGAGTTGGAGGACCTTAGTGGTCTTGGTGGTTGGTACCGTGACAACAGGTCTTCAACATATTTTGGTGCTAAGCCATGTAATGATTTATAAACTAGTAAAAGTATTTAGAAGTCCATTCTCTGAGCTACAGGGAGCCAGTGTAACGACTTTAGAACTGGGGTGATATACTCTACTTTCCTGGTTCTAGTGAGGATGCGAGCAGCAGCGTTCTGGATCAGCTGCAGCTGTCTTATTGACTTTTCAGGCAGACCTGTGAAGATGCTGTTGCAGTAATCAATCCGACTAAAGATATACGCATGGGTGAGTTTTTCTAGGTCCTGTTGCAACATCAGTTGGGGTGATGTGCTCTACTTTCCTGGTCCTAGAGGGATCCTCTGTGATCAGGGTGGCTTTCCTGATCACAGAGCATTCATACAAAAGCAATAGTGGAGAACTTGTGGTAAACCAATTATTTTGCCCGCTTGATCTACAATCCTTGACAGTTTTGTTTTTTGTTTACTGGTAAGAAAGTTGTACCAGAATGTGATGTTAAAAGTTAGAATGGATTCTAGAAGTGACCGGTTAACCTTGATTAAAATATTTGCCTTAACCTTAAAATTCCTTAGCTTCCTGAGGAGATGGAGGCGCTGGAGTGCTTTATTATAGATTGTATCTGAATGGATTTGGAAGGATAGATGAATGTCTATCTGTGTCCCCAAATATTTAAAACACTCCACCTGCTCAACCTGTTCTCTCTAAAAAGACAATGGTTTAAAAAGCTGAGATGTAGTGGCAGCTCTGGCTCTACCTACACAGCACAGTTCCATTGTTTTTGAAACATTTAACTCAAGCGATTTTTCATTAAAGGTTCTTAGCCGGTCATCCACCGCTACTTGGTACTGAGTTAAAGCCGTCATGCAATCGATATGAGCCACCAGGGCCATGTTATCTGCATATTTTAAAAGACTCATTCCCTTACTGCTACATGTAATGTGGTCAGTGTAAATAGAAAACAGAATTGGGGATAAAACACATCTTCGAGGAAGCCCTGTGTTTAAAACCAAGTTACTTGACTTACAACCATTTAAAAACACATGCCGTACCCTATCCTTTGAAAAATCTCTTATTCATTACATGATTTTAATAATAATAGGTTGTGATATGAAGTGGGCCTGTCTAAGGCATGAAACTCCAGGGCAGAAAATGAGTCCCACTCTGGCCCTACATGAGATGGTCCTGAGAGATCAACCATAATCAGATGAATGACGTCTGAGAAACCGTCAATCAATTGTTTTCCGTTAATGCATGATCGGATACCCAGAGATCCCCTCTCCTCTATGACACATTGTGGAGGATTTTGAGGTATTCCTTGACCAGACGGGATATGTAGTCCCACCAACAAGGTTCGAGTCTTCCCAAAGCTCTTCTTCAAGTAGAACATGGCTGGAAAACCTTTAAAAGGAAGTGGGATCCTGATCAGATTTCAGAACGACCTCAAGTGACCACCACCAGAAATGGAGAAGCAGCAGTTCTCCTTTGAATTCCCCCCGAATAACAGAGGTCCTCACTCTCCCTCTAAAGCTGACTCCAGTCACCCCACTGAGGAAGCTAATTTTGGCTGAAAGGAAAATCCAAGATCTCTTTCCTTCAGCCATGATCTATATCTCATGACCATTCATCATTTGGAGACTACTTCGATTGGAGCTGCTACTCCTTTGCACTGAAAGAAGTAAGTCACCCATGATATGGTCAAATTTCAATCCCAGCTTCCTCCTGTCACATGTTCGATGTGCCCCTGGGCCAGGCACTTAACCCCAACTTACCTGCCGAGCTCTGTATCAGTCTGTAAATGTGCGCACGTTTGTGAGTGCGAATTGTTGAATGTGCCTCCAGTGTAAAGCGCTTTGAGTGGTCAGTATGACTAGGAAAGTGCAATAGTCCATTTCTGTCCATTTACCATCTACAGTATATATATATATATATATATATATTCTGACCTAAAATACCATTGGTGATCACCCATGAACATAGGGATTAGTATTATGGATTAATCTAAAGTGGCAAAGCTGGGGCTTAAGCCCCTCAACTCTTAATCACAACATATTATGAAACTATGATTCTTGCTCAAATACTGTGCTTTTTTTCTTTTTTATAGCAATTATGAGTTTAGTTCTATTTGCAAATATCAAGTAGGCGTCTTATAATTAAGGCAGTTATCTCTGTGGTTAAAACAAATCAGTTTATGGTCTTTCCAGCACCTTGAATTGCCTTGTTGTTGAAAGTGTGCTGTATAAATAACATTTCCTGGCTGGCCTTCGATGTGATATCTGTTGGAGAATGTGATAAATGCAGTCTGTTCTTTTGTTTAACTTTGTGTGTCAAGACTAAGGGAAGTAACTTTTAGTGTGGGGGTAAGAACTTTCTTAAGGAAATGTGCTTATAAGGAGCTGACTTTGCAAAAATATGCTGTGCAAACAGGATGCACCTACAAACTGTTAGAAACAGTTCTGCTGTGTGTTGTATGGTGATAAGATAAGACAATGGGGGTGTGGTGCAACGGTTCAAATGTGTGAATAAATAGAAGCTGTGATTCTCAACATCTTTGAGACTCTGCTGGAATGGAACTCAGACTGGTGTGTCATTTCTGTTACTGCACGGTCTCCCTCAATTGAGCAAACACATTTCACATCTCCTCTGTGCGTGCTTTCCTTTCTAGGTTACCTATGAGTTAAATAACCTAACATTTCTGGTGCCGTGACTCGACGCTTGGTCCTCGGGGGAAGGTCTTCGCCAGAGGGCTGAAAGGGACCTCGCCTTCACCAAAGTCCAGGCTGCGTTTTTGCTTCACTGGCCAGCTGTCTTAGCTCCGCCGGACAGCTTCACCCCTGGTCCCTTGCGATCGACTGGGTTTGAATCGCTCGCACAGGGGGGAGATTGAGTACCAGTTTGGTTTTTTGCACCCTTATTTAAAAAAAATATCTAACTAAGACATAGAGGGTATAGTTCTGCTGTTCAGGTTTAAAAGACGTTTTAAACCTCTGACTAGGGAGTCAGGTATTGAGCCTTCCCGGGATAAAATAGGGACAAAATAGGAATAAAATAGGTACAGTTGATTATATGGGAAGGTTGTAACGGATTAGATCGGTGAAATCTAAAACCACCTCAGAGGGATATAAAGAACGCCACTGAAAGCAGTAAAAATACGAAACAGCAGAACTCAAAAACAAAAGTACCGGCCCTAGGTTGGTATAAGTTAAGCAGGCACACGACATAATCCTTATGCATGCCATTTCCTCCTGAAACCTGACGGTGTTAACGTACGGAGAGAAAGGCATTCAAGGGACGTCCTGTGCGGATCTAAAAATTGTACTGTTCTTAGATTAGAAAAGTCTATTGACTCAAAATAAGGGTACATGAAACCGGAACATAGAACTATACGATCCTTAAAACAATTAAAACAAAAACAAAAAATAAATTGGAACTAATGCCTGATTTTATCCAGAAAAAAACAACGTTTCTTATTGCGTGTTTTACTATCATTTTAATTGTAATAATCGTTGTAGTAATTTTAGAATTATTGGGATTTATTCCTGCAGATTTCACCCGACCAATTAACAACACTAATTAAAATGGGTGCTGCAGAGTCTGCCCTCTTAAAGGGGGATCTCAAATATATGCACACAAAGCATCCAACAAGTTTAAAATACATAAAAAGATGGCAACAAAAATACAAAGTTGATGGAAAATTAAAAGGGGACCAATGGGACATTTTAATCACCCAATTGGAAGCAAAAGTTGCAACCTCCACTGGCAAAAAGAAAGAAGTGAAAGATGATCCGTCCATCCATCCATCCATTTTCTTCCGCTTATCCGGGGTCGGGTCGCGGGGGCAGCAGCCTAAGCAAAGAGACCCAGACTTCCCTCTCCCCAGCCACTTGTTCCAGCTCCTCGGGAGGAACCCCAAGGCGCTCCCAGGCCAGCCGAGAAACATAGTCCCTCCAGCGTGTCCTGGGCCTTCCCCTGGGCCTCCTCCCGGTGGGACGTGCCTGAAACACCTCACCAGGGAGGCGTCCAGGAGGCATCCTGACCAGATGCCCGAGCCACCTCAACTGACTCCTCTCGATGTGGAGAAGCAGCGGCTCTACTCTGAGCCCCCTCCGGATGACTGAGCTTCTCACCCTATCTCTAAGGGAGAGCCCAGACACTCTACGGAGGAAACTCATTTCAGCCGCTTGTATCCGTGATCTCGTTCTTTCGGTCACCACCCAGAGTTCGTGACCATAGATGAGGGTAGGAACGTAGATCGACCGGTAAATCGAGAGCTTCGCCTTTTGGCTCAGCTCTCTCTTCACCACGACAGACCGGTAGAGCGCCCGCATAACTGCAGATGCCCCACCAATCCGTCTATCGATCTCCCGCTCCATTTTTCCCTCATTCGTGAACAAGACCCCCAGATACTTGAACTCCTCCACTTGGGGAAGGACCCCATCCCTGACCCGGAGGAGGCACCCCGCCCTTTTCCGGCTCAAGACCATGGCCTCGGATTTGGAGGTGCTGATTCTCATCCCAGCCACTTCACACTCGGCTGCGAACAGCTCCAGCGAAAGCTGTAGATCACGCTCCGATGAAGCCAACAGGACCACATCATCTGCAAAAGCAGAGACCCGATCCTGAGGCCACCAAAACGGATCCCCGCAACGCCTTGGCTGCGCCTAGAAATCCTGTCCATAAAAGTTAGGAACAGGATCGGTGACAAAGGGCAACCTTGGCGGAGTCCAACTCTCACCGGAAACAAGCCCGACTTACTGCCGGCAATGCGAACCAAACTCTGGCACCGGTCGTACAGGGACCTAACAGCCCGTATCAAGGGGCCCGGTACCCCATACTCCCGGAGCACCCCCCACAGGGCCCCCCGAGGGACACGGTCGAACGCCTTCTCCAAGTCCACAAAACACATGTAGACCGGTTGGGCGAACTCCCACGCACCCTCCAGGACCCCGCTGAGGGTGTAGAGCTGGTCCAGTGTTCCACGGCCAGGACGAAAACCGCATTGTTCCTCCTGGATCCGAGGTTCGACTATCCGTCGGACCCTCCTCTCCAGAACCCCTGAATAGACCTTACCAGGGAGGCTCAGAAGTGTGTTCCCCCTGTAGTTGGAACACACCCTGTGGTCCCCCTTTTTAAACAGGGGTACCACCACCCCGTTCTGCCAATCCAAGGGAACTGCCCCCGATGTCCACGCAATATTGCAGAGCCGCGTTAACCAACACAGCCCCACAACATCCAGAGCCTTGAGGAACTCCGGTCGAATCTCATCCACCCCCGGAGCCTTGCCACCGAGGAGCTTTTTAACGACCTCGGTGACCTCGGCACCAGAGATTGGAGAGCCCGACCCCAAGTCCCCAAACCCTGCTTCCAGATTGGAAGGCGTGCCGGTGGGATTGAGGAGGTCTTCGAAGTATTCCATCCACCGACCCAAAACTTCCCGCGTCGAGGTCAGCAGCACACCATCCCCACTGTAAACAGTGTTGGTGGCAGACCGCTTTCCCCCCCTGAGACGCCGGATGGTGGACCAGAATCGCTTCGAAGCCGTACGGAAGTCGTTTTCCATGGTCTCTCCAAACTCCTCCCACGCCCGAGTTTTTGCCTCAGCAACCATCCGAGCCGCATCCCGCTTGGCCTGTCGGTACCTATCAGCTGCTTCAGGGGTCCCACAAGCCAAAAAGACCCGGTAGGACTCCTTCTTCAGCCTGACAGCATCCCTTACCGCCGGTGTCCACCACCGGGTTCGGGGTTGCCACCGCGACAGGCACCGACCACCTTGCGGCCACAGCTTCGGTCAGCCGCCTCGGCAATGGAGGCGCGGAACATGGTCCACTCGGACTCGATGTCCCCCGCCTCCCCCGGGACGTGTTCAAAGTTCTGCCGGAGGTGTGAGTTAAAGCTCCTTCTGACAGGAGACTCTGCCAGACGTTCCCAAACAATTGAAAGCAGACGTGAAAGATGATCAATTGCGAATTGCTAAAATATGGGCTGCAGAAACTAGGACCCGTAAAGCTGCTATAAATAACAAAAAGAAAACTAAACAGGGTGGAGGCGACAGCAATGGCACTTTTTTCCTAAAGAAGTTGAGTGATGAGCTTTCAACTCTGCCACCACCCTATGCACCAGCACAACAGCAACAGCAGCCAGCAGCTGCCCCACAGGCCCCCCTTCCAACAGACCCCACTGGGGGTCCTCCTCCAGACCAATCATCTGAATCTCAGTCAGAGGAGGATGGTGAGGAAGCCTCTGCCCCACCGCCTAAACCGTCTAGGAGCAGGAAACATAATAAAGGGAGAAAGAAAGGTGACAAAGGCAAAAAGGGAACTGAATCTGGCCCGTCAGGACTCTACCCCATGGTGGAAGTTCCCCGTTCAGATCTAACCCAACCACGCCAATATGTTTTTAGGCCATGGACTTTAAAAGATGTCAAAGAAGTGGTTGAGCAAATAAGCCCGCACCGCGATGATTCAAACAAATGGGTTGAAGACGTGATTGATATTGTCAAATCATACAAATTGAATGGCATAGAATTAGGCCAAGTTGTGGCAGGAGCTTTAGGAAAAGATTGGCATGTTGTAAGAAGCGACTATACCGGAACAGATCCACAAGGAGCAGTGCTCCAGTTTGAAAATGATTTTGGTGGCGATTTGAGAACACAGTTTGATGCACTGGCAACCAGAGTGAGGGACAGATTTAAAAAGAAACCTGATTATGGCCATATGGCATCAATCAAACAAAAACTAGGTGAATCAGTGGATGACTTTAGGTTCCGTTATCAGAACGAACATGACATTCATTGTGGACTAGACCGCAATGATGCTGATAATAGCGCATATCAGCGACATTTGTGTAACGGACTACTTAATAGTTTTTATCCTACAATTACTAATTGGATTAAAAATCATCTCCTCACCTGGGAAACATGTAACTTGATTGATCTGATGGCAAATGCTAGATTTGCTGAAGGAGTAATGGAAAGGAAAGGTAATAAGCCAAAGCCTCCCTCTGGCCCCTCCGCGCAAGTTTTTTATGGAGATTAAGTAGAACAGGAAGTGTACTATCAAGGACCTCATAGAGGAGGTCAGAGACACAGTGGTAGGGGAAGAGGTGGAGGATATCAGGGTAGATGGCAGGATAGAGGATCACAGGAAGTAGGCCCCACATGTTGGGTGTGTGGGGGCAAAGGACACATTTCTCATGAATGTTTCGGTAAATCAAACAGGGGGAGAGGAGGTAACAGAGGAAGAGGAAGAGGAGGTTATGGTCCGTCCCCAAGAGGACCAACAGACCACTCTCAGTTTAGGGATAATTTTCGGGAATGACTAGCTTCATCACCCGTTGAGAAGACTGACAGTGACGTGATCGTAGATTGTTGCGGTGCTTGGGAATTGCTTAATGTGCTAAAAGAAAAACCTTACGTTACTCTTTACGTGGACGGCCAAAAGGTAGAGTTCCTATGTGATACAGGAGCATGTAGGACTGTAATTTCTTCAGGAGTAGAATTACCTAGGAGTAGAAATACCATTTTGGTAAAATCAGCAGATGGAGCTACTACTCTCTCCTACCTGTCCAAGCCCATTTTCATAACAGACACTCACTCAGGAAACAGAACTAGAACCGCAGTAGTTCTGTCTCCAGAATGTCCTTTGAACCTACTGGGAAGAGATCTGATGTCAGCATTAAAAATATCCATCATTCCTGTGGGAGATGGTATGAGAGCAGTGAGGCATGAATCTGACTCTGATTGTTATTACACTCAGGGAGTACCAGGAGGACAGGGAGTGTATTACTCTCTGCAGGTAAATTTTCAATATAATATTGAAGAGATTACCTACTTTGTTCAAACTGCCTTAAAAGCCACAACAGATCCTGATAAAAATATCATGCCCTCCTCACAACTACATGTTACAATGACCCTAAGATCAGGGCCTGATCCATCCTATCATGAGAAGTTTATGCCAAACACTCCAGTGTTTGTTCCCACAACTTATCTTATCACAGATGGAAAATCATGCTCTGCTGCATCAGTAACATTGCCCACTAACCTGAAGCCATTATTTGATTTACCCACGGTGCCACACATTTCTTTGACAAAGAGTATAAATACCCGATGGAAAGATTTGGGTTACATGGTCAAACTAGCAGGTGAAGCCTCAGACTACAAACCAGTTCAGCTACAAAAGGAGGATAAATGGCAATACAGTGAATCAACAGGCCTATACAGACTGCCACTTATTCTTCCGCTGCAATGTAGCACCTCAATACAGTCATTAAAATGATTAACAGAACAAATCCTCTTATCAGAAGAAGAGGAATTTGAACTTAAAGATTTACCTCAATCTGTTTGGTCAAGAGGACCTACAGATGTTGGCTTATTGACAACTATTCCACCTGTAGAAATTAAGTCTAAATCAAATTACAGACCAAGAGTTAAACAGCATTTATTGTCCCCTGAGGCTGAAACAGGAATATTTCCTGTAGTGCAAGATTTGTTAGCAGCAGGAGTGATAAGAAAATGCTCTGACTCACCCTGCAATACACCCATTTGGCCAGTAAGGAAAGCTGATGGACAGAAGTGGCGAATGGTGCAGGACCTCAGAATGATCAATTCCGCAGTCCAGACCAGGGCCCCAAATGTTCCTGACCCACACACATTGCTTAATTCTC
Organism: Valencia hispanica; assembly: GCA_963556495.2. Classification (NCBI taxonomy): domain Eukaryota; kingdom Metazoa; phylum Chordata; class Actinopteri; order Cyprinodontiformes; family Valenciidae; genus Valencia; species Valencia hispanica. Next base: position 54,415,526 of record OY747712.1, on the reverse strand, counting down.
TGCAAGCAACTAGGAGGTTCTTTTCAGTCATTGATTTAAGCAATGCGTTTTTCAGCATACCATTGCACCCTGATTCGCAGTTCTGGTTTGCTTTCACCTACAAAAACATAAAATATACTTTTACAAGGCTTCCACAGGGCTATGCTGAGAGTCCTACCATTTTCACTGAGGCCATTGCTAATTGCTTAGCAGATTTCCAGTGTTCTGGAAAGTCCCAAATGTTGGTTTATGTTGATGACATTTTGATAGCCTCAGATGACGAACAATCCTGCAGAACAGACACATTGGCTCTGTTAAATCATCTCAGTAAAACAGGAAATAAAGTAAGTAAAGACAAACTGCAATTTGTCAGACCCATGGTACAGTACCTAGGTCACACTCTATCAGGAGAAGGACGTCAAATACAAACAACTAGGAAAGATAGCATTTTAAATGCACCTAAACCTCTGACTAAAAAACAAATGATGCAATTTCTTGGACTAACAAACTACTGCAGACAGTATGTTCCCCATTATGCAGAAAAAACTCAACCTCTTTCTGACTTAATTCATACTCAGCAAATGAATATGTCTGATAAAATTCAATGGTCTCCAGAAGCAGAAGTAGTTTTTCAAAAAATAAAACAAGACATTCACTCTAGCACAATCCTAGCATTACCAGATTATGATAAAATCTTTACACAGACTGTTGACTGCAAAAATGGGTTTATGACCTCTGTTCTCCTACAAAATATGGGGACAAACAGCGCCCAGTAGCTTTCTATTCTAAGAGATTAGATCAGGTTGCTTTGGCTCTTCCTGTTTGTGTACAAGCGGTTGCAGCGGCTGCTTTAGCAGTTTCATGTTCCGCAGATGTGGTTTTATACCACTCACTTGAACTCTTAGTTCCTCATGCGGTTGATGTGTTGTTACTACAAGGGAAGTTGGGCCTGCTTTCACCAGCACGCTACCTCAACTACACAGCACTTTTAATATCCCAACCACACATTACTATTCAGCGCTGTAACACCATTAACCCTGCTACTTTACTACCTACATTAGATGATGGAGAGCCTCACAATTGTGTTGAAGCCACTGATGCCTTGCAGTTACCCAGACCTGACTTAAAAGACACACCACTTCCTAATGGGATACAGTGGTTTGTAGATGGTTCAAGTTTTAAAACGGACACTGGACAAACATGTACTGGGTATTCTGTCATTCAACTCCCAGATGAGATTGTTGAAGCAAAATCACTTCCCCAACACTTCTCAGCACAAGCTGCAGAAATACTTGCTGTTACCAGAGCTTGCCAGCTACCTAAACAACAAGACTTAACTGTATACACAGACAGTCAGTATGCCTTTTCTACAGTGCACTGTTTTGCAAAACAATGGGAGCGCAGGGGAATGGTGACCTCAACTGGAAAACCTATCACACATGCAAAGCTGTTAATGCAACTCTTAGAAGCAGTGTTACTTCCGAGTAAACTAGCCATCTGTAAATGTACAGCACATACCTCAGGAAAAGATCAAGTTTCAAAGGGGAATAGACTGGCAGACATGGTGGCAAGAGAAGCTGCTGAGGGCCACCACGGAGTTTCAGACATTTTCAGTGTTGATTGTGATAACAACTTAATCAGCCACACAGTGTTAAAAGACATGCAAACTCATGCAACTAGTGCTGAAAGGCAACTTTGGAAAACAAAAGGAGCCACCCTCAATGATGATGGATTGTATGTTGTACATAATAAACCTGTTTTACCTAAATCCCTTTTCAAGGCAGCAGCAATATTGACCCATGGCCCTTGCCATGTGTCAACAGGGGGGATGGTTAGTATAATACAACAACACTTTACAACATACAATCTAGAAACTTACTTAAAAAATTTTTGTAGATCATGTGTTATTTGTGTAAAGCACAATCCTCAGGGAAACATGAGACCAAAACGTGGCCAGTTTCCCCAACTAAACCAGCCTTTCCAAACTATACACATGGACTTTATTGAACTAACACAGAGTGGTTCCTATAAATACTGCCTGGTCATAATTGACGCATTTTCTAAGTGGGTTGAGATTATTCCAACAGCCAAAAATGATGCACTAACAGTGGCAAAAGCGTTATGCAAAACAATCATTGCCAATCATGGCATACCAGAGACTATCTACTCAGATAATGGACCACATTTTGTTAATGAAGTTATTCAAAACATGGCAAAACATTTAGGAATAGCGTTAAAAAATCATTGTGCTTATCATCCTCAAAGTGCAGGTCTGGTTGAAAGAAATAATGGGACAATAAAAAGCAGAAGAAAATGTATGGAAGAAACAAAAAGGCCATGGCCAGAATGCTTAGATTTAGTTAAACTCTATATGAGAATAACCCCAACAAATCAGGGATTAACTCCTTCTAAAATAATATATGGTAGACCATATAAATTGCCCATTACTGCACCGGACCTACAGAAAGCAGATGAAGAATTAACCCTAGCTGATTACATGTGGAAAATTATTCAGACTAGAGAAGTACAAAGAGCACATAGTTTGCCTGTATCTTCTTCTGTGTTACAGGATCCTGAGAACCCCATAAAGCCTGGAGATTGGGTATTCATCAGAGTCATCAAGAGAAAGAACTGGACAAGCCCAAAGTGGGAAGGACCTTTCCAAGTTCTGTTAGCAACTCCCAAAGCTGTGAAGATTGCCGAGAGACCTTCCTGGATTCACCTTTCACATTGCAAACTGCAGAGACAATTGGATTAATCGACGTGTGACCGGAGGTAGTCTGGTCTACAAAGGGCATTGGTACCACTAGGACCTTTGGTCTCAAACCCCAGCAGAAAAGCAGTCCTGTCACCTAGTGGTCAAACTCTCTGAAAAGAGGGGCTATTTATCCAGTTGTTTTTCTCTGCCAACACCATGAAGATTATCACATTATCTGGTCTGACTATGCTAAGCTTTGCAGTGTTATGGCCTCTGATGAATTCATACGCTACCCCATCACGAGATAAAAATTTTGTAATTAACACCCACCACGTTTTTAAGAACACCTGGTACCAAGTAGCTATTTTGACTGCTAAACGTTTAGGTTTTAACACTAGTTGTTATGTTTGTTCCTGGATTCCCCATCACTCGGAGGAAGTCCCCACGATGACAGCTGTACCTACCACTCTAAACAACACTATTTGCTTGTTGTACAAGTTAACGATTGACCACTACAATAGAAATTGTTCGGCCCTACCTCATTGTTGTGATCCTAACCATAACAGAATCTGGACTGAACCAGGAGACTTTTTCTGAAGCTACTAATGCAACAATAGCCAGAGGAATCAATCTTTTGCGCCTCACTGGGAAAGACAATTTTTGTTTCTCTATAAACTGCACCACCAGGACAACTAAATCTCTCGGATCCTCTGACTGTGAAGATGTGTTCCCCTTATCCAATTTAAATGATACTTTCTGGAACACCACAACCTGGTTCACCCTCTATTTTCGTGGTGATTCCACCATTTCTATGCGATTTGCCACTCTTAATCTGACAGCTCTGAAGCAGAGGATTTCTGGTTTCTGTGACAACAGTCCTGATGGCACATACCTACTGGAAGTACCTTCACAAAGGGGCCTAGGAACACCTGATGGCTACATTTGGAAGTGTGGACATACTTTCTACCTTTACCTGCCTAAAGACTGGTGTGTACCTGCAGTTTGGCTCGACTGCAACCATCCTCATATATCATCTCAGAGAATGGTTTTGGCAGATTATCATCATCAGAGCTGAAGAAACGTGATTTCTCACCGGTCCGGAAGTTCGTTCCATTCACTGATAATGATGGACATAAACCACTCTACAACAATGCTAAAGGAATCTTCTATTCAATTTTTCCCATGATAGGAGTGTCAAGCCTCATGAAAGCCGTGACCGAAGTCTGGTGGTCCTTGGAAAAGATCACTGACATCCTTACGGAAATGTCTGATCTGTTGACAAACGATCCTGAAAAGTCAGCCATGAGAACTATGCTGATGCAACACCAAATTGCCTTGGACACTCTATTCGCGTCAGAAGGGGGACTGTGTACAGTGATTGGAGAACATTGTTGTACTTACATCCCATCTACACATGATAATTGGACTCTCATCCATGACAAAGTGCGAGGAGTTGCTGATTTCCTGAAGTCACAAGAATCACAAACTGTTCCCTGGGACTTTATGTCATGGCTGACCACTGGACGTTGGTATCGAGTTCTGTTGAAAGTTGCAATGCCTTTTATTGTCATTCTGATTCTATTTTGCTTATTTGTGTCCTGTATTTTACCATGTATTAAACACATGATGGCCAAAATGCTTACCAATACTATGGTCCAATATTCCTTAATGCAGCTACGTGAGGAAGAAACACCTGATGTGAAATAGGAGTATGCTTGTTAAGTTAATTTTAATGAATTCTACAATGTAAACTACTTTCAAGGTAGCCGTTGTATGAAGGATGTTTAAGAGTTAATTTTACAAGTATCTAGTTTTAACAATTACTTTTAAAATTATACTTTATTTGGGTTACTACTATTTTTGTGACTCTTTGTTGTTTGTCATTTTTTATCTTATACATAGATCTGCTTCATATTTTTTACAGACGGATGTTTTTATTGTTTCTTTTACTAGAGTTGTTACGACTGCATTTCAGGGGGGAAATGTTGGAGAATGTGATAAATGCAGTCTGTTCTTTCGTTTAACTTTGTGTGTCAAGACTAAGGGAAGTAACTTTTAGTGTGGGGGTAAGAACTTTCTTAAGGAAATGTGCTTATAAGGAGCTGACTTTGCAAAAATATGCTGTGCAAACAGGATGCACCTACAAACCGTTAGAAACAGTTCTGCTGTGTGTTGTATGGTGATAAGATAAGACAATGGGGGTGTGGTGAAACGGTTCAAATGTGTGAATAAATAGAAGCTGTGATTCTCAACATCTTTGAGACTCTGCTGGAATGGAACTCAGACTGGTGTGTCATTTCTGTTACTGCACGGTCTCCCTCAATTGAGCAAACACATTTCACATCTCCTCTGTGCGTGCTTTCCTTTCTAGGTTACCTATGAGTTAAATAACCTAACAATATCTATTAGTTGTCTTGTTGTTCAAGTCATTGTTTGCCTGAGACTTAAGGTAAAATGCCATGTTGTTCTCATATGCTAGTAAAATTAAAAAATGTAAACACATCTTTATGTTTATCATTGATTTCCTCCTTTCAGCTTTGAACTGACATTTTTCAAAAAGGAAATGGTGAACATAACTCTCAAATGTTTAGTTAGAAAGTTAAATATATCAACCATTTTACTCTAGAAATTGTGCAATTACACTTTTCGGTTTTAGATGAGTAATAGTGCCTTGCAAAAGTATTCACAGTGGTTTTTCACAATTTGTCTCTTATGTAATAGATCAACACAAAGTAAGGCAAGGCAAGGCAAGGCAATTTTATTTGTATAGCACCCTTTCAACAGCAGGGTAATTCAAGGTGCTTTACATGATTTGGTGATTTAAAAAAAAACACAAAAGAAACACACATTACACATGATACACAATAAAGCAAGAGAAAAATAAAAAAAGCAAGAGAGCATGAACACATTTCATACATATGACATCAAGCATTTACTCAAAGGCAATTCTAAACAGATGGGTTTTTAGTCTCGATTTAAAGCAGTTCAGAGTTTCAGCAGCTCTACACTCGTCAGGAAGTCTGTTCCAGATAAGGGGAGCATAAAAAGTGAAAGCTGCTTCTCCAGTAGCACATCAATGTAGAGTGGAAAGTAAATAGTAAATGACACATGGTTTTCAAATGAACTGAGACTACTCCCTGGTTCAACTTCAGAAAATTATATATATATATATATATATATATATATATATATATATATATATATATATATATATATATATATATATATATATATATATATATATATATATATATAGTAGCACTGTTTCCTTGCAGCAAGACGGCCCAGGAGTTTGCATGTTCGCCCTGTGCATGTGGGGTGGAAAATTGTTATGCAATTAGGAATTAAGTGTATATTCTCTGTTTAGTGAATGCATCTAGGGTAAAATGACAAGCTTATTGTTCCAGCTTAATGTTATGAGAAAGATATATGTGTCAGGTCACCAGAGAGACATACGCCGGGGCAGTAAGATTACAGTCTGGCCTTCGAATGTGCTGCTTTATGCGTTGATATAAGACTCGCATGAGGCAGTTCTCTGGAGGCGGGGCGTGAACGTTGGAGAAGACATCTACAGAGATAAACAATGATTGCTGAATACTATTTAAGCGGTTAGTTAGAAAGGTTGGTTAGGGTGATGCACGAGTAACTCTGTCCCCTCCGTGTCTGGCCAGACATATTTGAATTAAATACTTAAACTCCTTCTTGAACTCAAGTCTTCTTTATAATGGAAACCCTGAGATACGATTTTTTGCCCTTATACTTGGCGCCCAACGTGGGGCTTCAGCGAACGGAATGGACCGACAGGGACAGGGTCAAGGGAGTTGCTAGCGTCCTGGGAACTTTTCTCCCAGCCTCTTACCTCCAGTAGCTGTTTGGGAGATGGAGGCCTTGAAGCGTCTCTGTCGGCCCTGCTGTCGCCTGAGACAGAACCTGGTAAGACTGAGTCCTTTAAATAAATAGTGATAACAGAATTTTATTTGCACTCTCAGGAGGTGAAATATTTGCTAACGGTTTCGTGTTTATTTACTTACACGTGGTTGATTGATTGATTAATTAATATAATAAATATACTTATATATAATTGTATGGTTAATTATTTAATCGAGGTTAAAGAAAGTATCGGGTTTTTGCTCCGGGTTTTACCTGGGAGCACGGCAGTTGGACAAGTGGTCAATTAATTAAATTGATTGATTATTTTCCGACGAGGTTTTTTTTTAAGCTTTTGTTTCACTCAAGGAAACTAGAAAGCGATGGGGGAAACGTCCTTCATTGGAACTGGGTACCCAGGCAGACAATCGGGTCTGTAATCTAGCAACACTTCACCTCCAGACAGTCCAATATGTCGACAGAAAAAAATAAATAAATAAATAAATAAATAAAAGAATTAATGGGCCCAGGAGAGGAATTTGGATAATCTGAAAGGAAATCTAAAAGTGATGTAATTTCTTTAATTTTTTCTTTCAGATTATCCAAATTCCTCCCCTGGGCCCATTTAACATTTTTATTAAACATTACTATCATTAAGGAAAAGTTATTTTTGGTCGAGGTATGGCCAAAGCTTTATTCTTTATCATTTAATGTTCTAATCCTAAATTTGTTTTATGCTTTCTACCTCCTTTGTGTGAATCTAAATTTATATACGGTCTATGATCTAAATGCTTCTATTATCTGTCACTCTGCTGCCGGTACAGCAGAAGTTCCCCTTCTTGGGAAAATAAAAGGATTATTCATGAAGTTAAGCATTACCGTGTTTTAATTTGGAAAGCTCATGTTTGAAACAGGAAGTGGTTTTGCGCAAAAAACAAACAGTTTGACTAACCCGGACTCGTTAACATCCCGGAAGTAACTGAAAACTCAAGACTAAACTTTTCATCAAAACAAGTGTTTAAGTTCCTATTTTAGAATTCCAGCCGCAGAGCGCTATTAACGCTTCATCAGTGTCGGGATCTATGATTGTTTACAACCAGAGAATCGCAGCACATCGGTCGTAAGAAAGAAGTTTGTGGCTCCATTAGCTGATTAGCTACAAGAGAATCATATTAAACCTGCAACGGACTTTATTTCAGATCATTTTTACAACATTGTAGTTAATAACTCGCTGGCTAAGATTAACCTTAGAGTTTTTACCCGCGTTGTTTTCTCATGCGTTTTCTGTAAATTACTCAAAAGACTGAAATTCTTTCATACTGCTACTCGCATCTGTATTAACTGGAGTTGGTTTTCAATATATATCCGATTCTAACTGTGCATTTTCCGTGTTGTTTCTATTTACTGCGGAGTAGGCTACGTTTATCAAAAGTATTAGTTAAACATAGAAATCATCATTCATCTAGTTTATAGCTGAATTGCATCGTTTCTCATAGAATCTTAAAAGAACGTTTTCAAGCTAAGGTTCCCGGGGCCAAATGCGGCTGCCCCTTATCTCATGAACACAGAGTGTTATAGTTTTAGGTCGAACCCGTTTTATCAGTTACAATAGTTCAAATTTTATATTACCATTTACCTTTGTGCATTATTTCCCCCCGAGGCTTTTATTGATTAGCGCAAATCTAACAGCTGTAACTCACTGAGTACAGCTCACCCATTTAATAGGCTATAAAATTAATATGGATTCAGGTTAGAAAATACTCAAATATTAGATTGATGAGGTAAATGTAATTTCCATCTCTCACATTAATTTGAAGCATTGCTTTGGAAAAACCAGCATAATAAATCACATAGACTAAAGAATGTTTATTCATATTTGCAGAAAAATATCATTATTAACACAGTTGGAAATGTGTTCTAGCAAACATGTTTTCAAACATAATCATCAGTCATTCATTATGCTTTAAATTGGAATATTCTCTGTTTTATTTGATCTATTTTTATCCAAGATCACTTGATGTTAAGATTGCAGTTTCCTAGGTCTGTTGCGTTTAGTTTTTCAGATAGAGCGATGACATATTTATAATCCTGAGATCCCGAGCAATCCACTGATACTAAATGCATGTCAAATGCATTAAAAAGCCTATTTTGGAAATAATATTTAACAAGGATGAGAAAAGATAATGGAGTGTTTCCACGTCCTTCAGTCAGCATGCAGACACATCTCACAATTGGTGACCCAAGACACAGAGAGTATCCTTGAGCTTCTCACATGTTGGTTCAACATAACAATACATATCTCAGTTAACACAGAGACTTAACCTTTAACATGATCAACATAATTTTTCCACATTAAGCCATTCAAATCTTCTTTTATAAAAAATGCTAGGCAGAAAAATTCTCACAACAGGCCTCAAATAATTTAGACTTTGATAAAAGCCAAGAGGAGCTACAACAAAACTAACTGTGAAATCTATAGTTCAGGATTAGATTTTTACCCCTAAACACCAAGTGATTATATTTTATTTCCTTTTTTAATTTGAAAAGTGATACGTCACTGTTGACGAACAAATATGTTTTGTTGGATTTGCTTTTACTACAAGAAAGTAAAATAATTGGCTAAACAGTGTTCAATATTAGTAATTCAGTACGCTCATTCATTTGGAAACAAGCAATTAAATTCCAACATTTCATGTTTTCAGTTGAAATTGAAAATTGCATTGGTTGTCATAAGCAACATTCCAAACTCACAGGACCACTGTATTGTTATAATTGATGGCCCCTAAAAAACATTTCAGGTATATTAATATTTACTTAAAACAGTGAGACCACTTCCCTTTAATTACAAAATCAGGTGTCTTATATTAAGACTCACTTATATAACTTACTGTGTTTACCCACCAGAGTGACAAAACCGACAGATTTCTAGGATCAAACCTTTCCTGACCTCTTGCCCCCCTTATCCTGGAAGGAGACACAGAATACTTCACAGCTTGAGATCAATTCAGTAATTTTCCAAGCATAATTTCTAATAAGGCCCACTAACTGCTCTGACATTTGAATGTTCCCCAGATAAGATTAGTATTTATCTTTTTTTCCATTTATTTAAGACCTAAGTAGCCTAAGGACCAGTCATCTTTATTTTAATGTTACCCAGCAGAAACCTAAAGGTTTATTTTTTTAGTTGTGTTCAAATTATAGCCTAAACAATGTTGTTTTACTGTTGCTTCTCACAGCAAAGTCTTGTTATTTTTAATTCTCGCGATTGTTTACATCAGCGCCTTGCAAGTTGATAAAAAAATTCGTCCTTCACAGCTGTGGCGAAATCTAAGCAGTGTTACTGTAAAGGTCCAAGTTACTTTAGTTAATGTTCACAGATCTAAGACTTATTACTTTCTTACAACAAACCCCAAAATACAAGGAAACAATTCAGCCCCAATTGTCCCAGAAAGGAAGGAAAATATGTTTTCACTGTCAGTCAGCTTAGTCAAAATTTAAGTCAGTCAGGGTATAATTCACAACCTACTCTAAATGCCCCAATCAACTCTGCTATTTGTTCTAGTCGTAAAATAGGAACATTTCTGTTTCTAAGTTAGTGCACACAAGCTGTGACTGCTAAGGAAACTTGTACTTAGTGTAATAACAATTCCATCAAATAACTTCCAACCAAAATGAAATAAAATGTGGACTCTCTTGACAGAGAGCATTAGGAGAGAAAAGAAAAGACTTCTTGACCATTTACTAGATAACTGTGGTCAACACAGTCTTTAAGCTCTAATTAGACTAAACTCACCGGATGACGAATCATCACCTTATCAGAGCCGTAGCAGTTTTGTTGTCTGCTTTACCCCGTCTGTCTAAAACAAACAAATTTGGTTTAGTTGCACATCAACTTTCCCTTACAAATTACAACACAATAACAAAACAAAATTTAGATCAACATAGAAAATTGAAAGAATCAGAAATTATGGCCTGCTTCCATCGAGACCCCTTTCGCTCTAAGGGTCCTCTGGCAGAAACAAAACAAAAACAAAACAAGATTTACTTTCCTAAGGGAGTGAGTCTGTGTGTCATAGGCAGGTGTCACAGAGATAAAATACAGCTACATCAGTCAGCAAGCATTTCTTAATTGCATTTGAGCTGTGTGTATTTTTGTCCTGCCTGAATTTCGCTGGGTCATCTGCAGGCTGGCCGGCCCAGGGCCCCCCCCTCTCGATCCAGCTAATCGCCATGTTTCAGGGACCACAGCCCCCAAATAACTCATCTCACCTGAGCAAGAGTTTTCCCCTCTGCCCACTGGTCAGCCCGCATTCAGGCCGGAGTCCGGCCTCCGCCTTTGTTATGGCTGCCAAACCCCTTATTCCAAGGGTGGGGGAGGTACTAGGGCTCCTTGTGGCTAATAAGGACGCATTTGGGATACACTAAGCTACCTGTTTCAGCTGCATATGATGTTCTTCTGTACAGCACCTTGGTTGGCCTCGGCTGTGTATAAACGTGCTATATAAATAAAGTGGTATGGTATATGTGAAAATTATGCATTTAGTGCAATCTTTAAGCCAACAGGTGTGACCTACACACACAGTGGGGTTTAACTTGGTTTCTATTTTTAAAATTTAGTTTACTTCATTAAGACAAATGATGATAAAAATAGATTCAGAATTTCGGTCACTGTTCTAAAGACGGGAAAAATGTGTAAAATATTCAGTTAACACCTGCGCACATTATATGCTATAGATCGCATAAAAACAGGGTGTCAGAATAATAAATGTGAGACCTACTATCAAACCGCAGTAAATTCTATTCAGTTGCAACACTTTTTGATGTTTGAGGGGGTTTTTGTGTGTTCCTTTTATTAAAAGACTAAATGAAACAGGAGTAACAAGGCTAATTTTAAAACATAAGCTGTCTAAAGTACTGAGTAGAGGTAAAAAGTGGGCAAATAGATAATTACTTCGGTAAAGTATAAAGTATAACTCAAGTCCTACACAGAAACTGCAATGAAGAAACGTGTCTTTCTTAAGCAAGAGTATCAGGTACAGGTAAAAAGGTTACTTGACATCGCTGTTATTAAAATAGAGTGGCATTCTCAAATCTGAATGTGCAACTGAGTTAGATAAATTGAATTAGAGATGTTTTACAGTTGTACAGGCTTTAAAATTGTGCATTTAGAAAAAATGTATTATTTTTTTTCAAGGAGTTAACAGAGAATAAACTGTAAGAAACAGATCAGCAAATAGCAGCAGAGATATTAATTAGGTAAATAAACTGTGTCCTGAGTAAAACAATTTTCACTAAGGTGGTTGCAAAGATAATCCTTACTGTAACATCAATTAGATTGTGGAAAAGCAGGGTCTGAAGAAGTTGTCTAATTCAATTCAAAATACTTTATTGATCCCAGAGGTAAATGAAGTGTTTTGTAGCTAATGCAAGTAGGACTAAAATTCTGAAATACATTAGGTAACTATGTGGGGAACTTATTAGTTTGTTTTGTTTTTGCAAGGCAAGGCAAGGCAATTTTATTTGTATAGCACACTTTCAACAACAAGGTAATTCAAATATAAGAACCTAATTGCAAACCTAAATGATTGGGATATGATCATCTGGGGGTTGAAGATGCCTCAGCAGCGACAGCAGCAGGATACACAGGTTCTGAGGTTGTGTCATATGCATGACCTTTAAACCTACTATGTTTCTTTTCTTGACACTGGAGAAGCAGTTGAAGTTATTGTTTCCTTGTTTCTTGATTCTTAAGGCATGTGCAAGATGCCTTAAAAAAGGGGGGGAATTTGATTTGATAGTAATTGGAACAGATTTTTAAGGGATTATGAAGAGAATTGTAACTTGCAAGTAATTGAGTTTCTTGTGAATCATAACTCTGTCATAAATTAATGAGGGTTTTTACTACCTGGACTTGACATCTGACTTCATATTCCATTTCGGTTTGGGTTCAGACTTGTAGTACATATTGTGTCTGGGAACTTTAAAAAGTTTTAATTTGATCTGAAAACCTTCTTTACTTCTTGCTGGGAGTAGTTGATTCTTGGGATTTTTTACTCTCACAAGTTGGAATGGTTGGTTGTCTTTTTCTTGGCATGGATTTAGTACAGGGTGATTTGGAGACATTTACCTTAATTGTAATCTAGCTTCAGTTGATGAGGTTGGCTCATTAACCAGGTTGTGAGTTGTTTAGAATTGCTTTTGCACACAGTTGCATCAGGTTGATCTGAAACCATACTCCGAGGGTGTGGGTTATACTTCTCATAATCATCCTATTCATCTATTGTGAATTGGCTCAACTATGTTTGAACATCAATGCTCTAATACCTAATTAGCTTAGCTCCCAAAGGTCGCATTGGGAGGTTCTCACTGAAGGACCTTCTGAGGAGTGACCACTCTCTCCTTTCTGAGGAAGGACTGGTCGGTGGCTACGGGTCACTGGATGCTGGCGGAGGTTGACTTCACGGCAACAGACAACAAACAGGGCAAGGGAAGAGTATACATTTCAACATCTAGTGTTGATGTAATACCCTCTGAAGTGTACTGGAAGATGCTACATAATTTCTCCTTTATTCTGTGTTTCATCTAGAACATCCTGACCGATGACGAGACCTGTGGATGGCCGCCTCTGGGGCGAGGGGCTGTTGAGATGACATTTTGCCCACAAGAAAATGGCGTAAGAAGACCCCATGGGTTTTCGGTCTCAATGCACAGGAGTCTCAGCAAAGTCATCTGGAAGGATTTAATATTTGTCACTGTGAGCTAATTCCATGGCCAAGCATGTCTCATGTCTAATTGTAATTTGTGTTTTGAACATTTTTTTTTTTTGATCAACCTTTTAGGGAGATTTGTGATAGCACTGTAGAATTTTCCTTTATATTTATGGTATTTAAGTTAATAAAAGCAGGGAGTTGTGGTGGAAAATTGTTATGCAATTAGGAATTTAGTCCGTGAGGCAGACACTCTGTTTACTTTTAAGGCCAGGCTTAAAACTTTCCTTTTTGATAAAGCTTATAGTTAGAGTGGCTTAGGTCATCCTGAGCTATCTCTGTAGTTATGCTGCTATAGGCAAGGCAAGGCAATTTTATTTGTATAGCACACTTTCAACAACAAGGTAATTCAAATATAAGAACCTAATTGCAAACCTAAATGATTGGGATATGATCATCTGGGGGTTGAAGATGCCTCAGCAGCGACAGCAGCAGGATACACAGGTTCTGAGGTTGTGTCATATGCATGACCTTTAAACCTACTATGTTTCTTTTCTTGACACTGGAGAAGCAGTTGAAGTTATTGTTTCCTTGTTTCTTGATTCTTAAGGCATGTGCAAGATGCCTTAAAAAAGGGGGGGAATTTGATTTGATAGTAATTGGAACAGATTTTTAAGGGATTATGAAGAGAATTGTAACTTGCAAGTAATTGAGTTTCTTGTGAATCATAACTCTGTCATAAATTAATGAGGGTTTTTACTACCTGGACTTGACATCTGACTTCATATTCCATTTCGGTTTGGGTTCAGACTTGTAGTACATATTGTGTCTGGGAACTTTAAAAAGTTTTAATTTGATCTGAAAACCTTCTTTACTTCTTGCTGGGAGTAGTTGATTCTTGGGATTTTTTACTCTCACAAGTTGGAATGGTTGGTTGTCTTTTTCTTGGCATGGATTTAGTACAGGGTGATTTGGAGACATTTACCTTAATTGTAATCTAGCTTCAGTTGATGAGGTTGGCTCATTAACCAGGTTGTGAGTTGTTTAGAATTGCTTTTGCACACAGTTGCATCAGGTTGATCTGAAACCATACTCCGAGGGTGTGGGTTATACTTCTCATAATCATCCTATTCATCTATTGTGAATTGGCTCAACTATGTTTGAACATCAATGCTCTAATACCTAATTAGCTTAGCTCCCAAAGGTCGCATTGGGAGGTTCTCACTGAAGGACCTTCTGAGGAGTGACCACTCTCTCCTTTCTGAGGAAGGACTGGTCGGTGGCTACGGGTCACTGGATGCTGGCGGAGGTTGACTTCACGGCAACAGACAACAAACAGGGCAAGGGAAGAGTATACATTTCAACATCTAGTGTTGATGTAATACCCTCTGAAGTGTACTGGAAGATGCTACATAATTTCTCCTTTATTCTGTGTTTCATCTAGAACATCCTGACCGATGACGAGACCTGTGGATGGCCGCCTCTGGGGCGAGGGGCTGTTGAGATGACATTTTGCCCACAAGAAAATGGCGTAAGAAGACCCCATGGGTTTTCGGTCTCAATGCACAGGAGTCTCAGCAAAGTCATCTGGAAGGATTTAATATTTGTCACTGTGAGCTAATTCCATGGCCAAGCATGTCTCATGTCTAATTGTAATTTGTGTTTTGAACATTTTTTTTTTTTGATCAACCTTTTAGGGAGATTTGTGATAGCACTGTAGAATTTTCCTTTATATTTATGGTATTTAAGTTAATAAAAGCAGGGAGTTGTGGTGGAAAATTGTTATGCAATTAGGAATTTAGTCCGTGAGGCAGACACTCTGTTTACTTTTAAGGCCAGGCTTAAAACTTTCCTTTTTGATAAAGCTTATAGTTAGAGTGGCTTAGGTCATCCTGAGCTATCTCTGTAGTTATGCTGCTATAGGCTTAGACTGCTGGAGGACAGACTTACCAATTTTCTTCACTCTGCTACTTCCTTTTCTCCTACGACTCTCCAGTTGTATTACAGTACATTCTGTTATTTCGACTGTTAACTTTGTTTTCTCTCAGTGTTTTTCTCCCCATCGAAGATACACCTGGTCTGGTATCCTGCTTGGCTGCAATGCCCTGTTGGACGGGGGTCATCGACTGGGATGATCCTCTCAGTAACTGAACATCCACTGTGTCCTGTTATCAACTTTTTACTTTCTGTAACATAGAAAGTTCTCTTATATCGGATCTTCTGTTCCTTCTGTGTTCTGCTCTGTCTTCTCAAACCCCCAGACGGTCGTGGCAGATGGCCGCTCCTACTGAGCCTGGTTCTGTTGGAGGTTTCTTCCTGTTAAAGGGGAGTTTTTCCTCTCCACTGTCGCTACATGCTTGCTCAGTATGAGGGATTGCTGAAGGATTGCTGTGGTTGGAAATCTGCCCAACCTCACGCCAATGACTGACGCAATCTGCTGGGATTCCTTAAATAGGAAACTTTTTAACTGATTGGAATGTTTGTATAATTGTATTGAAATGACTTCTTGTTAAGTGCCTTGAGATGACATCTGTTGTGAATTGGCGCTATATAAATAAACTGAATTGAATTGAATTGAATTAAGTGTATATTCTCTATTTAGTGAATGCATCTAGGGTAAAATGACAAGCTTATTGTTCCAGCTTAATGTTATGAGAAAGATATATGTGTCAGGTCACCAGAGAGACAGATGCCGGGGCAGTAAGATAACAGTCTGGCCTTCGGATGAGCTGCTTTATGCGTTGATATAAGACTCGCATGAGGCAGTTCTCCGGAGGCGGGGCGTGAACGTTGGAGAAGACATCTACAGAGATAAACAATGATTGCTGAATACTATTTAAGCGGTTAGTTAGAAAGGTTGGTTAGGGTGATGCACGAGTAACTCTGCCCCCTCCGTGTCTGGCCAGACATGTTTGAATTAAATACTTAAACGCCTTCTTGGACTCAAGTCTTCTTTATAATGGAAACTCTGAGATACGATTTTTTGCCATTACACATGCGTGGGTTCTCTCCGGGTACTCAGGCTTCCTCTCACAGTGCAAAAACATGACTGCCTCTCTAAATTGCCTTTAGGTATGAGTGTGTGCATGCTTGGTTGTTTGTCCTGTATGTCTCTGTATTGCCCTGTAATGGACTGGCGAGCTGTCCAGGGTGTACCCCTTGACTGCATCAGCATATATATATATATATATATATTACTCACAATAAGTTAGGAATATTGTTATTTACATGATCGCTATTCCTATTTGGTCTAAATTTTAATTAAATAAGTAGAAGTAACCTTTCATATTACTAATAACGAATGACAAGAAACGCCATTTTCATTAGTTTAATATTTATTACCCCCAAAATGTAGACAATAACAAGCGTAGCCCCAAATAACACAAATTGACAATGTCAGTAGCGGGTGTTTTCACCATTTGCTGCAATCACAGCTTGACAGCGACGTCTCATGCTCCTCACTAGCCTCATGATGTTCTCCTGAGGCAAAGCGTTCCACTCTTCCACAAGTGCTACATGCACTTCTGCTAGGTCACATAGGGTTGGGGTACGAACAGAAGGTTTGGGGTGTGCTGGCGGAATTGGGGGATGATGATTGATTTTATGATGTCTCTGAGGTAAGAAAGTGCAATGACTGAGCCATCTAGCCTCTGATTGTGACTGGCCATGTTTAGCCGCATGCTGTCATTCCATCAATGGTTGTCTAGGTGATGTGCTGCAAACGATGTGGTCTACATTGATAAGTGCGGAAAATTTTGGGGAACACCTGGTCTGATGCGGAGAGACAGCATCCATCCCACTTTGGATAACCCACCTCTCTGCTGCTTCTGTACTGTTACCCATCCATTACCCCATAGAAACAGTGTCTTGCCCATGGTCAAAATTAAATGGATTAAAAGTTAAGCCGACAAAAGCAAATCTCATAAAATAAATACGACTTTGACTGAACAGAAAAATTTATCTATTAAAGGAGCATGGGGCAGAAGGAAGAAACGAAGCTCACGAGCGACGCGGCCGGCGCTGCAAGTAACTGCAGCCAGCCGCAGGGTAGCGCGCACAAACGCTTCACAAAAAAAACATACCTCTTCACAGTGACATACTTCTTTTTCTTAGTGCCACTTTTTAGTAGGCTGTGAGTCGTCCTTGGTCGTTTCCCAGTTGCAGAAGAGAAGAATCCATTCTCACAAGTAAAATCAATTCAGGTCTGCAACCATTTTTCTTCCACTTTTAAAGCTGTCGAGAATGCGCAAGCCGTGTCAAATGACGTCACAGCACAGTGCAGGAAATTCGGGCCCCGAACTGCAGCACATTTTGCAGCACACAGCCAGTTTTTAAAAAATGGAGCGATACGTGGGTGGGCTCATTCTTTTTGGTTTATAACGCTTCATCACCCAACAGCATTTAAAAAACTGGACATGGATGTTTTATTTTATTTACAAATCCTGCCCCCGGTTTCTTTAAATGTTGTTTATTAAACATAAGATCTCTCTTCTCAAAGACTTTGTTAGTAAATGACTCGATTTGTGATACAATTGATTTGAGATGCAATCAATGTGATCACATTGATTTGCTTTATCTCACAGAAACCTGGTTGCAGCCGGAGTATTATGTCAGTATAAATGAGTCAACTCCTTTCAATCATTTAAATTTTCACATTCCTAGAAGTACTGGGCGAGGAGGAGGAGTTGCAACCATTTTTCATTCTGATTTACTAATTAATCCCAGACCCATTGATAGCTACAGTTCTTTTGAACATCTAACCTTTTAATTTTACTCATCCAAGTTGCAAAACATTAAGACCATTTTTTTTTGTGGTTTTGTATCGTTCACCAGGCCGTTACTCTCAATTCTTGGATCAGATCTCACATTTTTTATCTGATTTAGTATTAAATACTGATAGGGTTATTATAGTGGGGGACTTTAATATTCATGTGGATACTGAAAGTGATAGCCTAAATGCAGCCTTTAATGCTATTTTAGACTCAATTGGCTTTACTCAAAAAGTACAGGGATCCACACACTTGGGTAAACACACTTTGGACCTTGTACTGACATACGGTATTGAGTGTGAGGAAATAACAGTCCACCCACATAACCCAGTCCTGTCTGACCACTTTTGAATTTACTTTAACTGACCAACTTAAATCTGAAAGAAAATTTCATTATAGTAGAGCTTTATTAGACAATGCTGTAACAATTTTTAAAGAATCTGTTCCATTCTTACTTTCCTCAGTGTCTCAGAGTAACACAGTGGATGGCAGCAATTCTATCTCTAACTCTTCAGAAAATGATGGTCTGGTTTACAGTGTTAAGTCCTCATTGCGTTTGACAATAGACAGTGTAGCCCCCTTAAAAAAAGAAAGTGGCTAGCCATAGGAGGCTGACTCCTTGGTTTGACACAGAGTTGCGTACTTTAAAGCAGAATACTAGGAAGTTGGAGAGAAAAATGGTGCTCTACACATCTAGAGGATTCCTATTTAACCTGGAATAACAGTGTACCGCTGTATAAAAAGAACCTTCGACAAGCTAGAACAGCACATTTTTCCATCCTTAAAATAGGCGAATAAAAAAATCCTACGTTTGTTTCTTTTTTGTACAGTTGCCAAACTTACACAGAGTCATAGCTCTATTGAGCCAACTATTCCCCCAGCTCTTAGCAGTGATGATTTTATGGGGTTCTTCATAAAAAAAATGTATTCTATTAAAAATAAAATATTTGGCATCCTCCCAAACATGATTACTTCTTCCTGAGTAAATGAGGCAGCATCGGAAAGAACTGTAGAACCTCATTTGTGCTAAGGCGGTTTTGATTCAGTCGAGCTTTCTGAATTGTCAAAAATATTAGCCTCATCTAAACGTTCAACTTGTATGTTGGACCCAATCCCAACCAAATTATTTAAGGAAGGGTTCCATTTGGTTCCTGGCCCCATTTTGGATATGATGAATCTATCCTTAGTAAACGGATACGTACCAAAGGAATTTAAAATAGCTGTAATTAAACCTTTACTCAAACCTTCCCTTGATCAAGATGACTTGGTGAATTACAGACCTAAATTTACATCTAACCTTCCTTTCTTATCCAAAGTCCTTGAGAAAATTGTTGCTAATCAAGTCTGTGATCATCTAAACAGTAACGACCTGTTTGAAGAGTTCCAGTCAGGTTTTAGAGCTCATAGCACTGAAACAGCACTGGTGAAGGTGACTAAGGATTTTCTCATGGCCTCACATAATGGACTTGTGTCTGTTCTGGTTTTGTTAGATCTCAGTGCTGCTTTTGACACAGTCCATCACAATATTCTCTTAGAAAGGCTTGAACATGTTGCAGGGATCAAAGGAACAGCACTAGGCTGGTTTAAATCATATGTCTGACATATTCCAGTTTGTTCATCTAAATGATGATTCTTCTTCACACTCAAGGTTTACACAGGGTTCTGTGCTTGGACCAATTCTTTTCACCATATATATGCTCCCAATTGGTAGAATCATTAGACAGCATGGGATAAATTTCCACAGCCATGCCGATGATACACAACTATATTTATCCATAAATCCTTATGAACCCAGTCAGGTAGATTGCAGGCATGTCTGGAAGACAAAAACATGGATGAATCTAAACTTTTTGCTTTTAAATTCTGACAAGACAGAAGTTTCCGTCTTTGGACCAGAAGTTCTAAAAAGAAAAAAAAACTACTGATTAGTCAATCACTTCTTCTGGATGGCATTAAATTGGCCCCCAGTAATAACGTAAAGAACCTCTGCGTTATTTTTGACCAAGACTTGACATTTAAATCCCATATTAAACAGGTTTCTAGGATTTATTTCTGTCATGTTTGCAGGGTTTTATTGACTCAAAGACAGACTCAGAACACCAGACAGTTATTTTGGATATCGTAAAAGATATTCATTTATAATAAATGTGAAAGTCTCTGGTTGATCGCCAGGAAAAAACAGGTCCACGATGGCAGGCAGAGGAACTGCAGCAGAAAGTGGATATGAGATGATGTGACGGTATTGTGAGGCAGAGAGTGGATGGTTACTCACAGGATTGTGATGTCCGATCCTTGAGGGAGATAAGTCGGATCAAATGCCGGAGGTGAGTGGAGGCTGATGTTGTGCTAGGCTGTGTGTGTTAGCAGGTGGAGCAGGCAGACGGACTGAGAATAGGCAGACCAGCGGAGGTAACGGAGCAGAAGCTGACCAGGAGTGAATGCAGAGTGATCAGTAAGTTGTTTCCAGGGGGTTTCACCGTTGGAACGGAGATCAGAGGCGGAAACCAACTTCGGAGGACAAAGGAGTCTGGATCAGGATCTGGCCATGGCCATTGGCCGTGTTACCACGCTAGAAGCAAGAACCATCTGGCGTCAGCTTGCAGCCTCCGTCCCTCTTTTGAAGCTGGAGATAACGAGCTGCACCTGTCACCAATCAGCCACGCCCCTGCAGAGAAGGTAGGAGAGCACACACACACACAGCAGAAAAAAGCAAAACCCAGGATCCTAACACTTTCTTTCACCTCCGGAATATTGCTAAAATTAGAAACATCCTGTCCAGGAGTGATGCTGAGAAACTAGTCCATGCATTTGTTACCTCAAGGTTGGACTACTGTAATTCTTTACTATCAGGTAGTCCACAAAATGCCATTAAAAGCCTTCAGTTGATCCAAAATGCGGCAGCAAGGGTTCTGATGAATATTAAAGAGATCACATTTCTCCTGTTTTAGCTTCCCTTCATTGGCTCCCTGTTAAATCCAGAATATAATTTAATAATCAAGCTCCATCATACATCAGAGATCTAATTGTTACATATGTTCCCAACAGAGCACTTCGCTCTCAGACTGCAGGTTTACCTGTTGTTTCTAGGATTTCTAAAAGTAGAATGGGAGGCAGATCTTTTAGTTATCAGGCTCCTCTCCTGTGGAACCAGCTCCCAGTTTTAGTAAGGGGGGCAGACACTCTGTTTACTTTTAAGGCCAGGCTTAAAACTTTTCTTTTTGATAAAGCTGATAGTTAGAGTGGCTAAGGTCATCCTGAGCTATCTCTGTAGTTATGCTGCTATAGGCTTAGACTGCTGGAGGACAGACTTACCAATTTTCTTCACTCTGCTACTTCCTTTTCTGCGACGACTCTCCAGTTGTATTACAGTACATTCTGTTATTTCGACTGTTAACTTTGTTTTCTCTCAGTGTTTTTCTCTCCATAGAAGATATACCTGGTCTGGTATCCTGCTTGGCTGCAATGCCCTGTTGGAAGGGGGGCATCGACTGGGATGATCCTCCCAGTAACTGAACATCCACTGTGTCCTGTTATCAACTTTTTTACTTTCTGTAACATAGAAAGTTCTCTTATATCAGATCTTCTGTTCCTTCTGTGTCTCTGCTCTGTCTTCTCAAACCCCCAGACGGTCGTGGCAGATGGCCGCTCCTACTGAGCCTGGTTCTGTTGGAGGTTTCTTCCTGTTAAAGGGGAGTTTTTCCTCTCCATCGTCGCTACATGCTTGCTCAGTATGAGGGATTGCTGTGGTTGGAAAGTCTGCATCAACGGGGCCCAACCTCATGCCAATGACTGACGCAATCTGCTGGGATTCCTTAATTAGGAAACTTTTTAACTGATTGGAAGGTTTGTATAAATGTATTGAAATGACTTCTTGTTAAGTGCCTTGAGATGACATCTGTTGTGAATCGGCGCTATATAAATAAACTGAATTCAAATTGAATAAGATAAGAAATAAAAATTAGATAAATTAATAGCTCAATTAAAAGCAAAGCTAAAAACATCAGCACTTTCTGTGGCCCAGAGGTTTTCTGACAGGCTGGTCCACAGACGAGTGCCATAGTGATAGAACGAGGCTTTGCCATATGTTTTCTTTCTGACATGTGGAAGAACTAAAAGGCCAGTATCAGAGGACCTAAGGGACCGTGAGGACTCATAGTTTAAAAGAAGGTTGAATAAATAAGATGGACCAAGACCATTAAGACATTTATAAACTAATAAAATAACCTTAAAATTGATCCTAAAACGCACAGGGTGTCATGCTGCCCTAATCACCCTCTCCTCATTATTGTCCTCACCTGTGTCTCTCCAATCATCCACACCTGATCCTCCTCACCTCCTGCCTTTAAAACCCTTCACTTCCCGTCACTCAGCGCCGGATCATTGTCGATGTCTACATCGTGTGTTGTCCTGCTGTTATCCTGTCCTGCTTGTCCGATGGCCTGTCTCTCCGTTCCTGCCATCACCATCATCATCACTCCACCAGCAGCACCTTAAATAAATATCCTTCATTTTCTACCAGCGTCTGCGTTCGGGTCCATGCTTCACACCACATCCCTGACACAGTTAGCTAATGCAACAACTTTAAAACTGGTGTAATGTGTTCCAGTCCACTGATCCTCGTCAGCACTCATGCAGCTGAGTTCTGGAGTAGTTGTAGACTTGAAATAGTCTTTGGCATGACCAGAGAGCAGCACATTACAATCTAATCAATCTTATCCACTGAAAATAAAAGCATATGAGGAATAAAATTCAATTCAATTCAGTTTTATTTATATAGCACCGATTCACAGCAGATGTAATCTCAAGGCACTTAACAAGAAGTCATTTCAATACATTTATACAAACATTCCAATCAGTTAAAAGTTTCCTATTTAAGGAATCCCAGCAGATTGCGTCAGTCATCGGTGTGAGGTTGGGCCCGTAGATGCAGACTTGCCAACCACAGCAATACTTCAGCAATCCCTCATACTGAGCAAGCATCTAGCGACTGTGGAGAGGAAAAACTCCCCTTTAACAAGAAGAAACCTCCAACAGAACCAGGCTCAGTAGGAGCGGCCATCTGCCACGACCGTCTAGGGGTTTGTGAAGACAGAGCAGAGACACAGTAGAAACAGAAGATCTGATATAAGAGTACTTTCCATTTGATGCCCCCCGTCCAACAGGGCATTGTAGCCAAGCAGGATACCAGACCAGGTATAAGAATAAAAATGAGCTCAGAGTCCAAAAGGACACCCAGATTTCTTACACAATGAGAAGGTTTTAAATTCACAGGGACTACTGTGGCTCAGGTGGTAGGAATCCATCCCGTAATTGGTGGATTGCTGGTTCGAATCCCTGCTCTGTTCGTCTCGGTCGTTGTGTCCTTGGGCAAGACACTTAACCCTGTTGCCTGCTGGTGGTGGTCAGAGGGCCCGGTGGCGCCTGTGTCCATCAGCCTCGTCTCTGTCAGTGTGCCCCAGGGTAGCTGTGGGTACAATGTAGTAGCTTGCCACCATCAGCGTGTGAATGTGTGCGTGAATGACTGAATGTAGTGTAAAGCACTTTGTGGTCCTCTGACTGAAGAAGCGCAATACAAATGCAGTCTATTTACTATTAAGGTTTTTAATTTTCCAGTTTTGCATGTTAAATAATTTCTCTCTTGTCATCTGGAACAATGATTAAAACAACAGATTTGTCCTGGTTGAACTGTAAGACCTTCTCTGGCATCCATATTTTGATATCTAAAATACAATTCAAAAGTACATTTACTGGCTCAACCTCATCAGGAGACATGGCAATGTGAAGTTGTATATCATCAGCATAGCTGTGGAAATCAATGTCATGTCTCCTGATGACATCCCCAAGTGTCAGCACATAGAGATTAAAAAGGATTGGGCCTAAAATTGATCCTTGGGGAATCCCAAAGTGAATTCCTGAGGGTCCCTGATGAGTGAGTAGCCATACTTACAAAGAATTTTTGATATGTGTGATAGGATTAAAACCAGTCTAAAACAGTACCCACCAGAGTTTTGAGTCTGTGCGATAGAATGTGGCGGTCAACTGTGTCAAAAGCGCTTAGATGCAGGAGAACCAAAGCAGAAATTTTCTGTGAATCCAAGTTGCACCAGAGGTTATTAACAATCCTTAAAAGAACAGTCTTGGTACTGTGATTTGTCCTAAAACCAGATTGATATTTTTTATAAAATACTGTGTTCATTTAAAAACTCATGAAGCTGAATAAAAACAACTTTAAAATTTTTTTATTTAGAAAAGTATACTGGTCAATAGTTATCAAGATTGTAAGGATCTAAATGACTCTTCTTCAGAAGAGGCTTCACCACTGCTTTTTAAAGCAGCTGGGAAACCCCCTGTCTTAATAGAGCAATTCACAATATTTAAAAGCTCACCCTCAAAGAAGCCATAAAATATCATAAAAAGTGATGGGAATCGGGGTCTAAAAGGCAGGTAGTTGAGCTAGCTTTAGAGACGACCAGGAAGAAAATTCTCCAATGTTTCCTTGGGTAAAAACTATGCTACGGACATGTTAATATTAACATTTTTCTAAAATAACAGATTCCATCTGAAAGCTCTAATTTTCTGTCTGAAGTGGTCTGCAAAGTCCTCACAGTTGGCAACTGAAGAAGACATTTATTAAAATACCAACTGTTTAAAAAAGGAATTTGGCATTGTTCTTACTATCTGCAATGAGGTTTAAAAAGTGGAGTGTTCTTACTCTTTTAACAGTATTATTATAGATTTTAAGTTGATCACGATATATTTGAAACTGAATCGTGAGCTCTTCCATTTTTGCTCTGCTCTCCTGCATTTCTTTTTCAGGTCTCTCATTTCATCATTTCTCCATGGTCTTATGGGCTTGGATTTCATAGTTTTTGTTTTCAGTGGGGCTAATGTATCAATAGCTGACTTTAGCCTGCTGTTAAAATCATCATCAATAAAATTACATGTTGCAGGTAAAGTCTGGACTGGAGTTTTGTTTAAATTGTTAAAGAAATTTGCAGCCACTTCAGAAGTTATATTTCGTTTCCTCACAGTTCTCAGTGGGTCCTCCTGTTTGATAAAACCGGTGATTTACAAAAAAATTTACCAAAAGTGGTCTGACACAGCAGGGTCAACAACAGAGGACACACTAGTGGACAGGCCGTATGTTATGACCAGGTCCAGGGTGTGTCCTCTGTTGTGAATCGGTTATGTTTCATGTTGCTTAAAATCTATATAGTACAACAGATTTTAAAACTCTTTTGTATGTGAATTAAAACTATCAATATGTAGATTTAAGGCCAGTTATTAAAATTTTGTTATATTTACCTTGTATACTGGATAGAAATTCAGAGAATTCTTGAAAAAAACAGGAAGGAGGTTTAGGTGGTCTGTAAAGTGTAACACCTAAAACGGGGGGGGGGGGGGGTTGCTAAAAAGAAAGGCAAAAGGCTCAAATGTGGTGTAGTTAGTTTATAAAATTGTCTTTGTCAAAGTTGATTTTCGAGCAATTGAAGCAGTTCCGCCACCTTTTTGACCTCCCTTGAGAGAAAATAAAAAAATTTGAAATTTGAAAACAGGCGCATCAGCGGAGAGCAAGGTTTCAGTTAAAAATAGACAGTCAATATAATCTACAAATTCAATTCAATTCAGTTTATTTATATAGCGCCGATTCACAGCAGATGTCACCTAAAGGCACTTAACAAAAAGTCATTTCAATCCATTTATACAAACCTTCCAATCAGTTAAAAAGCTTCCTATTAAAGGAATCCCAGCAGATTGCGTCACTCATTGGCGTGATGTTGGGCCCCGTTGATGCAGACTTTCCAACCACAGCAATCCTTCAGCAATCCCTCATACTGAGCAAGCATGTAGCAACGGTGGAAAAGAAAAACTCCCCTTTAACAGGAAGAAACCTCCAACAGAACCAGGCTCAGTAGGAGCGGCCATCTGCCACGACCGTCTGGGGGTTTGAGAAGACAGAGTAGAGACACAGAAGGAACAGAAGATCTGATATAAGAGAACTTTCTATGTTACAGAAAGTAAAAAGTTGATAACAGGACACAGTGGATGTTCAGTAACTGGGAGCATCATCCCAGTCGATGCCCCCCGTCCAACAGGGCATTGCAGCCAAGCAGGATACCAGACCAGGTATATCTTCTATGGAGAGAAAAACACTGAGAGAAAACAAAGTTAACAGTCGAAATAACAGAATGTACTGTAATACTACTGGAGAGTAGTAGGAGAAAAGGAAGTAGCAGAGTGAAGAAAATTGGTAGGTCTGTCCTCCAGCAGTCTAAGCCTATAGCAGCATAACTACAGAGATAGCTCAGGACGACCTAAGCCACTCTAACTATAAGCTTTATCAAAAAGGAAAGTTTTAAGCCTGACCTCAGAAAAATAAAGAGAAATTGTAAGGCGGCAGAGAGAAAATGGAGGAAAAGTAAAACCACAATAAACCATCAAATATACACAGATCTTCTCAAATGATACAACAATGCAGTAAGAAATTCAAGAAATCCATTCTTCTCCAAAATCATCTCGGAACATAAATATAATTCCAAAAACCTTTTTTCCACCATTGATAAACTTTTTAACAGAGCTACTACTGCATTTCCTAAAACCCCCTCAAACACTCTTTGTGAGGAGTTTGCAGACCACTTCAGAGGGAAGGTAGACACCATCAGATGTAATATTTTATCTTCTCAGTGTAACATGGTTTTAGACAAATCTGAGTGTGTGTCTTCACCAGAGGAAACGCTGGACAGTTTTGTCCTGGTAGAAGCTGGGACTCTTGATAAAGTTTTCTCCTCAGTGAGGCCCACCACATGTGTTTTGGACCCGATTCCCACTTCCTTTTTTAAGCAATTTATGGATCTTTTAGAGATGAGATTTTAACCATGATTAATTGCTCCCTTCAGACGGGGGGGGGTCTTTCCTGCCGCCTTTAAAGGGGCGGTAGTGAGGCCCCTGTTGAAGAAGAGCAATTTAGATTTTAAAGGAGTCATGACCTGTAATTTTCACTTTTCCATGAGAAAAATGTATGTTATGATTGCCTAACGATTATACACTGCCCGGGAAGCCGATATTTAAAAGTGAAGCGTTTGTTTACCCCTGGGTTCGTCAACCAGCCCACGTGCACGTGCACTCAAATACGTGGTTTTAATTTCTGGCCGACTTGACAGTCAAGTCGGCGCAGGATATACCATATATAGACATCGCAGACCTACCTATGCTGCAGGAAGCATGCCCTCCCTCTCTCCCCTCTCCCCCTCACTCCTCTCCCCCTCATATTCAGTCGAGCGCCGCCATTACTGAATTCTAGTGATGGGAATTCCAGCTCTTTTTGGAGAGCCAGTTCTTTTGGCTTGGCTCACCATAAAGAGCCAGCTCTTTCGGCTCCTCAGATTTTCTGTTGACTAAAGTGTATTTATTACCAAAATTAATGAAAACGAAGTGTACCAAATGTACCAAAAAAAGCGGGGGGGGGGAATGAAAAAATAAAAAAAACGGCTCCCAATGACGAGCCGGCTCCCATCGTTCACTTCAAAGAGTTAGTTCTTAGAGCCGGTTCGTTCGCGACCAACACATCACCGATTCGAAGTACGAACTCCACCGTGAAAGCGGCAGAAAGTTTCTTCACGCAATGATGCATGAAGAAGACATATTCGTGTCAGCCTTTTATTTTAATCAGCTAAATCAGCTAAAACCATTTCTGCCAGAAAAGTAGCGCACATGTGAGTTGCTCTGTTGTTGACTGCCAGAATAAACATGGAAATATTTTTTCAATTTTTGTTTATGCCGGAAACCTTTACGAATTTGGGACAATATCAGGCAAAGTTGGCATCGAAGCTCCGTTTGGAAAAAGGGGCAATTCCAACAATCAGATACTTGCCTGCATTTGAAACGGTAAGGCTGCGGTGTCAACCCCCCTCCTTTCTGCCACCAATCAACGCGCCCCTCATTTGCATTATTACAATGACCGTCCACGACAGCTAAAGTATCGCGTTAGATCTCGCGAGACAATATTGCCTTCAGAAATAAGGGTCAGAGGAGCTCTGTGTTTATTTTTTTCACTTTTTTTCAACTTTTCTTTTTAGAAGGGCCTGAAAGACTATAATAGAGCGTGGGTATCCAAGATAATTCTAGGTTATGACTCCTTTGATGATTTTAACAATTTTAGACATCTAACTTTCCTAACATCTAACTTATCTTTTTTAAGCAAAATTTTAGAATAAATTGTTTCAATTCAACTTAATGATTTTATTAATGAGCACAATGTCCTGGAGAAATTTCAGTCTGGTTTTAGGGTGAACCACAGCACAGAGACGGCCCTTTTGAAGATTTTAAATGCTTTTAGATTAAACTATAATGCACAGAAGGTGACAGTGTTGGTTCTACTGGATCTAAGCGCTGCCTTTGATACAGTAGACCACATTATTCTTTTAACTCGTTTAAAACAGATTGGCCTCTCTGGTTCTGTTCACAAATGGTTCACATCCTATCTCACAGACAGGACTTTTATGGTAAGTCTAGATACCTGCTCCTCTAAGGTCCACAGGATTACATGTGGTGTTGCCCAGAATTTGATTTTAGGCCCAGTGCTTTTTAACCTTTATATGCTCCCTCTTGGCAGCGTCATCAGAAGACATGGAGTTAGCTTTCACAGTTATGCTGATGATACACAGTTATACATCTCCATGTCTCCTGATGACACACGGCCAATGGATGCACTTTTTAACTGCAAATTAGACATCAAATCCTGGATGGCAGAAAAGTTTCTCCACCTCAACCATGACAAAACTGAAGTTTTAGTCATCGGTCCTGAGGCTCAGAGTGAGAAACTTTTACCAAAATTACAATCACTGTCTTTTAATCCCTCTTTACAAGTGAAGAACCTGGGCGTAATTTTGGACTCTGAGCTGACTTCCTCACATAAAAAATATTACTAAAATAGGTTTTTATCAACTAAAGAAAATTGCCAGAGTCCGCGCCATTCTCACTCGGGCCAATATGGAGACACTGATGCATGCTTTTATTTCCAGTAGAATTGATTACTGTAATGCCCTGCTTTCTGGTCTTCCCAAAAAGAGTATATCAGGTTTACAACTACTACAAAATTCAGCAGCACGTGTCCTGACGAAGACCAGGAGGCGGGAGCACATAACACCGGTCTTAAAATCATTGCATTTTCTCCCCGTACATTTCAGGATTGACTTTAAGGTTCTTTTAATGGTTTTTAAGTCTCTTAATGGTCTTGGGCCTTCTTATCTCTCTGAACTGCTTTTACCATATAAACCTTTGCTGTCTCTGCGCTCCTCTGGCAGCCGTCTCCTTGTCACCCCAAAAGTCAGGACACACAAGCATGGCGAGGCGTCTTTCCAGTTTTATGGCCCTCACCTCTGGAACAGGCTGCCAGAGGACCTCAGGGCCGTGGAGAACGTTCATGTTTTTAAGAGCAGGCTCAAGACTCACCTTTTTAGCCTAGCTTTTAACTGATTATTATTTATTACTGTTTGTCTATTTGCTCTGCATGTTTTATATGATTATATTTTTATAAGTGTTTTACTATTTAATCTTAGCACATTAATTTACAGTTTATTTTTATACTTTAATTTATCTTAATCCCCGTTCCAGTGTTTCCTCTGTGGGAGCCCTCTGCCCCAGGAGCAGTGGTCGGCTGTGGCTGCCTGGGTGCTCTCCAGGTGGAGCTTGGGTGGAGGTGGGGGTCTTGGCCTTGCCTCCACTGGGTGCCCTGTGTCAGCGCCTCGGCTGCTGCTGTTAATCTACCGCTGCTGGGGCAGATGGCTCCTCTGATGGCGTGTCCTTGCATGGTTCATCTGGACTTGGCCCAATGTCCTTTATTACTTTTGCTTTTAACTGTGTGTGTGCATGGGAGTTGGGTTGGGGGAGGGGGGTATAACTGTGACCATGCTTTTAAATCTGTGGGGGAGGGAAGGGAAGGTGGTTTTATGTAGGGTCATTTTAATCTGTAAAGCACTTTGTGATGCAACTTCTTGTATGAAAAGCGCTTTATAAATAAAGTTTGATTTGATTTGATTAAAAGTAAACAGAGTGTCTGCCTCACGGACTAAAGCTGGGAGCTGGTTCCACAGGAGAGGAGCCGGATAACTAAAAGATCTGCCTCCCATTCTACTTTTAGAAATCCTAGGAACTACAAGTAAACCTGCTGTCTGAGAGTGAAGTGCTCTATTAGGAAGATATGTAACAATTAGATCCCTTGAAGAAATCATTATCCAATTAAGCTCCTCCTCCTGCTGTCTTGATATCCTACCCACAGTCTTTCTAAAGAAAGTTCTTCCTGTTATTGTGTCTGATCTTGTTCAAATAGTGAACTCATCCCTCCTGTCAGGTGTCATCCCCAAGGCTTTAAAAACAGTAGTTATTAAACCACTACTAAAGAAGAAGAATCTGGACAACACGTTAATGCAGAACTACAAGCCGATCTCTAATCTTCAATTCATCAGTAAGATTATTGAAAAAGCGGTGTTTTAGCAGTTAAATGGCTTCATAACAATGACAAACCGTTTTGATGTTTTTCAGTCTGGTTTCCATGCTCACCACAACACCGAGATTGCCCTCGCCAAAGTTTTCAATGACATCCGCATAAATACAAACTGTGGTAGAACCACAGTGCTGGTTCTGTTGGACCTCAGTGCAGTATTTGACACTGTTGATCATGATATATTATTGGAACAACTGGAGAGCTGGGTCGGACTCTCCGGTACACTACTTGGCTGATTTGAGCGTTACCTAAAGAACAGGGACTTCTATGTTTCAATAGAAAACTTTTCATCAGAACGAACAGAAATCACATGTGGGGTGCCCCAGGGCTCCATCCTGGGGCCCCTCTTATTTAATATCTACATACTGCCACTAGGCAAGATTATAGCAACCAATAACATTAGCTACCAAAACTACGCAGATGACACTCAGCTTTACATTCCAATGTCACCAGGTGACTCTGAACCCATTCAAAACCTAAATCAATGCATTTACCAAATAAATGGTTGGATGTGCCATAACTTTCTCCAGCTGAATAGAAACAAAACTGAAGTAATTATTTTTGGACCCAAAGAGGAACGATCAAGAGTCAGCACACAGCTTCAGTTAATACAGCTAGAAACTACTGATCAGGCACGAAACCTAGGTGTAGTTATGGACTCAGACCTGAACCTCCAGGGTCACATAAAGGCAATAACAAAGTCAGCGTTCTATCACCTGAAGAACATTTCTACAATTAAAAGACTGAGGTGACTGTATGTGACTCTGTGACGGGGTAAGGGTATAGCGTCATTTCCTGTTGTCGCTGTTGCGCTCCGTGGAGCTGTTTGGTGTTCAGACTCTCTTGAATTGATCTTATTTTCTCTGTGCTGAGGCCTTTCTAAGTTATTTTAACACACAAGCACACTAAAACACACGTTTTGTGGTGGTGTACTTTACGTTTTGGGAACTCCTTGTGTTTCACACAGCTTTTCTTGGGGTGGTAAGGTCTCGCTAGCTCAGTTAACTTAGCTTCATTGCGGCTATGGCTACTCTTCTCTCTCCTGTCTCTAACTCTTCTCTTCTCTCTTGCTCTCTCTGTCAGATGTTTAGTTACTTCCCTGCCTCCTTTAGTGATAATGGTAACTGTAATAAATGTAATATTTTTGTAGCTTTGGAGGCGAGGGTATCAGATTTAGAAGCACGGCTCTGTGCTGTTGAAAAACCAGCAGATAGCCGAAGCCCATTAGCTAGCGCGGAGCCAACAAGGATAGAACCCCCTAGCTGTCCTCCGGTACAGCCCGCGCAGCCGGGACCTCAGCCCGGCTGGGTGACTGCACGTAGGAAGCATAGTTCTAGGACCCAGCCCACGAGCCACCACCAACCTGTCCACGTTTCTAACAGATTTTCCCTGCTCAGCAACACACCCGCTGAGTAGCCGACCCTGGTAATTTGAAGCTCCATAAACAGAAACGTGGCATTAGAGACACCATTGACCATAGTCAAATGCTTGCCAGGGGCCAAAACGGGCAACATCAAATCCTACCTGAAACTGCTGGCTAAAGATAAGCATAAATACAGTAAGATTGTTATTCACGCTGGCGGTAATGACACCCAGTTACGCCAGTCGGAAGTCACAAAAATATGTGTTGCTTCGGTGTGTAAGTTTGCCAAAACAATGTCAGACTCGGTAATCTTTTCTGGTCCTCTGCCTGATCGGACCAATTCAATTCAATTCAATTCAGTTTATTTATATAGCGCCAATTCACAACAGATGTCATCTCAAGGCACTTAACAAGAAGTCATTTCAAAACATTTATACAAACATTCCAATCAGTTAAAAAGTTTCCTATTTAAGGAATCCCAGCAGATTGCGTCAGTCATTGGCGTGAGGTTGGGCCCCGTTGATGCAGACTTTCCAACCACAGCAATCCTTCAGCAATCCCTCATACTGAGCAAGCATGTAGCGACGGTGGAGAGGAAAAACTCCCCTTTAACAGGAAGAAACCTCCAACAGAACCAGGCTCAGTAGGAGCGGTCATCTGCCACGACCGTCTGGGGGTTTGAGAAGACAGAGCAGAAACACAGAAGGAACAGAAGATCTGATATAAGAGAACTTTCTATGTTACAGAAAGTAAAAAGTTAATTACAGGACACAGTGGATGTTCAGTTACTGGGAGGATCATCCCAGTCGATGCCCCCCGTCCAACAGGGCATTGCAGCCAAGCAGGATACCAGACCAGGTATATCTTCTATGGAGAGAAAAACACTGAGAGAAAACAAAGTTAACAGTCGAAATAACAGAATGTACTGTAATACAACTGGAGAGTCGTAGGAGAAAAGGAAGTAGCAGAGTGAAGAAAATTGGTAAGTCTGTCCTCCAGCAGTCTAAGCCAATAGCAGCATAACTACAGAGCTAGCTCAGGATGACCTTAGCCACTCTAACTATAAGCTTTATCAAAAAGGAAAGTTTTAAGCCTGGCCTTAAAAGTAAACAGAGTGTCTGCCTCACGGACTAAAGCTGGGAGCTGGTTCCACAGGAGAGGAGCCTGATAACTAAAAGATCTGCCTCCCATTCTACTTTTAGAAATCCTAGGAATTACAAGTAAACCTGCAGTCTGAGAGCGAAGGGCTCTGTTAGGAACATATGGAACAATTAGATCTCTGATGTATGATGGAGCTTGATTATTAAGGGCTTTGTATGTAAGAAGAAGGATCTTAAATACTATACCAGTGATGACATGTTTAGCCGCATGCTGTCATTCCATCAATGGTTGTCTAGGTGGTGTCCTGCAAACCATGTGGGCTACATTGATAACTGGCGAACATTTTGGGGAAAACCTGGTCTGATCCGGAGAGACGGCATCCATCCCACTTTGGATGGAGCAGCTCTTCTTTCTAGGAATATGGCCGAATTTATTAGTCCTCTAAAACACTGACAACCCAGGGTCCAGACCAGGAAGCAGAGTCGTAGTTTAACCCACCTCTCTGCTGCTTCTGAACTGTTACCCACCCATTACCCTATAGAAACAGTGTCTTTCCCAAGGCCAAAATGAAATGGATTAAAAGTTAAGCCAACAAAAGCAAATTATGGAAATCTCATAAAGATAAATACAACTTTGACTGAACAGAAAAATAAATCTATTAAATGTGGTTCATTAAACATAAGATCTCTCTCCTCAAGTACTTTGTTAGTAAATGACTTGATTTGTGATAATCACATTGATTTACTTTGTCTCACAGAAACCTGGTTGCAGCAGGAGGATTATGTCAGTATAAATGAGTCCACTCCTTCCAGTCATTTAAATTTTCACATTCCTAGAAATACTGGGTGAGGAGGAGGAGTTGCAACCATTTTTCATTCTGATTTACTAATTAATCCCAGACCAATTCATAGCTACAGTTCTTTTGAACATCTAACCCTTAATTTTCCTCATCCAAGTTGCAAAACATTAAGACCATTTTTGTTTGTGGTTTTGTATCGTCCACCAGGCCCTTACTCTCAATTCTTGGATCAGATCTCACATGTTTTATCTGATTTAGTATTAAATACTGATAGGGTCATAATAGTGGGGGACTTCAATATTCATGTGGATACTGAAAGTGATAGCCTAAATGTAGCCTTTAATGCTATTTTAGACTCAATTGGCTTTACTCAAAAAGTACAGGGATCCACACACTCGGTAAACACACTTTGGACCTTGTACTGACATACGGTATTGAGTGTGAGGAAATAACAGTCCACCCACATAACCCGGTCCTGTCTGACCACTTCTTGATAACTTTTGAATTTACTTTAACTGACCATCTTAAATTAGAAAGAACATTTCATTATAGTAGAGCTTTATCAGACAATGCTGTAACAATTTTTAAAGAATCCGTTTCATTCTTACTTTCCTCAGTGTCTCAGAGTAACAGTGAATGGCAGCAATTCTATCTCTAATCCTTCAGAAGTTGATGGTCTGGTTCACAGCGTTACTTCCTCATTGCGTTTGGCATTAGATAGTGTAGCCCCCTTAAAAAAGAAAGTGGCTAGCCATAGGAGCCTGACTCCTTGGTTTAACGCAGAGTTGCATACTTTAAAGCAGAATACTAGGAAGTTGGAGAGAAAATGTCGCTCTACCCATCTAGAGGATTCCTATTTAACCTGGAATAACAGTCTACTACTGTATAAAAAGACCCTTCAATTAGCTAGAACAGAATATTTATTAAGGGCTTTGTATGTAAGAAGTAGGATCTTAAATTATATTCTGGATTTAACATGGATCCAATGAAGGGAAGCTAAAACAGGAGAAATGTGATCTCTCTTTTAAATATTCATCGGAACTCTTGCTGCCGCATTTTGGATCAACTGAAGGCTTTTAATGGCATTTTTTGGACTACCTGATAGTAAAGAATTACAGCAGTCCAGCCTTGAGGTAACAAATGCATGGACTAGTTTCTTAGCATCATTCCAGGACAGGATGTTTCTAATTTTAGCAATATTCCGGAGGTGAAAGAAAGAAATCCTTGAAACCTGTTTAATATGGGATTTAAATGTCAAGTCTTGGTCAAAAATAACGCCAAGGTTCTCTACATTATTACTGGGGGGCAAGTTAACGCCCCCCAGATGAAGTGATTGACTAATCAGTTTCTTTTTTAGAACTTCTGTCTTGTCAGAATTTAAGAGCAAAAAGTTTAGAGTCATCCATGTTTTTATGTCTTCCAGACATGCCTGTAATCTACCTAACTAACTGGTAAGTAAAGTAAGAATGGAACAGATTCTTTAAACATTGTCACAGCATTGTCTGATAAAGCTCTACTATAATGAAATTTTCTTTCAGATTCAAGATGGTCAGTTAAAGTAAATTCAAAAGTTATCAAGAAGTGGTCAGACAGGACCGGGTTATGTGGGTGGACTGTTATTCCTTCACACTCAATACCGTATGTCAGTACAAGGTCCAAAGTGTGTTTACCCGAGTGTGTGGATCCCTGTACTTTTTGAGTAAAGCCAATTGAGTCTAAAATAGCATTAAAGGCTACATTTAGGCTATCACTTTCAGTATCCACATGAATATTGAAGTCCCCCACTATTATGACCCTATCAGTATTTAATACTAAATCAGATAAAAAATGTGAGATCTGATCCAAGAATTGAGAGTAGGGGCCTGGTGGACGATACAAAACCACAAACAAAAATAGTTTTAATGTTTTGCAACTTGGATGAGGAAAATTAAGGGTTAGATGTTCAAAAGAACTGTAGCTATGAATTGGTCTGGGACTAATTGGTAAATCAGAACGAAAAATGGTTGCAACTCCTCCTCCTCGCCCAGTACTTCTAGGAATGTGAAAATCTAAATGATTGGAAGGAGTTGACTCATTTATACTGACATAATCCTCCTGCTGCAACCAGGTTTCTGTGGACAAAGCAAATCAATATGATTATCACAAATCAAGTCATTTACTAACAAAGTATTTGAGGAGAGAGATCTTATGTTTAATGAACCACATTTAATAGATTTATTTTTCTGTTCAGTCAAAGTCCTATTTATTTTATGAGATTTCCATGATTTGCTTTTGTTGGCTTAACTTTTAATCCATTTCATTTTGGCTGTGGGCAAGACACTGTTTCTATAGGGTAATTGGTGGGTAACAGCACAGAAGCAGCAGAGAGGTGGGTTAAACTACGACTCTGCTTCCTGGTCTGGACCCTGGGTTGTCAGTGTTTTGGAGGACTAATAAATTCGGCCATATTCCTAGAAAGAAGAGCTGCTCCATCCAAAGTGGGATGGATGCCGTCTCTCCGGATCAGACCAGGGTTTCCCAAAATGTTCTCCAGTTATCAATGTAGCCCACATCGTTTGCAGGACACCACCTAGACAACCATTGATGGAATGACAGCATGCGGCTAAACATGTCGTCACTGGTCCGATCAGGCAGGGGACCAGAAAAGATTACCGAGTCTGACATTGTTTTGGCAAACTTACACACCGAAGCAACACTAATTTTAGTGACCTCCAATTGGCGTAACCGGGTGTCATTACCGCCAGCGTGAATAACAATCTTACTGTATTTACTTTTATCTTTAGCCAGCAGTTTCAGGTAGGATTTGATGTCGCCCGTTCTGGCCCCTAGCAAGCATTTGACTATGGTCAATGGTGTCTCTAATGCCACGTTTCTGACTATGGAGCTGCCAATAACCAGGGTCGGCTTCTCAGCGGGTGTGTTGCTGAGCGGGGAAAATCTGTTAGAAAATATTACATTTATTACAGTTACCATTATCACTAAAGGAGGCAGGGAAGTAACTAAACATCTGACAGAGAGAGCAAGAGAGAAGAGTAGCCATAGCCGCAATGAAGCTAAGCTAACTGAGCTAGCGAGACCTTACCACCCCAAGAAAAGCTGTGTGAAACACAAGGAGTTCCCAAAACGTAAAGTACACCACCACAAATCGTGTGTTTTAGTGTGCCTGTGTGTTAAAATAACTTAGAAAGGCCTCAGCACAGAGAAAATAAGATCAATTCAAGAGACTCTGAACACCAAACAGTTTACAGGGAGCGCAACAGTGACAACAGGAAATGACGCAATACGGCTTACCCCCGTCGAATCAGTTTTAAGTTTTTGGTTTTTGTACATTACTTCCTTTGCTTTCTTGAAGAAGATTGCATTTTTTGACCTGTATACTTTCTAGTTTTCGGTGCTGTGAAGCTGGAAGGATTTTTGCTGTTAATTTTTTACGTTTTGATAACTTGTATTGATGCATAACCATGGCAACAATGTGGTTTACAGCTGGGAGCAGCTGATTAACATCGCAAAAGCTGAAATAATACCTCAACTGAAGCCACAATTCCTTGATGAGTAGATAAAGAGGAGACGTGGATGCAGAGCAGGAGCAAAAAGGAGACAGAGAATGAGGAAGTTCAAACCATCTCTTCCATTGATCATAATGGGGAAGGTGAGATCACTGGCTAATAAGATGGATGAACTCCAAGCCCTTACAAGGACTCAGCCACAGTATCGGAAATGCAGTGTTATGTGTTTTACTGAGACATGGCTGCAGGATCATATCCCCAATTCCAACGTCTCTCTGGCTGGCTTCCTGACTGTATGAGCAGACAGAGATCTGCAGACAAGCAGGATAAGAAAAGGAGGTGGAGTAGGTTGTCAACAACAGATGGTGTCATCCAGGACATGTTACTGTGAAGTGTCGTCTCTGCAGTCCATATTTTGAACTCTTGCCAGTAAGTTTTCATCCATATTATTTACCAAGAGAGTTCACCAGTATTATTTTGGCAGTTTACATTCCACCTTCAGCCGTTGCTGACAATGCATGTGATGTCATCAGTTCCGTTGTTGCTAAGCTACAGACCCAGCCCCGGATGCATTTGTGGCAATATCTGGTGATTTTAATCATGCCTCGCTCTCTACTACACTTCCAACATTTCAACAGTTTGTCAGCCGCTCCAGAAGAAAAAAACAAGACCTTGGATTTGTTTTATGCAAATGTAAAGGATGCCTACATGTCCAAACCAAGACCTCTTCTGGGATAATCAGATCACAAGCTTGTTTTTCTCTTTTCAGAATATAAGCCACTTGTTCAGAGGCAACCAGTTACAAAGAAAACTGTGAGAAAATGGTGACATGAAGCTGAAGAAGCCCTGCAGGGTTGTTTTGCGACCACAGACTGGATGACTCTTTGCCAAGCACATGGAGAGGACATTAATGCCATGACTGAGTGTGTGACTGTCTATATAAACTTCTGTGTGGACAACATCATCCCCACTAGGACACTGAAATGCTTCCCTAATAACAAACCCTGGATCACCAGTGACCTGAAGGAACTGCTAAACAAGAAAAAAAGAGCCTTCAGGGAATTATTGAGGAGTATACAGAATCAACTTAAGGTCAAGATCAGAGACAGCAAAGAGGCATACAGGAAGAAGCTAGAGAACAAACAACAGAGGAACAAAATCAGAGATGTCTGGTCAGGAATGAAAAAGATCACAGGCTTTAAGGACAAGAAGGATTGGATAGATGGAAGTCTGGACAGAGCCAATGAACTGAACACTTTCTTCAACAGGTTCAGCTCAGGAACTAGCTCAGCATCTTCCTCTCCTATCCCTATCCAAAGAGACATCCCACCATCCTATGATCCACAGCTTTCCTTTCTCACCTCAGATGTTTTATCTTTCACCTCAGCTATGAACTCTTCTGATTCCACAAGTTTGACCTCAACTAAGTCAGGAAATGCTGGTGCCCCCTTCGCCTTCCACTTGTCTGTCTCCAAAAGTCAGGTGAAGAGGCAGCTGGAGAAACTGAACCGGAACAAGGCTACAGCCCCAGAGTCCTGAAGGCCTCTGCAGAGCAGCTCTGTGGGATTCTGCAGCACCTCTTTAACCTTAGCCTAACTTAGGAGAAGGTTCAAGTGTTGTGGAAGACACCCTGCCTTGTTCCAGTACCAAAGAGAACTCACCCATCAGTCATCAATATCTATACCCCTGTTGCCCTGACATCCCACATCATGAAGGTCCTGGAGAGACTCCTGTCATCTGCAGAAATACTCAGATGACGCTGCAATTGTCGGGTGTATCAGAGATGGAAAAGAAGATAAATACAGAGAGCTGGTGGACCGCTTTGTGACATGGTGTGGAAACAATCGTCTTACCTTGAATGTGTACAAAACAAAGGAGATTATTGTAGATTTCAGAAGAAACAGGGATAAGTCAAACACTGTTTCCATCATGGGGAAAGAAGTGGAGGTGGTTGAGGACTATAAATAGCCCAGAGTTCAGCTTGACAACAGACTGGACTGGAGACTGAACACTGAAACCGTCTACAAGAAGGGACAGAGCAGACTGTATTTCTTGAGGAAGCTTAGGTCCTTCAAGGATTGCAGCAAGATACTGCAAATCTTCTACAAGTCTGTTGTGCAGAGTGTAATCTCTTCAGCCATCATTTGTTGGGGTAGCAGCATCAGAGCCAGGGATTTAAAAAAGCTTAACAACCTGATAAAGAAGGCTGGTTCCGTTATTGGCACTACTGTGGAACCACTGGAGATGATGATGCAAAGAAGGATTCTTCATAAAATAAAAATAAAAATTATGGACAACCCTGAGCATTGTCATACAACAACAGAGTGTCTTCAGTCAGAGGCTTCTTCAGTTTCGCTGCAACACAGACCGCTACAGGAAATCCTTCCTCCCCACAGCCATCATTATCTACAACAACTTCTTAAATAATTAATGATATGAGCTTCAACACTTTATTTCCCTCTGGGATTAATAAAGTATTTTGGAATTTAATTGAATTGAATTGAATGAATAATCCTGTTCGAAGAATGTTTGTGATTGTGGTTGGTAATAATGACTAGGAT
Organism: Valencia hispanica; assembly: GCA_963556495.2. NCBI lineage: Eukaryota > Metazoa > Chordata > Actinopteri > Cyprinodontiformes > Valenciidae > Valencia > Valencia hispanica. Next base: position 54,375,674 of record OY747712.1, on the reverse strand, counting down.
GCAATTTCTGTTTTTGGGACCTAAATTGGACAAAGATATGGCTGGTATACTGTGGATTGTGGCAGAAATGTCGTCTACAGAATGACTGGGATGATATCCCAGTCATTTGGTTGAGAAATTGTGAATAACATAAAATATTATTTGTTGTTAAGGTATGATTGCCCAACTTGTTAGGATGAAGGCCATCCTCCTTGAGTAGAGAGACTTGGTTCCAAAATATTAATTAATAGTTAAAATTATCAATAGAAATTGCATTAAAAGTTGGACACAGTTTGGAGCCAAGTACTGATGATTGCAGTGTGGATGAAACAGTTGATGCCTCTTTTAAAGGGAACAAGAGGTCCAGAGACAACAATATTCTTTACAGAATTTTTAAGAACAGTTAAAATACTTCTAAAATCAGACTTTAAAATCTCAGAGGTACCATCAGCAATATCATTGCATCCAACATGCACTACAACAGTTTTGATGTCAGGATAATTAGTGAGTACAGAAGGAAGTAGAGTTAGAACGTCTCTAACCTTAGGGCCCGTAAAACATTCTGTCATGGTGTACCTCTTTCTGATGTTTCTGGTAACGGAATCACCAATAACCAATGTGGTCAGGAGAGACTATACTGGTGGTGAAGCGTCAGCAGGAGGAGAGCACTGTTGTGAAGGTGAAGAAAGCCGCAGAAGATGCCGTCGCCAAGGGTCAGAGTGGCTTGGAGCTGGTGAGTAGCTCACTTCCGCCTGGAAGGTCTTGACTGGGGACTTTTGAGGGAGGGCTGTGTTTAAAGGCATCTGACTGCTGACCAGAGAAGGACTGTGATGGTCAGTAACCAGAGGAGGAAAATCCTGGAGATTAAAAACCTCGAAAGCAATAAAGCAGAGATGTCTTTTTTATTATAGCTGAATGTTCGGCCAGACAATGGGGTCTGTTTACCACCAGACAGTTCAATTTGTCCACAAATGAAACAAAAATATGGAGCTGAATGTTTGGAAACTGTAAATTACTGGATAATGGAATGGGGATTTCGTCCTGGGGGAAGTTTAAGTGTGAGAGAATTGGATAAAATTAAGGATAAAATTAATGAGCACAAGGAACGGTTTGAAAGCGGTACCTTCCTCTGCTCTGGAAACATTGAACAGTATAAGATACACGAACGATGCTGTCAGATTTGGTTAAAAGAGGCAATACGCAGAGAACGCAGGTCCTGTGTGTCACATATGGAGGGGGTGGGGAGAGATCTGAGCGGTGACATTGCGGGCAGAAAAGATAATGGTTCACTTAGAGCTGCCCAGTCTCCACGGAAAATTAAAACTGTTAAAAATGATGTGATACAAATGCAACCACAGAGAGAATTACAGGCATCTTGTCCACCTTACAAGGACAGTGGCTTTTCACCTTCCTCCCCATATGCTCCTGTTTACAGAGACATGCAAGCATTGGCCATGTCGAAACCCGATCTGGACCCGGACTCCGCCCCTCCGCAGAGTCATCGGAGGATGAGACCAGAAGAAGCAGAGCAAGAAGCAGCCTATCCCCCGCCTCCAGAGGCGTGGGTCAAAGACAACAAATCCCAACACAGCCAGACTGCAGGACCTCACACCAGAGGTTCGCTCAGCCTCCCACCCCTCCATCTAAAGGCACACGGTCCAATGTGACAAAGAAGGAGGCCGAACGGAAGCAGGAAGCATCTGCAGATTGCGCCCCCATGCAAGCACTGCTGGAGATGCAAGCTGAAGGTACAGAATGTATTATGTCAGCTCCGATGGTCAAGGTTGGGGGCCCAGATGGCCCTATGCTTTTTTTCAGAGGGTGGTCGGACAAGGACATTGAGGATGCGATGACCCAGCTCCCCAACGTGACCGGAAATGGGGTGCAGTTTGCCAAGGAACTAGAGGAGTTCTGCAGGGCCTACTGTCCGACCGGCTCTGAAATCAAGCGAGTAGTTTCTAAGAGACTTAAAGCTGCTGATCTTGGCAATATTTTACAGAGCTTCCAAGCTCCAGAGCTTCGTTTGAAAAGGGTACCAACAGATGAGACAGACGACAGACTGAATGCCCCGTATTATCTGGCCGTATTGAAACTCTGTAAATCTATCGAGACAGAGTTTCCGGTACTAATTTAACCCTTTTGAATTCTGTGAAGCAAGACCCAGATGAGTTGGTCGAAGACTTCCTTCACCGCATTCAGCAGGCATTTGAGAAGTACAGCGGCGTGGCCAGACCAGAGCAGACCAAAGGCTCAGTATGGGAACAGCTGCTGGGAGATCGCATACTCGCTGGACTCTGCCTAGAGCTGCTGACTGAGATGACTGAACGGTATGTGGGCATTAATCAGGGCATAAGCTTGGAAGATCTGCGTCGTCATGCTTTACACGCAGAGGAGGTGGTGGGGAAAAGAGCATCACAGTTGAAAAAAAAGCATGAGACTGAACTGCATAAAGCTGCTGTTACCATGTATGCTGCCATGACGAGCAGAGGCAGAGGCAAACGTCAGACTCGAGGCAGGGGGAGAGGACAACCACAGCGCCGCAGAGACGATGAGGGGCACTGCTACAACTGTAACGGTTTTGGACATTGGAGAGACGAATGTCCACTTCCTCCTCGTGCTCCACGCAGAGGCAGAGACCAGGCCGATTGACTGGAGGGGCAGACTTCCAGTCGGGGAATAGAGGGAGGATTCTCCGACGCACAAAAACAGGAAAGTGAAAACTGAAGTCCTTCACACACAAACTGCAATGAAAAGTTTTTTTGTGCACTAACCCACACACACTGCTCACAGATGCTATAACTAATTTAGAAAGACAATAATATTTCCATAATAGAAATATCAGAAAAAATCCAGAAAATCTTGGACCAACATCCTGCTTTGGAAAAGCTCGTCATTCACGTTGGATCAGCAGATATCACGATGAGACAATCAGAGATTCTGAAGAGAGAGTTCTCTGATCTCCTACAGAGACTTGATGGACTTAACGTAAACATCCTCATCAGTGGACCAGTCCCTGAAGGGAATGATGAAAGATTTAGCAGACTCCGCATGCTCCATAAATGGTTTAAGAAACAATAAGCTGAGAAGTCCTTCACATTTATTAATAATTTCAAAGTATTTGGAAGTGCTAACCATCTGTTCAAATCAGGCCAACGTTATCTTGACAAGGCCAGAGTAAGGCTGTTAGCAGCAAATATTTTTTCTTATCAAAATCAGAAAGCAAAACACTTGCTCCCAAAAGCTGACCTTGACCATGGATATCAGAGAACAAAAACACCAAGTCATGATGACACCACAGGACTGAACAGATAAACAACCATCAGAGATTAAGTCTTCATCTTCCTGTGACTCAGCCACATCAAATGAGTCTCCATTTAGAAACTTTACAGACAGACTGAACGAGCAAATCAAATTTGGGACACAATTAACACCTAAACTTAGACTACACCAAATGCCTGGGACTAGTGTCCATAAGCCTGGGAGCTTCCCCCCACTGAATATTACAGATATTTGATATTTGAGGGAACCGGGCAGTAGCTCTATCCCTACCGTCTCCCAGAACTCGCCCGGCACCCCTGAGTTTAGCACACCAGCGATTATCAGCAGCAGGAAACATAAACCGTTAACCACACACTCTCATATTAAACAAAATCTCAAATTTATAACCTGTCAGAAGGTTCAGCTGCCCATCATCACGATACTTAAGTTAGCTTTATTAAACATTAGATCTCTATCCGGGAAGTCTTTTCTTATCAATGACTTCATCATTGAGCATACTTTACACGCCCTTTTTTTATCAGAAACTTGGCTAGATGAAAATAACCAAACAACTACATTGATAGAATCTACTCCTCCAAATTACAATTTCTTAAGCGAGAGCAGGAAACACAGACGAGAAGGAGGTGTAGCCACAATCTCTCACAACTCAATGAACTTTAAAAAGGTAACCCTGGGCACATTTGATTCTAACAAAGCTTTATTTCTAAGTTTATATAAACCACCAAAATCTAACTCTAACTTCTTTAATGATTTCAATGACCTTCTTTCTGTAATATGTATCGACTATGACCAACTAATCATTGTGGGGGATTTTAACATTCATACCGACAACCCCCAAGATAGACAAGCAAAAACATTAGATGATACTCTCCACAACTTCGGCCTGACCCAGCATGTGAAGCAACCAACACACAATAAAGGACACACTCTGGACTTAATTATCAGCAAAGGTTTAAATATTTCCAACATCTCTGTAATTAATATTGCATTATCTGATCATTTCTGTATTTTCTTTGAAAGTACCATCTCTGCTAAATTATCCAGCCAAAGTAAGACCACTATAAAAAAGCGCTTTCTAGGGGACAGTTCAGTAGAAACCTTTAAACGTATTTACCCTTCCACCACATCCCCCTCATCTCCCAACTCAAACTCAGTAAATAAGCTGGTAGATAATTTCCTTGCGAAAATCTCAGACATTGCTCCAACTAAAGTGAAAGTAATCTCAGGTAGAAAGAAGTCACCGAGGACAAGTAATCCACTGGTACGTAGTGAAAAAAGAGAGTGTCGACGAGCCGAGAGAAAATGGTGGAAAACTCGACTCCAGGTTCACTGTGAGATCTACAAAGAGAGGCTGAATAGATATCAGCTAACTATAAAAGATGCTAGGGAATCGTGCTTTTCTGAAATCATCAACAGAAACATTAATAAAGCACGGACCCTATTTGCAACAGTGAAAAGACTAACTAATCCTTTAGTGACAGTAGCCCCTGAACTAAACTCTACCAGGGCCTGCAATGAATTTGCCAGTTTTTTCACTGAAAAGATTCTAGCAATTGGACGGTCAATCTGTACCTCAATATCGAACCCACAACCAGTGCCATCCCCAATCAACAACAATGTAGGGAAAATGTCTGAATTCCACGAATTAAACCAGAACAGCCTTGAAAAAAATCATTATCCAATTAAGCTCCTCCTCCTGCTGTCTTGATATCCTACCCACAGCTTTTCTATAGAAAGTTCTTCCTGTTATTGGGTCTGATCTTGTTCAAATAGTGAACTCATCCCTCCTGTCAGGTGTCTTCCCCCAGGCTTTAAAAACAGCAGTTATTAAACCACTACTAAAGAAGAAGAATCTGGACAACACGTTAATGCAGAACTACAGGCCAATCTCTAATCTTCCATTCATCAGTAAGATTATTGAAAAAGTGATGTTTTAGCAGTTAAATAGCTTCATAACAATGACAAACCGTTTTGATGTTTTTCAGTCCGGTTTCCGTGCTCACCACAGCCCCGAGACTGTCCTCGTCAAAGTATTCAATGACATCCGCATAAATACAGACTGTGGTAGAACCACAGTGCTGGTTCTGTTGGACCTCAGTGAAGCATTTGAAACTGTTGATTATGATATTTTATTGGAACGACTGGAGAGCTGGGTCGGACTCTCTGGTACAATACTTGGCTGGTTCGAGTCTTACCTAAAGAACAGGGACTTCTATGTTTCAATAGGAAACTTTTAATTAGAACGAACAGAAATCACATGTGGGGTGCCCCAGGGCTCCATCCTGGGGCTCCTCTTATTTAATATCTACATGCTCCCACTAGGCAAGATTATAGCAACCAATAACATTAGCTACCATAACTACGCGGATGACACTCAGCTTTAAATTACAAGGTCACCAGGTGACTCTGAACCCATTCAAACCCTAAATCAATGCATTGACCAAATAAATGGATGGATGTGCCATAACTTTCTCCAGCTGAATAGAAACAAAACAGAAGTAATTATTTTTGGACCCAAGGAGGAACGATCAAGAGTCAGCACACAGCTTCAGTTAATACAGCTAAAAACTACTGATCAGGCCCGAAATCTAGGTGTAGTAATGGAGTCAGACCTGAACCTCCAGGGTCAGATAAAGGCAATAACAAGGTCAGCCTTCTATCACCTGAAGAAGATTTCTAGGATTAAACGACTGATGTTGCAACAGGACCTCGAAAAACTCATCCATCCATTTATCTTTAGTCGGATTGATTACTGCAACAGCATCTTCACAGGTCTGCCTAAAAAGTCAATCAGACAGCTGCAGCTGATACGGAACGCTGCTGCTCGCGTCCTTACTAGAACCAGGAAAGTAGAGCACATCACCCCAGTTCTAAAGTCCTTACACTGGCTCCCTGTAGCTCAGAGAACAGACTTCAAAATACTCCTACTAATTTATAAATCATTACATGGCTTAGCACCAAAATATGTTGAATACCTGTTGTCACGGTACCAACCACCTAGACCACTAAGGTCCTCCAACTCTAGCCTACTAAACATTCCTAGACTCAGAACTAAACATGGAGAAGCAGCTTTCAGTTTCTATGCTCCCCTTATCTGGAACAGACTTCCTGACGAGTGTAAAGGTGCTGAAACTCTGAACTGCTTTAAATCGAGACTAAAAACCCATCTGTTTAGAATTGCCTTCGAATAAATGATTGATGTCATATGTATGAAATGTGTTCATGCTCTCTTGCTTTATTGTGTATCATGTGTAATGTGTGTTTCTTTTAGTTTTAATTTCCAATGTTATATTCCATGTCTGTTTGTATTTTTGTTGTTTTTTTAAATCACCAAATCATGTAAAGCACCTTGAATTACCCTGCTGTTGAAAGTGTGGTATACAAATAAAATTGCCTTGCCTAGATCATACTATTTAACCCCACTATCATATCATATCAAAAGTGATGTAATTTAAAAAATGACATTAAAGAAAAAAAGCTTAAGCTTAAGCCACACCTCCCCCCCAAAAACAAAGGCCATTTCGAATACACTAGGCTACCTGTTTCAGCTGCATATACGTCCATTAAAATATATGCATTTTATTGTAATGCAAATACATTAAAGAACCATATGTGGACTACTAAATAATAAGTGTATAATGTAGTGGAAGATATGATGACTAGTTGCCTATAAATATTGTAATGCTGCATTTGCCTGAGTCTGTACCACTGGTATCTTTGAACTTGGCAACATGCGTCTGCTTTGCCACTGGGAAGTGATTTGTGCACAGCCAGAGGTCGGCCACACAAAAAAAAATCAGCATTTTTAAGTCATCAGGTGTGACCTACACACAGTTTGATTTTCTTTATATTTTGTTTTTATCTTTAATTAGTTTACCTCCTTAAGACGACAAGATGATGACGCAAGATAGATCCATATCTATAGTTTTCTTTACTTCTGCGTTTCACCAGGTGTATAAAATGTGATGCATATATATATATATATATATATATATATATATATATATATATATATATATATATATATATATATCAAATAGGCCAAATTACGTGATATATATATATATATATATATATATATATATATATATATATATATATATATTGAAGAGATAGAAATTCTGTAAATGTTGTATGAGGGTTTAATTTTGTAGTGCATGTGGCAATACTTAGAAACAGTAAAAAATCAAGAGGAATGTGGTACATCCTGTGTGCCTTGTGTGAAGAAGCTGTGAACATTCTGTGAACGAAGATCTATGTGGGAGGAGTTTTACCTTGTTTTAATAAAAACCTTAAGATGAGATAAAGCTGTCCTCAGTTACTAGAACTGAGTCCAAATGAACGATGTCTCACTGTTAAAATATATAATTGTTGTTTGTTGTTCTTATTGTTCCTTTTTACAGAAATGAACGAGCACGCGGGAAGGTGAAATGAGAGCTCAGAGAGAGCCCAGGGTCATAAATTAAATGTGTGTCTGTTCCTTTAAGATAGGCTTTAGAGTGAAAACACCTTCTCAACAAAATGGTGACCCCGACGTGATTTCTGGAGGAGCAAAGGAAAACGTGAGTTTGGAAATTGTTGTGATTAACAGATACTGGAGATCGGAGGACGGAAGTGACCCAGGTCTGAAGTTATTTGGTAAGCGCTGAGACACGAGGCGCAAAATTGACTAATCTAAAAGTATGTTCTGTCTGTAGTTCTCCAGTAAATGTTAATATCTGTTTCTCCTGAGTTAAATAGACGGCGACCGGGTCGGGAAACTCAGGGTGTGGCCGGCTCTAAGGTAAGCTAGGACGCTTCTTACTGATAGCCTGCGTGTCGGACACGAAGAAGGCTGAGTGGGATCAGCTCGTGAATTGAGAAACCACGGAATGTCTAAAAAAAGGAAACTCAGAGCTCAGAGAGCGATTTCAACCCTGGCATTTCTTGTTCCTGTGAGCAGGATCCCAGATCTGACTGGATCTCCGGGAGGAGCCGCAGGCTGCTGAGCCCGTGCATGGGCTGGTCTACGACCAGCTGGATCCTGGAGACCTCCAGCTCAACGTGGAGGCCGGAACATCGCGGAGTTCCTCCCGGAGCAACAGTTGATGATGGGGTCTTCCTTCACAGGGACAACAGCCAGTGAGCAAAAAATTTGATGCGTGAAGGAATAAAAAATAAGAGAGAAAAAATAACTAGGTCCGGGACCTCTTTAATACGAGTTTGTGTTTTTGCAAAAATAGATCGGGGATCTTTGCGTGATGATCCGGGATCTCACAATGAATATAAAGGAGTTGGACTCCGAAAGCGCGCAGAGGTCTGGGATCTCAATTAGAAATAGGCCTAATGATAAATAATATCTAAATAATAATACTAGTAATGAAAAAGCATGATAATAAATACATAATTATATTAATGTGTGATAAACCGGTTGTGTGTGTGTGTGTGTGTGAATGGAGATTTCTATGGTGAAACAGCTGTAGGCTGAAATGAGTCTCATGGTTTGAAAATTGAGTAAATAACACTGCGATAAGATAAATAGATCAGATAAAAGAGAAATAAAATTACTTCATTAACATGAGAATGATAAATATTTAAAAATGAAAAATAAAAACAGTAAAATGTAACTTATCGAAATATGGGGAAAAAATAGCAAAGAAGATTTAAAGGAGATGCAAAATTTATGTAAGAGAAACGACAATACAACATTTCTTTAAAATAAATAAAGATTATGAATTTGAAGGACGATTGACTGAGTTATTTCACGCACTTCTTGTGATATAAAATAAAACTAAAAAGATCAAAATTGAAGAATAGACATTTGGCATCTCAAACAAAGGAATTCCTCAGGAAGGAGTAAAGAAGAGAAAAAGGAGGGGTTCATTTGTGAAGCTGATGTGTTTCTTAGCACTCGGGAGGATAAAAAATGTTTTTAACTTTGTCTCCTAAAGAAAAATAAAATAAAAGAGAAAACTCACTTCCATATTTAAAAAAATCCTATCAAGAGTAAGGTAAACTTTACTGTGATCTAAATGAATTATTTTACATAAGTGACCACCTTCCCCTTTCCCCTCAAGGTAGGGCTGTTCTGATAATAAACAAGACCCCCCCCCCTCTGTCCCTCAACAATGGGTTGTTAGTTGTTCTCTTAATAAACAAACCAACTGTGATGGGTTGCGACAGAAACCGGTAAAATGGACTTCCTGAGAAAGACTTGTTTGAAACCAGATTCATCATGCGTTTCAAAATTGTTAAAGGTTATCCAACTGCCGGAAGGCAGAAGGAAAGGAACACACACACCTCCCCCCGCTAGCTGATAAGGAGGGGGATGTTTTAGCTGCGTCCAGCTCTGTATACAAAAGGTTGGGATTTCTTAAGTGCAGCGGCAACTTTTACTCTATAATAATAATAAAAAAAACTTAGCTAATATTTTTAATGATATTCATGGGATGTCTGTGAGATCTCTCATATAGTAGAAAAGAAATGGTTTTAAAATGATGGATTATGAGCAGAGTGATTTTATTTTGAAATACAGGCGGATGTCTACAGGTCCTGTGGGGAAGCGACAGCTGGGTGGCTACGTGAATTTATTCTTTGTAACAAGTGGCAGCTTCATATGTTTGCTTCAAACATTTTAATGACAGATAAGATACATGTTGAAAGGAAACAATCTTGTAATGCGCTGGGTTAGAGACTGCAAAAAAGAGAAGAAATGTTCGTTACAGGATTACCGTAGTAAGGAATGTAGTAACGCACTCCAAAATTCAACTTTAGTTACCGTAGCACACTGAGTATAAGCGCACTTCAATATTTACACTCAATGGAGTTGTTACTAATGGGACAAATTTAAGGGTCTGGTTAAGCAGGAAAGATGTCTGGACCTACACCTGAGATTGGGAGAGTATGCCGGCCCTCGCCCCAATCTGATTTGAGAATGGTACCATGTTTTTGGGCATCTAGCAACAGACTCTTCCACATATAATCATAATAATAAGCTAATTTGTAGAATCTTTATGAAGGAGCGGATAAGCAGAGAGCAAGGAATAGAGATGTGATGTTTTGATTATGGAAATATCAGTTTCTGATTATCTCATTGACAAAATGGTAGGAAGTTAGTGAAGCCAGATGGAGAGAAAAAAAATTAGGAATTTTGTTTTCCACTAAAAATGAGATTGAGTTGTTAGAAAAATGAAATAAAAATAATAGATTTTGCTACAGGAAAAATCTGTTGTGTTAATCATATTATCTAGAGATTATTTTCTAATTTGTTAGGAAGAGATTTCCTATTTCACTTGAAGTTGGGCATGTTCTCTGTAGGGGATAAATTAATAATCCAAATTTTAGATTTCATAAAACTCTTGAAACGGGAAAGCTACCAAAGAATTGTTCTACTTAGAAAAAGAAAAATTAAAGTTTTAACTGAAGTTTGAAATCAGATGAAGATAAAATAATCATATTATTGCTAACAGAAGATCCAAATTGAACGTTGCATGTTTTTGGCATTTGGCCAACAATGAGGAACAGGGGTATGCCAACCTCTAGTGGCGAACTAATTAAAGCATTTCTTACGGACAATTCAATTCTCAAACTGATTAGTTCATAGACAAGAAGTGTGTCAGACATGGAAAAAAAGAAAAGCTTCTCATATAAAATTAAGAAACAGCTTTGAGCAAACAAAGGCTGTATTGAAGAAGCTCAATTTAGTAAGAAAAGATAATTTCTCCTAATGGATTTGTAATGTTAACAGTGAAACATTTAGATACACTAACTGTTGCAGAAATGTTGTTTAGAGAAATAATGCCTAGATTTGATATCCACAAATGATCTATAGTGGTAACGGAACACATTTTGTGAATGAAATAATTGATAAAATAGGACAAAGTTTATAGATCATTTTTAAGAGACAATTGGATTCTAAAAGCAGATTAAGAAAGGCCATGGATAAGACTAAACAGAATTGGAGATACTGTTTGGTTATGATAAAGTTTTATATATGAATATAACACCAAGTAATTGAACGGATTTGATGAGACCTTATACCTTCCTACAGTTTGGTATATTAAAATAAGAGGAACAATTACAAACTGATTTATGACTTTATGATAAAATGTTGTAAATTGAAAAAAAAAACGATGGAAGAAACGGGACAAAATTTGAATATTGGCCTAATTATATTTTAAATAATCTATGGGCCTAGATATAGAATTCCTTAGATTGGTTTACTCTCTTCTAAAAAAAACAATTTGATTAAGATCTGGGAGTTTTCATGGTCAAAATACTGATAATTACATAATTTATAAATGCAAACTAATCATATGCCAGATAATCAAATATTCCTACAGGAAGAAGTGAGCTGAAAGTAGGTGACTGGATCCTGATTAAAAGCTGTAAACAGAAAATTGGTCATCACCCAGGTGGAAGGGGCCATTCCAGGTATTCCAGGTATATTCCAGGTACCACACCAACGGCTGTGGAGACTGAGTTAGATACACTTAACCCATTGTAAAAAGCAGTGACCAGTACTAGATATAGGGAAAGCAGTCTAAGAAAAGGGGGGTTAAAGACTGATTCCAAAGGGAGGTAGATACATTAGGTTCTACTTGTCTCAACCTTAGTGAATAGAACCAGGAGATCCACTTTTCTATAGAGACTGTTTGAAGGGAGAGATAGTAACTATGAAGGTTTTTCTGCTATCTAGTACTTTTATTTTTACAGTTTTTTGGTGGTGTTATTTCAATAGGAACGTTAGGACTCACAGAAAAATGACATATAGCACATGAGAATGCTGATTTATTTTCTTGGTTCACTCAGAGAAGGACACACAGAAACCCATTTGAAACTAGTGTATGGTGACAATATGCAAGATATCTAGCAAATAAATACAACATTAACTGTTTTGTTTGTTCTCAGATGCCATATTATGTAGGACTTTTACCCAGATATGTAGAAGCTTTCACTAATCTTAATGATCTGTTTCCAGATGTTACACTCCTCTCCAGGATTTGGACAAATTCTGAGCGTGCAGTACATGAACGAACAGGAAGTTATATGGGTAAAAATGTATATACTTCCATGACAAAAGTAAGGGTAAATTGGAGACTGGGAAGAGATGGGATTGATTTAAATAGTTAAAGCTGGACCAGTACACTTAAAACCTGACCAAAGATTTATTTGTTTTGAAAGTGATAAAAATCTGACCACACTTTCATACCAATCTGGGTGCATGGGAAAAAATATATAGTATGTGCTCCATTCTTCGTGAATGTGATGGGAACTTTTCTACGGACGACCTGCTGATTCTCTGCGGATTTTGGCTCTGACACAATTACCCTCAAAATGAGAACGGTGGATGTGCTTCTGTTGAGACTTAAAGAGCATTTTTTCTTGTATTTGCAGAGGAGATCCGACACGGCAGAAGGAGGAGGCGTGATATTTCAGCCCCTCATGGTCCCATCTGGGCTCCGATATGCCCCCTGAAAACAAATTATGGAGTGATGGAAATAAGGTTCTATTATCCTTTTTCCATTGGACCGGGGTGGGTAAGGTCATATTATGATTGGACACATTAAATTATAAATTCAGTGGTTTTGTTAATTCTTCCCTGGCAGTTCTAAAAGGTATAGAAGCTGAGATCTAGGAATTGAGCTTAAATACTGTATACATGGAGATTGATCTACAATACAGGAGTTTATTGAACTATAACATCTTTCCGTAACAAGCTGCAGATCTAGTCACACACACCTGATTAAAGGGAGACTTAAATAATTGGATGTTTCTGAAACAGTTCTGTTTCAGAAAAAGGGAGGAGATTCTTAGGCACTAGGGGAACTTAAATTTCAATTATTATTTACAAAACAAAGCCTTACAATTTGTTGCTTTAAAAGGATTTCAGATAAATGAAAAAACAAAATAAAAAACAGCATTTGTTTAGGGTTCAATAGTTATTTGGTTAAATAGGTTGAAATTATAGTTTTTTTTATAAGTATTGGGCTTCATCAGCTCAGAAAAAATGAATAACAATAGTCGGTGATGTGGTAAAATTTTATAAGACTATAGGTTTAATGAACTTTGGCTGTTAGCAGTGTAAATGAATAAAATTAAACTGATCGTTTTCTGCGGGTTGAGATTTAAAGCAGCAAAGCATTTTTCTTTTGAGCGGTCTGTCATGCTCATGATGGCATTTCCACAATCCAAAAAGACCAGATGTTTCCTGTTTTCCATCCTGTTTTGGCACCTTTGTGCGGTTAGTTGTTTTAGCACACAACCCATTCATCTTACCTTGTGGCATGTTTATGCATTTAGTCTTTGTTTGGAAGTTTTTATTTACATTATAACCTCTACTATATATTTTGAAGAAATATTCTTTATGGTCTAGGTTGTTCCAGTGTTACTCACTTTTGATACAGGATTTTTAGAGTGCACTTTGCGTCAATTATGATTTTTGTGATTTACATAAAGCAAAAGCATTAGCTTTTTCTACAGATAGACCTAGTTTGTAGGCAGTCAGGATAATAATTTGATTTTGTGTTAGTGCGGCCGATCAGTGCGGCACTACTTAAGACTATGAGGTGAGTGAGGGATTTGATTTTTTAAAAAAAAGGACAAATGCATAAGAAATGAACCTCAAAACAGATACAATTATGGATAAAGCAAACAGGAAAAAGCAAATTAGTTGCAAGCTCTTCTTTTAGGCTTTGTTGACCAGGTGAGAGACCAGCAGCCAACCAGACCACGATCTCTCAGGTAATCGGACTAAATAAAAAGACTGGAGCCAATGCACTCCCACTGAGGAGTCAGGACGAACCTGAGAGGACATCCAGGAGCAGCAAGCCAGAGCGGGAGAAGAACAGCAATGAGCAGACCACACAACCTACTTGAACCCTCTGCTGAGAGGTTTCCAACTTCAGCACACCTGCACCATCAGGTGGCAGGGCGGCTTGGAGCACAGAGCTGCCCAGCTGGGGCAGCAGGGTTTGAAGGAAAAGAAGCTGAGACCCCTGCCAAAAGGGGCTGAACGATCCTCTGGTCTGCGTGCAGTCCTTAGAGTTTTCAAACTCAAGGCTACTGAAAAGATACATTTTAGCTGCATTTTAGGTGATGTGCTGGCAACCTCTCACCTTAGGTCATAGAAGAGCGAGCCGGACAACCACAATTCCTGGCCAGAACAAGATGACTTGACTGCTGATCCGAAAAGTTCCAGAGAAGATGGACTCAAAATTGATATGATTCTATAAGTGTGATGCCTGACTTTTCTCCTTATATATGGTGATCTCTTAAAATAAGAGATCAAAAGAGGGACATGAAAAGATAGAAATTCTGTAAATGTTGTATGAGGGTTTAATTTTGTAGTGCATGTGGCAACACTTAGAAACAGTGAACAATCAAGAGGAATGTGGTACATCCTGTGTGCCTTGTGTGAAGAAGCTGTGACCAATCTGTGAACGAAGATCTATGTGGGAGGAGTTTTAACTTGTTTCAATAAAAACCTTAAGATGAGATAAAGCTTTGCTCAGTTACTAGAACTGAGTCCAGTGAACGATTTCTCACTGTTAAAATATATAATTGTTGTTTGTTGTTCTTATTGCTCCTTTTTACAGAAATGAACGACCACGCGGGAAGGTGAAATGAGAGCTCAGAGAGAGCCCAGGGTCATAAATTAAATGTGTGTCTGTTCCTTTAAGATAGGCTTTAAATCAGAGTGAAAACACCTTCTCAACAATATATACAGTTCTGGCCAAAAGTTTTGAGAGTGACACAAATATTAGCTTTCACAAAGTTTGCTGCAAAACTACTTTTAGATATTTGTTCCAGTTGTTTCTGTGATGTAATGAAATATAATTACAAGCACTTTATACGTTTCAAAGGCTTTTATTGACAATTACATGACATTTATGCAAAGAGTCAGTATTTGCAGTGTTGGTCCTTCTTTTTCAAGACCTCTGCAATTCGACTGGGCATGCTCACAATCAACTTCTGGGCCAAATCCTGACTGATAGCAACCCATTCTTTCATAATCACTCCTTGGAGTTTGTCAGAATTAGTGGTTTTTTGTTTGTCCACCCGCCTCTTGAGGACCGACCACAAGTTCTCAATAGGATTAAGATCTGGGGAGTTTCCAGGCCATGGACCCAAAATGTCAACGTTTTCGTCCTCGAGCCACGGTGCTCCATCGTGCTGGAAAATGCATTGTTCTTCACCAAACTGTTGTTGGATTGTTGGAAGAAGTTGCTGTTGGAGGGTGTTTTGGTACCATTCTTTATTCATGGCTGTGTTTTTGGGCAAAATTGTAAGTGAGCCCACTCCCTTGGATGAGAAGCAACCCCACACATGAATGGTCTCAGGATGCTTTACTGTTGGCATGACACAGGACTGATGGTAGCGCTCACCTTTTCTTCTACGGACAAGCCTTTTTCCAGATGCCCCAAACAATCGGAAAGAGGCTTCGTCTGAGAATATGACTTTGCCCCAGTCCTCAGCAGTCCATTCACCAGACTTTCTGCAGAAGATCAATCTGTCCCTAATGTTTTTTTTGGAGAGAAGTGGCTTCTTTGCTGCCCTTCTTGACACCAGGCCATCTTCCAAAAGTCTTCGCCTCACTGTGCGTGCAGATGCGCTCACACCTGCCTGCTGCCATTCCTGAGCAAGCTCTGCACTGGTGGCACTCCGATCCCGCAGCTGAATCCTCTTTAGGAGACGATCCTGGCGCTTGCTGGACTTTCTTGGACGCCTTGAAGCCTTCTTAACAAGAATTGAACCTCTTTCCTTGAACTTCTTGGTAATACTATAAATTCTTGATTTAGGTGCAATTTTAGTAGTTACAATATCCTTGCCTGTGAAGCCATTTTTATGCAACGCAATGATGGCTGCACGCGTTTCTTTGGAGGTCACCATGGTTAACAATGGAAGAACAGTTATTTCAAGCATCACCCTCCTTTCAACATGTCAAGTCTGCCATTCTAACCCAATCAGCCTGACATAATGATCTCCAGCCTTGTGCTCATCAACATTCTCACCTGACTTAACAAGACGATTACTGAAATGATCTCAGCAGGTCCTTTAATGACAGCAATGAAATGCAGTGGAATTTTCATGGCAAAGAAGGAATATGCAATTCATCTGATCACTGTTCATAACATTCTGGAGTATATGCAAATTGCTATTATAAAGGTTAATTGGTCTTTCTAAATTGTCCTTAGGTATTACAGCTGTGGCCAAAAGTTTTGAGAATGACACAAATATTAGTTTTCACAAAGTTTGCTGCAAAACTACTTTTAGATCTTTGTTTCAGTTGTTTCTGTGATGTACTGAAATATAATTACAAGCACTTTATACGTTTCAAAGGCTTTTATTGACAATAACATGACATTTATGCAAAGAGTCAGTATTTGCAGTGTTGGCCCTTCTTTTTCAGGACTTCTGCAATTCGACTGGGCATGTTCTCAATCAACTTCTGGGCCAAATCCTGACTGATAGCAACCCATTCTTTCATAATCACTTCTTGGAGTTTGTCAGAATTAGTGGGTTTTTGTTTGTCCACCCGCCTCTTGAGGACTGACCACAATTTCTCAATGGGATTAAGATCTGGGGAGTTTCCAGGCCATGGACCCAACATTTCAACGTTTTGGTCCCCGAGCCACTTAGTAATCACTTTTGCCTTATGGCACGGTGCTCCATCGTGCTGGAAAATGCATTGTTGTTCACCAAACTGTTGTTGGATTGTTGGAAGAAGTTGCTGTTGGAGGGTGTTTTGGTACCATTCTTTATTCATGGCTGTGTTTTTGGGCAAAATTGTAAGTGAGCCCACTCCCTTGGATGAGAAGCAACCCCACACATGAATGGTCTCAGGATGCTTTATTGTTGGCATGACACAGGACTAATGGTAGAAGATCAATCTGTCCCTGATGTTTTTTTTGGAGAGAAACGGCTTCTTTGCCGCCCTTCTTGACACCAGGCCATCTTCCAAAAGTTTTCACCTCACTGTGTGTGCAGATGCGCTCACACCTGCCTGCTGCCATTCCTGAGTAAGCTCTGCACTGGTGGCACTCCGATCCCGCCCCTGAATCCTCTTTAGGAGACGATCCTGGCGCTTACTGGACTTTCTTGGACGCCCTGAAGCCTTCTTAACAAGAATTGGACCTCCTTCTTTGAAGTTCTTGATAATCCTATAAATTGTTGATTTAGGTGCAATTTTAGTCGCCACAATATCCTTGCCTGTGAAGCCATTTTTATGCAACGCAATGATGGCTGCACGCGTTTCTTTGGAGGTCACCATGGTTAACAATGGAAGAACAATGATTTCAAGCATCACCCTCCTTTTAACATGTCAAGTCTGCCATTCTAACCCAATCAGCCTGACATAATGATCTCCAGCCTCATGCTCGACAACATTCTCAACTGAGTTAACAAGACGAATACTGAAATGATCTCAGCAGGTCCTTTAATGACAGCAATGAAATGCAGTGGAATTTTCCAGTCCATCCGTGTTGGAATTTTCATGGCAAAGAAGTCTATGCAATTCATCTGATCACTGTTCTTAACATTCTGGGGTATATGCACATTGCTATTATAAAAACTTAAGCAGCAACTTTTCCAATTTCCAAGTTTTATGTAATTCTCAAAACTTTTGGCCACGACTGTATATATATATATATATATATATATATATATATATATATATATATATATATATATATATATATATATATATATATATATATATATATATATATATATATATCAGAATCAGATTTATTGCCAAGTAATTTACATTACAAGGAATTTGTCGTGATTCAAAGGTGCTGACATAGAAACAAGAAACAAACATAAGCATGAGAAATAAAACGTAGGCATAATAAACTTTCAAACATAAATAGAAGTTATGTACATATATAGATATACATGTATATATTGGTATATTTATTTACACGTGTAGTGCAGGAGGTAGTGTGCGGCTAAGCTTAAAGTGTCCAGTGAAGGGGGGGTGGCATTGATGCAACGCATGTGACAGTTTTATGGACCATAAGTGTTAGTCAGAGTTTTTGGCTGTGTTCCAAAGCCTGATGGCAGAGGGGTAAAAACTGTCCTTGTGGCGGGAGGTTTTGGTCCTGATAGACCGCAGCCTTCGGCCAGAGGGGAGGGGTTCAAACAGTCTGTGACCGGGGTGAGAGGGGTCAGCAGCTATTTTCCTGGCTTTCTTCAAGGTCCTGGAGGAGTACAGTTCTCGAAGAGAAGGAAGGTTACAGACGATCACCCTCTCTGCAGAGCGAATGATGCGTTGGAGTCTGCACCTGTCTCTGGCAGAGGCAGCAGTGTACCAAATGGTGATGGAGTAGGTGAGGATGGACTCTATGATGGCAGTGTAGAAGTGGACCAGCATTGTTTGTGGAAGCTGAAACTTATTTAACTGCCTCAAGAAGTACGTCCTCTGCTGTGCCTTCTTGATAAGGGAGCTGATGTTCAGCTCCCACCTGAGGTCCTGGGAGATGATGCAGCCTAGGAAGCGGTAGGACTCCACAGTGTCTACTGGGGAGTCACGCAGGATGATGGGGGAGGGTGGGGGGGCTGCGCTCTTCCTGAAGTCTACTATCATCTCCACTGTTTTGGAAGCGTTGAGCTCCAGGTTGTTCCCCCTGCACCAGGTCACCAAGTGGTCAATCTCCCACCTGTAGGCAGACTCATCCCCACCAGAGATGAGTCTAATAAGGGTGGGGTCGTCTGCAAACTTCAGGAGTTTGACGGTGCTGGAGGATGAAATGGATGGCTGAATTGACAGCATCATCAACAGACCTGTTTGCTCTGTAGGCAAACTGCAGGGGGTCCAGGAGGGAGTCAGTGATGGATTTAAGGTGAGACAGTACCAGGCACTCAAAAGATTTCATGACCACAGAGGTCAGGGCGACGGGTCTGTAGTCATTTAATCCTGTGGGTCCTGTTTTTTTGGGAACTGGGATGATGGTGGAGGCCTTGAAGCATGCTGGGACGTGGCATGTCTCCAGTAAGGAGTTGAAGATGTCCGTGAACACTGGAGACAGCTGATCCGCACAGTGCTTTAGGCAGGATGGAAACACGGAGTCCGGCCCAGCAGCTTTGTGAGGATTCTGTCTCTTGAAGAGCCTGTTAACGTCTCTCTCCAGGACAGACAGAGGTGTTGGCGGTGGATGGGGGGAGGTGGAGGGTAGATGTGATGATGGGAGCTGTTCCACTTCTGATGTGTTGGTGGGGGGAGTAAAGCTGGGGGGCTGGTGTTGGTTAGAAGTGGGGTGGGGGATGGTGTGAGCACTGACCAGATTGTCTTCAAAGCGGCAGTAGAAGTTGTTCAGGTCGTTGGCGAGGCGACGATCGTTAGCAGAGATGGGGGCTCTTGGCTTGTAGCTAGTGATCTGCCTGAGCCCTCTCCAGACAGAGGCAGAGTCGTTGGAGGAGAACTGGTGTTGAAGCTTCTCTGAGTACAGTTGTTTAGCTTCTCTCACCGGCCTGCTAAACCTGTACTTGGCCTCCTAGTACTCTGCTCTGTTGCCACTCTTAAAAGCCTTTTCCTTTACCAGCCTCAGCTGCCGCAGTCTGGGTGTAAACCAGGGTTTGTCATTATTATAAGTCACCCTGCTGCGTGATGGCACACAGTAGTCCTCAGAAAAGCTGATATATGAGGTTACAGCTTCTGTGTATTCGTCCAGGCTGGTGGAAGCAGTCCTGAAAACATCCCAGTCAGTGCAGTCCAAACACTCCTTCAGATCCTCCACAGCTTCACTGAACCACTTCTTTATTGTCCTCATCACAGGTTTAGAAAGTTTTAATTTCTGCCTGTAAGCAGGAATCAGGTGGACCATGTCATGGTCAGAGTGACCCAGTGCAGCGCGGGTGACAGCGTGATTGGTGTTACTGACTGTTGTGTACCAGTGATCCAGAGTGTTCCCCTCCCTGGTCGCAGATTTAATAAACTGTCTGTATTTGGGGAGTTCGTGGCTGAGGTTTCCTTTGTTAAAGTCCCCGAGGGCAATAACTAAGGAGTCCGCTCCAGATCCAGTATCTGGTCAGCGAGTGTGCGCTGCACGTCCTGCACGTTGGTCGCTGGTGTAATGTAAATACCGACCAGAATGAACGAAGAGAACTCACGGGGGGAGCAGAATGGTTTGCAGTTAATGATAAAAGTTTCCAGGGAGGGAGAACAGTGCCGCTTCATCACCGTTACATCATTGCACCAGCCATTGTTGATGTAGAAACAAATACCTCCATCCTTTGTTTTGCCAGTCCGCGCGGTGAAGCTGGAAACCATCCAGCTGTAGCGCGGAGTCTGGGATGTTCCCACACAGCCACGTCTCGGTGAAGCACAAAACAGATGATGAATAAAAGTCCTTGTTCCTCCTCAACAGAAGCTGGATTTCGTCCATTTTATTGGCCGGTGAACGAACGTTTGAAAGAAATATTCCTGGTGCGCCTTCGCCAACGAGGAAGACGCACGAGCGCACCGGCTCATTTCCCTCTGCGTCGGCGTGAGGCCACAAAGGTGAGCGCACCTTTGACCAGAATGTCCGTTAAAACAGCTGTGGGTGCAAGAAACTCGGGAAGCAAACCCTCTGGGGTTGTTCCCCGAATGTTTATGAACTCTTCTCTGGTGAGAGTGAGCCGGGAACCAACGCAAAAAATGGGATTTGCACACAAAACGAGACAAAACAAAGCGCACCAACAAATCGAGGCGGCCGTCCGCGGCGCCATCTTATATATATATATATATATATATATATATATATATATATATAGTGGAGGAGTTGAAGTATCTGGGGGTCTTGTTCACGAATGAGAAAAAAATGGAGCAGGGGATCGATAGACGGATTGGTAGGGCATCTGCAGCAATGCTGGTGAAGAGAGAGCTGAGCCGAAAGGCGAAGCTCTCGATTTACCGGTCGATCTGCGTTCCTACCTTCATCTATGGTCACAGACTCTGGGTGGTGACCGAAAGAACGAGATCACGGATACAAGCGGCTGAAATGAGTTTCCTTCGTAGAGTGTCTCGGCTTTCCCTTAGAGATAGGGTGAGAAGCTCAGTCATCCGGAGGGGGCTCAGAGTAGAGCCGCTGCTCCTCCACATCGAGAGGAGTCAGTTGAGGTGGCTTGGTCAGGATGCCTCCTGGACGCCTCCCTGGTGAGGATCCCTGGTGGCACGTCCCACCGGGAGGAGGCCCAGGGGAAGGCCGAGGATACGCTGGAGGGGCTATGTTTCTCGGCTGGCCTGGGAGCACCTTGAGATTCTCCCAAGGTGCTGGCCCAAGTGGCTGTGGAGAGGGAAGTTTGGGTCTCTCTGCTTAAGCTGGAGATCATTCCTGCTTACAGCCATCAGGATCTACAATAGCTCCATGAAAAATTAAATAATATGAGCTACAACAACACTTAATTTCTCTCTGGGAGGAATTAAGTATTTTTTAATTGAAATTTTCTGACTAATAGAGGGATTATTTGTTTATCAACACCGAACCTTTACATTACTCCCTGGTTCCCACTGTTATTATTTGCAGTTATCAAACAGTTGTCATGCTGTTTACTTGACAACCGAGCACTGAAAGCAGCGCAGGTTTAATTGTGGGGTAAACAGGGCAGGTCATTCTGTGCATGCGTTAATTGCGTTAAAAAAATTAATGGCATTAATTCCATAAATTAATCGACCCGCATTAATGCATTAATTTTGACATCCCTAATATATATATATATGCATAAATGAAAAATATAAAATCAAAAATAGTATCACCAAAAGTCTTACAACCTCAGCACAGACAAAATTGGGCAGATTCCTGCAATCTCTAATGACTCCCTTGAGGGTTCGCGGACCTCAGGTTGGGAACCACTGTTCTACAGGCTGAATCTGCGCTCCGCTGCCGCACTAGGGACTGGAACTACAAGCTCCACTTCAGCCAACGTTTTGAAATCAGGGAACATTTCTCTGATTAAAGTGATCAGAAGTAGGAAAGACTCTGAACCCAGCTTCTTAACGCTTTTGCTCGGGTGGTTACCACAACACCGGGCTCTTTAAAGCGCGTCTTTAATCAGCCGCACCGGTAACAGTCCAAAGCCTCCCCATCTAAGATGATGCTCAGATGGCTTCATTGGAATCTTTTTATTATTAATTTATTGATTCCGTTTTTTTATGTGCACAGTATGCAATGGATCCCATACAAGCAGGATGTCTGAATGGTAGATGTTTAAAACTACTATCAAACTGCAGTCAAATTCTATCCAGTTGCCGCATTTTTTTGGATAGTTTTTTTTGTGTGTTTCTTTTTAATAATAGACTTAATGAAACAGGAGTAACGAGGCTATTTTTTTAAAAACATGTCCTGTCTGGCAGTGTGGAGCACAGAATTGGTGTCTGAGTACCAAGTAGAAGCCCAACAGATTTACTATCACAAGCGGAGCACTACAGCTTTTGCTATAGTACTCCACTTGATATATATGTGTGAGAAATCTTTATTATGAATTGCTGTGGGTTTTATTTTCTGATGTTATGGACATGGAGATGGAAAATAAAGGGGAAGACAAAAAGAAGATGAAGAAGAGAGGTAGGAAACAAATAGTCAAGAGAGAGGGTAAGTTGAAAGTACAAGAGAGGAAGGGGAACAAAGAAAACACAGGAAAACATTGAAGTCTGCCTCCATAACGTAACAAAGCTATTTTTAAAATGTAGGGAGTAGAAAGTACAGATAATTGCCTGAAAATGTAAGTAGTAGAAGTAAAAAGTAGACCAATAGATAATTATTCCAGTAAAATATAAATGCCCAAAATTTCTACTTAAGAAAGTTAACAAAGTATTTGTACTTCGTTACTTGACACCTTTGTGTAGCAGCCTTTCTGGGTGAAGCACGTGTGGGAGTGTAGCTCACTGGAGGCTGAAAAGCTATTGTGTCAGCCAGCTGTTCACCAGTAGCAGGTGCTAGCGTTCAACCTAGGACTACATTTACCAAGTCTATTTCGGCTTTTTGGATCTTGTACAGATCGGATATTCTTTTCTCAAGCTCCACAATCTTCTTCGACATGAGGGACACAACTCTCACAACTGAACAATGAGATGTGCCACAGCCTGGGCCCAGAGGCTGGTGGCAGACCGTGAGGCAGGTGGTGGAGTTTGAGCCTGTAGGCTTTTGGTTGAGTTTGGGCCTTGTAGAAGAGCCTGGGCCTGGAGGCCGTTGGTGTAGCCCCAAAACATCTTAGCTCTAGAGAAGATCTGCATGGAAGAATGGGCCAAAATAGCAGCAACAGTGCCTGCAAACCTGGTGAAGACCTGCAGGAAATGTTTGTCCTCTGTCATTGACAACCAAGGTTGCTTTATAAAGTATTGAGGTGAACTTTTGTTATTGACCAAACACCTATTTTCTGCACCAAATATACAAATACATTCTTCACAAATCATACAATGTGATTTCCTGGATTTTTTTACATTCTCTCTCTCTCACAGTTGAAGTGTACCTATGATAAAAAATACAGACCTCTCATCTTTTTAAGTGGGACAACCTGCACAATTAGTGGCTGCCAAATACTTTTTTGCCCCACCATGTCTGTCTATCTATCTATCTATCTATCTATCTATCTATCTATCTATCTATCTATCTATCTATCTATCTATCTATCTATCAATACCCATTGCTGTCTTTATATTACCAATATACATGTTTGATTACAAATTTGCTGTAGATGTTGACGTTTCACATTCTGTCTAATATATTTAATGAATGTATGCGGCATATTTAACTTAGTGATCGGCCATAAATGCACAGTGAAAATTCTCAGGGTGAGACCGAAACTATGCACTGGGGGGCAGTACTAAGCCCCAGAGTAGCAATTGGGAACAGATGCTTTTGGCATCCGCATTAAAAAGACTAAAAACAGTAGAAAAAACTGAAAAGAATACAGTTGGAATAGAACTGTTCAAGGATGACTCTCCTCCTGGGTAATCATATCTATTAAAGCAGCCAGAGTTTTAACAATGAAGCAAAACAAGGATAATTTTACACCAGAGTATGGAGATATTCATGGAAAAAGATAGACACATGGACTTTATATACAAATACAGGTAACTGATTAAAGCAAAATTAAAAGTTTTTAAAGTAATTAAACGTTTCAATTAAGGTCAAATTACAATATAAACTTCTATTTTTACCGTTTTATATATTCTGTACATTCGACTCCAGGAGTCCTGAGATCCGTTGACGTAGCGTTGTATTTCATTGATATGAACACTTTCAGTCGCTTCAACCTGTTAAAAGTCTGTTGAAACATTTTGCAGGTCTGACTAGCAGTAGCGTCTACCGCTCCAAGGACATTTTTACTTTTCAATAACCTGTCAGTGATCTCAGTGATAACATCTTTCTACTGCAGGTAAAGGAGCTATTAATATTATGAATACCTTCCTAGAACCTAATTCCAAAAAATCTAGATTAATCCTTCAACATTTGAATTTCATCTCATTGTGTTACTATGTTTCTATGTCTTATGTTTTTATGTTTTTACCCATCTGTAAAGCGAATTTCCCTCAGGGGACAATAAAAGTAAAGTTTCAAGTTTCAATTTAGAAGCATCTTGATGGGGGCTATGCCTAGTCTGAATGCTGAAGTTCCAGGTAATGCTTAGTGGGATGTCCCTGTTTGCCAGTGGCCACAGTCCATATGTTCAGCTATGCATAATATCTAGCACTGATTCACTGGAGCTCTCAGTTTTGTTATTTTGATGTGACCTCTTCTTCTGTGGTTTTTGCCATCTAGGAGATGAACCATCTTTTAAGAACTGTTTCATAGTGGGGAATGACGATAAGATAAATTCCCCTTTTATTTTTCAAATTGTGTAAAAATTATTTGCAAAAACACCATTTAGTGGCTTTGTTTTCTGAATCTAACCAGCGAGCTAAGCTAATCTGAATTTACATATTTACAGTTCAGATGTAGGAGTGATAACAGTCAAACAGTCAGCAAGAAAGTGAGGGAGAAAGAAAACCTCTTTCCCATTTATTTATTTTATTATTTGTTTGGATCCTTTCAATATTCTTTTGTATTAGTGTTTTTTTCTCACCTCATATTTTAAACAGGGAATGCATTACAGAATTAACATTACTGCAACTCTCTAAGATCTGCAAATCTAAAATGCTAAATATCCTAGTTAAAAAAGTAAAAATGTATTTAAAAAAAGATTAGAAAGTGACAAACAGAAGTAACATAATAAAACCAAAAAATTGATATCATGAAGCAAGGAAGATTATGATTATTTGTAACAGAACCATGCAAAAGAACCAGGTTATTTCCTCAGTTCGACCAGTGATGTGTGTGGCTGTGTGGCTGTATAACAGCATCATTCAAGCCATGCTGTTTCCAGAAGACCACAGGAAGCTCTAATTAACTGGTAAGAAAGGTGGCTCTCTAGTTCAACTAACAAATATTCTCTAAGACTGAACTTTTCATTTGTTAATGTTAGTAAAAATAGGGGAGAAAATGTAGTTTGGAGTTGCAGGGTAATGGAGGCAATGATATGCATTACATTAAGACAGTTTCTTTACATTTTTGGAGAGGAATGTATCTGAAAAAGGAATGCAATGCTGTATTCAGACTGTTAACATTGTAAAAAAGCTTTGAAATTAGTAATTAAATAACCCTCTACTATTTATACATTCAGGCACTGAAAAATCACATGTCAATATGTAACTAAAAAAGATAGTTGCGCTCTTTTTTCCTTTGTAAGAACAGGGAAGCTGATACCTTGAAGTTGGCAAACGAGTACATTTCCCTACTAATGCCATATGCATCCTCTTTGCAATTCTTTCAGGTGACAGTTTCTCCTCCCCTTTAAGTGCATTGCCAGACACTGACATGAAGTCATAGCTTTCATGGTTACTTCTAAAGCTTTCACCCTAAACTATGAGAAAGAATCCATGACGCTTGTCTTTTGTGAAGAAAATCAAATGGTTTATATCAATCTTCTCCCTGGACAAACAGAGAAACGTACAGATGGGTGGGCAGATGTCCTCCAAGGCCTCAGAGGGCCAGCAGGGGACCCGAGGACCTCCGCTCCACAGACCAACATCCCCCCGTGTGGTTAAGGACTCTCCGGTGTGATAGCCAGCTCTCACCTCAGCGACCCTGAACTCAATCATTTTTTAACTATACAAGGGCTTTTACAAAAAAGCTAACAGGAACAGCCACACAATGGCTAAAACATAAACCATATCTCTACTTTGTCTCTGTCATTTTTTGATTTTTTTTTCTCTTTGATGTTTTTAGATGCATTTGTGTTTTCCCAATGTTTCCTTGCCTTTGCTTGTTCTTTTTGAGTAGCTCTAATTCAGAACTGTGCTGAGAGGCTCAGTCACAGAGGAACCGGATTTTGGAGGTTTGGGATTTTTTTACTTTTGTTGATGTGGGAGATGGAAAAAAGGCAGAGGCTGGGATAGAGAGAAAAAGAAGGACAATAAAGATTAGAATCAGGTCTTGGGTCAAGATATGGGTTTGTTATTAGTACAGACATGGACTTGCAGAGGATGCAGGGACGGCTTTGGATTGGACATAATGTGGTGAGGGGCTGTTTGGAAAAGGTACGATCTGATTGGGAGATAACAGTGGGTTTGACAAGGTTATCCACTGTCTGAAGACGTGTGAGGTGCTGTGGAGGGAGAGCGCCGCCTACGGGTGGTGGAAGTCCATGATCTCTCTGAACGTTCAGAACGCTCTGATGCTAGAGAGGCAGGCCGAAAACGGTGAACAAAGCCGTCCAGGAAGTCCTGTTGCTGCTGGGTTATGGCTTGGGAGATGAGGCAGGGCAGTGCCTGCAAGCTGCCCGCCACAGAGTCCAGCTTGTCCTCCAATGTGCCGATCCGCTTGTCCAGCTCCTCGCTTCGCTCCTGCAGTTCCGACACCAGGTCATACATCACATTCTGTGTCTAATGAAGGAGAGAAAGTAGATGGGTTTCAGGGAAACAGAATCATGGAGAAAACTGAGAAGGAGGAGACCAGAATAAAACAAGTGAGAAAAGGTTGTTTCACAGTTAATATCCAGAAACCAGTTGGACATAAACTAATGTTAAATACTGCATACACACTCAGCAAAAAATAATTCCCTGTTCATCATAAAATCTAACATTCAACTAAATTCATTACTCAGTAAAAAGAAAATACTGTAAGGAAGCAGGAAGAGCTGTTTCAACGTGTCAGCATAGATTATATCTTCTCATAGATTTATCAACCAGCCTCTCCAGTACATTTATAGCCAGAGAAGGCTTTTAATGATGTATGCATTTGATTGAAAAGATCCATTTATGTAATGAATAGGGTTTCTATTATGAAGACACTTATTGTTCAGCAGAGCCAGCAGCAATGACCAGTGTTACAGTATGACATTCTGCAATACTGGAAACGGCAAAAGAATGTGTTGGTAATGTAATGTTTTGTAAGTGCATCAAATAAAATATAAGTGAATTTGTGTATGTATGTGCTTGATTACAAGTATAAACTTCAGCTCACAGGGATAAATACATTAAAGGCCAAAATTATTCCTACCCCTGGCAGAGTTAGATTTACATTATTTTCATTCAACCAGGAAGTTAGTTTCTGACAGGAAATGAAACATGCATCTCTCAAAAGATAATAAAACATTGTAAAAGGAGTATCTCTTTTTGTGCATTCTATAAAAAAAATGGTATGTGACAAATGATTATACCATTCTCATAATCAATGAAAAAACCATTTACAAAATATTTCGTACAGCAACTAAACCCTCCTGATAACTGCTGAGCTGCTTCTAGCTTGTTTTGACTGCTACTTTGACCATTTACCTTAGGTCTTAATCTGTAGCTCCTTCCACAAACGTTGGGACTCCAAAACATTATTACTTACAGTAAGAGGAAACATTGGTAAAATAAGCCACATCTGAATACTTTCGCCAGCAGATAGTGTTAAACAAGAACAAAATCTCAGGTGTAATTTGATACTATCAGCTCTATTGTTTGTGCTGCAGCTCCCCTTACCCCCGTATCTTTTAAAGCTGATTGTAACACATTTTCAAAGTTCTTCATCAGCAAGAACCAGGATATTAGGGGGAAAATTCCAGTGACCTCTGTAACCTTGTTGATGGGGTTAGGACCTGTTTGACAAAATTGGTCCATTTTTAACCAGTAACACTGGTTGATATTTCATCTTTGGTGACCACTATGAAGCCGTCTTTCTGTCCATCTGATGTTTTGCCCTCTAAATTTATTTTAAAATTGTTTGCTGTTACTGGTCCCGGGGTTAATAAATTGATAAACCTCTACCTATCCACTGGTACTTTTCCCAATTTCTTCAAGCATGCCATTGTGGAACCACTTAAAAAAATCCAATCTGGACCCATCTGATCCTATAAATTTTAGATCAATATCTAAACTCCCATTTTTGCCTAAAATATTGGACAAAGTGGTGGCTGAGCAACTGACATCATTTTTAGGTAAAGCAACATCTTTGACACCTTTCAGACTAGTTTACACAAGCTTTATTCCATGGACACTGCTCTGCATAAAGTGTCTAGCGATATGATGTCTGCTGACTTTGGTAATTGCACTGTACTAATCCAGTTATATCTCTCCTATGCATTTGACACCATTGACCACCATCTTATGCTAACAAGACTGCACGACCTGCTAGGACTGTCAGGATCAGACCTGGTATGGTTTTCTTCTTATTGTTGGGTAGGAGTTTTAGCATCTCTGGAAATCAGATTATGTCTGATCCTGCTAATTTGTTCTGTGGTGCACCCCAGGGTTGTTTTGGGTCCAATATTATTTCAAAATCTAATTTAAAATCTTAATTTAAAATCCTAGTATTGACTTTTAGAGCCCTGCATGGTCCAGCTCCATCCCATATCAGATAATTGTTGTGTCCCTATGCTCCCTATGGAAGTTGAGATCAATGGTTCCTCGTAGCCGTTTTTGGAAAAGTGGGGATCGTTCTTTCTAGGCTTTTGCTCCAAGACTCTGGAATGATCTTCCTCTCACTTTACGTTTGATAGACTCACATTTGTTTTTCTAAGAATTTCCATCATAGTAGACTCAGGGTTGTTTTATGATCATGTATTTTCAACATTTCTGTTAACTTTATTTTATCTGTCATTAAACTGTATTTTATTCTATATTTATTGTAATTTTGTGAAGCACTTTGTGACTTTCTGTCAGTGAAAGATGATATAAAAGTAAATGTTGCTTGCTAAAATAAAATATGACTTTAAAGCTAAACCTGCCAGGTGTGTGAAGAAATCTGGGCTTTACTGTACACCCTAAGTTGGAGAAACATTAGTTTTTTGTTAAAGTTTTTTTGGCCACAGTGGCCTTTATTGTAAAGTGGACTGTACAGAAATGGGATGAGAAGTGGGGAAGCTACATCTGCAAATGTCCACGGGGTGGAAGCGAACACCCAGACAACTGCATGGAGGACTGAAGCCTCTGAACATGGGGGGGCTGCCTTAACCACTGTGCTACATGCACCCTGAGAAACACTAGTTTTGTCCTGTAAAATAACTGGTTTAGTGAGGGAGCTACATGTCAATGCTTCTGGAGGGTTGAATCATGGATAATCATGAATGCTTGTAGCTTGAAAATGTTAGCCTAAAGATATACTAAATTAGACATTGTTGTACAATTGTTTCGCTGAAAAGTTCAGTTCAGCTGCCCCCTGCAGGCTGAGTGCCCAGAAGAGCAGAGAAGGACTGCGTTCGTTCATGATTTTTTATTTTTACGAGACGCCAATTTGTTGTGAGGAAGGGCTCTTGTGGGTTGATCTCTCATCTGGAATTTGGAATGTTACCATGGTGACAGAAACTGGTAGAAAGTTAAACAGCTTAGTGATAATAAAATCCAAAACTGAAGCTGATGTTAACCGAACAAAGCACACACGAATCCTGATCCTTAGATCATTTAATCCCCCAAAGCTCACTGATGCTGTTTTCTCTCTACTAGGAATTTAACCTTTTCTGTTCAAATTCTGTCTTCACACAATACTCCTGTGCCTGACTATAAACTTATAAAGAACATTGAGACATTAATATTTTAAAATTCGCAACTACCATGTATTGACTAGGTTTTGGCAACCGGAAGCAATATGTTATGTCTCAAATTTGCAGCTTGTTTCACTGATACAAGAAAAAACACAAAACACTGGTCCTCCTGTGAATAGTTTATGCTTTAGTTTTTAAGACATTAAGCCATAATCTCACAAAAGCAAACATATAAATAAACTGTTAGCAGTGTAGGAAATGTAGGAAGTGTTTTGTGATAAAGATAATCAGTTTAAGATTCTCAGTATGCTTCAAAGACAAGCACAAATTAACCCTTTTTTAATGAAAAAAAACCTCTTTAGATCTACAAGTACTTTTTTCTGCGATCTTATTTTATGTTTGAGTGTATTTATTTAGCAGATGCATTAAGTACAACCATTAGCAAGTCAAGATTAGCATTCATCCATCATCTATACACTCCATCCTATGCAGGAAGGAGGGGGGCTTGGGCCTATCTCCAGCAATTATCGGACGAGAGGCGGGGTGCACACTAGACACGTGGCCAGGCCATCGCAGGGCAAAACAGAGTAGCACATGTATTGGGCCCACCCAAGACAGATTATAATGCCCGAGTAATTGAGTTCCAACCATTTAATGTATTGACTCGGTAAATTACCAATTTATTGTTTGAAGGCCGCTTATAAACCCAAAGAAGTGTTATTTGTTAATTCAGCCTGGGAGCTTGGACATTTCTTTACCTCAGGTGGGTCGTGGAAAATATCTTTTTTCCCATGAATATCTCAAACTTCCTGGCGCCGAGGCGACCTATATTTGGAAGCACTGTGAGGTTATGCGTGCTTCCTTTCAAAGCCAAAGGGAGCTACTGACATCTGGTAGCAGCTAGCAAACAATGTCAAAATATCTGACAGCAAAATTGAATGCAGCAGCGAGAAGTACAAATCACACGCAGCTGCGCCAGTATCACTTACAAGATCTTCTATAAAGGAAGATGCCTCACTCACGTACACAAGCAGACACACAGAAGGATCATGACAGTGGCTCAACCACGGCTGCTTTTGGAGTTCATAATAAACGTTCTGGCCACCAATCTAGAACAGACCGGCCGTTCAGGAAAATTTCCAAACCTCTCTTGCCAGCCCGCCACTGAAAGAATCTCAGTTTTCAAATTATGTATAATATGAATATCTACATAGAAAGGCTGTCATAGAAAGCAGATTTGACCCAGAAGTATGTATCACCCTGCTAGTGGGACGTAAGTTGGCCAGAGTAAGCCACGGCCACCCCCCAGCTAAATTGCCCTGGCGCTGGCTCTGAACACAGGACCATACACACACACTACAGTCGTGGCCAAAATTTTTGAGAATTACATAAATATTGGAAATTGGAAAAGTTGCTGCTTAAGTTTTTATAATAGCAATTTGCATATACTCCAGAATGTTATGAACAGTGATCAGATGAATTGCATATTCCTTCTTTGCCATGAAAATTCCACTGCATTTCATTGCTGTCATTAAAGGACCTGCTGAGATCATTTCAGTAATCGTCTTGTTAAGTCAGGTGAGAATGTTGATGAGCACAAGGCTGGAGATCATTATGTCAGGCTGAT
This sequence comes from Valencia hispanica, assembly GCA_963556495.2. Lineage (NCBI taxonomy): Eukaryota > Metazoa > Chordata > Actinopteri > Cyprinodontiformes > Valenciidae > Valencia > Valencia hispanica. The sequence goes on along the minus strand of OY747712.1, from coordinate 54,343,825 downwards.
TGGGTTAGAATGGCAGACTTGACATGTTGAAAGGAGGGTGATGCTTGAAATAACTGTTCTTCCATTGTTAACCATGGTGACCTCCAAAGAAACGCGTGCAGCCATCATTGCGTTGCATAAAAATGGCTTCACAGGCAAGGATATTGTAACTACTAAAATTGCACCTAAATCAAGAATTTATAGTATTACCAAGAAGTTCAAGGAAAGAGGTTCAATTCTTGTTAAGAAGGCTTCAAGGCGTCCAAGAAAGTCCAGCAAGCGCCAGGATCGTCTCCTAAAGAGGATTCAGCTGCGGGATCGGAGTGCCACCAGTGCAGAGCTTGCTCAGGAATGGCAGCAGGCAGGTGTGAGCGCATCTGCACGCACAGTGAGGCGAAGACTTTTGGAAGATGGCCTGGTGTCAAGAAGGGCAGCAAAGAAGCCACTTCTCTCCAAAAAAAACATTAGGGACAGATTGATCTTCTGCAGAAAGTCTGGTGAATGGACTGCTGAGGACTGGGGCAAAGTCATATTCTCAGACGAAGCCTCTTTCCGATTGTTTGGGGCATCTGGAAAAAGGCTTGTCCGTAGAAGAAAAGGTGAGCGCTACCATCAGTCCTGTGTCATGCCAACAGTAAAGCATCCTGAGACCATTCATGTGTGGGGTTGCTTCTCATCCAAGGGAGTGGGCTCACTTACAATTTTGCCCAAAAACACAGCCATGAATAAAGAATGGTTACAGTTTGGTGAACAACAATGCATTTTCCAGCACGATGGAGCACCGTGCCATAAGGCAAAAGTGATTACTAAGTGGCTCGGGGACCAAAACGTTGAAATGTTGGGTCCATGGCCTGGAAACTCCCCAGATCTTAATCCCATTGAGAAATTGTGGTCAGTCCTCAAGAGGCGGGTGGACAAACAAAAACCCACTAATTCTGACAAACTCCAAGAAGTGATTATGAAAGAATGGGTTGCTATCAGTCAGGATTTGGCCCAGAAGTTGATTGAGAACATGCCCAGTCGAATTGCAGAAGTCCTGAAAAAGAAGGGCCAACACTGCAAATACTGACTCTTTGCATAAATGTCATGTTATTGTCAATAAAAGCCTTTGAAACGTATAAAGTGCTTGTAATTATATTTCAGTACATCACAGAAACAACTGAAACAAAGATCTAAAAGTAGTTTTGCAGCAAACTTTGTGAAAACTAATATTTGTGTCATTCTCAAAACTTTTGGCCACAGCTGTAATACCTAAGGACAATTTAGAAAGACCAATTAACCTAACAGACATGTTTTTGGACTGTGGGAGGAAGCCGGAGTACCTGGAGGGAAACCAAACATACATAGGGAGAACATGCAAACTCCATGCAGAAAGACCCTAGGCTGGGATTTCTTTCTGCAAGCCAAATAGCATTCAATCATTATTTTTTAAATTTACTTTATGCCTATACTTTTTCTACAAAAAGTGCAATAATTTTTTTTCATGTAATCATAAGCCTAGGGACTGGTATCGAAGGTTAGCTTGGGCTAGAAATGCTATAGTGTTCAGTGTCTCTTTCTACAGGGACACCTGACACATGTCCCAGTAGAAAGTAAACAAATAAAAAGAAAAACATCTATATGAATTAAGTTTTGTTCATTTCTAATGTCTGCAGATAGCCGAAGCCAAGTATTTAGCTAAAGCATTATTTCTATATTAAGTTTGGAAAAGATCGGTCCACTGGAAATGCTTTGGAGGTGTATTGATTCTGACATTAAATGACATTAGGTAGCTAGATAAAATCAAATTTCAACCCAGGGCATTGCAAGTCTTAATTTAAAGAACAATTACCAGGTTATTTAATTTAAAGGACGTATTCACATACAAATTTTACAAACAGAGAGATAATAGTGTGTGATATTATGAAATACATCCCTGACTTGGAAGAAGTCATTAGGTGATCTCAATAAATAAAACTGTTTCATCATCTCTTTTGATTTATCTTCCTTGACTCTCTCTGATACAGAAGTGTTTAACTCTCAGAGCTGCGAAATAAATTTAGGAGCGGAATCTTGTTATAACAAGATTCAAAACTCGTCAAAACAAGAACCTTTCTCGTTTTAAGGAGATTGATTAGGCCCTTGCAAAACATTAATATCACTTCCAGTCAGAAGAAACATGTTAGTAAAATTGAAATCAATAATTTTGAGCTTACCTGTAAAACCAAACACACTCTGAGCAAGTTCAACTGATAGCTGTTACTTATCAGATTCATGTAACCACATTTCATTACAATAGACTTTGAGTAGAATAAAAAAAAAGACTTTAAACCACTGATCATCAGAGCGGGTTCAAACATATCCCCTCACTGGGGGGAGGGGCAACCATGACTCAGGAGGTAGGAGCTCCTCTTGTATAACCTCTAACACCTGCTCTGTCCGTCTTGGTTGTGGTGTCCTTGGGCAAGACACTTCAACCTCTTACCTACAAGTAGGCCTCTGTCAGTGTGCCCCAAGGCAGCTGTGGCAACAACGTAGCTTACCATCACCAGTGTGTGAATGTGTGCATGGATGGGTGAATGACTGAATGTAATGTAAAGCGCTTTGTGGTGTTTTGGACTAGATAAAGTGCTATACAAGTACAGCCCATTTACCATCAAAAGGGTATGAACGGGACTTACAGGTACAAAATGTCCCGTGGTGGAAGGGCACTATATCATACCTGAAAAAGAACATAATGACCTGTTTAATAGCGCTATGATGTTCATTCTGTCTTATTTGTAACATATGTTTTGAGTTTCTTTATTATCGACCAATCAAGGTTTTGTTTCAACAGCAAACATGTAAAGGTAAACATCTCCTTGATCTGTCTGTTTCTTGTTTATCCCTTCTTAAACTTTACCCTCTAAATGAAGTGTCACAGGAAAATTGTTTTAAAAAGAGTTCAAAAACACTTTTCCTGAACTTTGCTTCTTACTGTTTTCGAAATGTAGATGTTTTTTTTTATAAATTATGCTTCAGCAAAGCTGTATGTAAGCCTTTTATTAGCACCTATAGATTTATCCAGTTGTTTTTTAAATTTACGACAAAAAATATTGTGCGTTAAGATATTGGCAATCTAGTATAGAATGTTTTTTTAAAGCAGACTTGCCTTTGCAAGGTCCACCAAGGTGTTGGCCTGATCGTTGAGTTTTCTTTGCTCCATCTTCACACTGCGCAGTCTGGGTGGGGGCAAGGGGGGATGTTAACAGGAGAAAGATAGAAGTCAAAGTAGAGAAAGAAGAATGCAAAGATAAATGTGGAGAAGAGAGAGCAAGAAGGAGAAACAGAATAAAAAGGAGAAACAGAAGGCCAATAAAGAAGAAAGAGGAGGAAAATACATTTTATTAGCAGAGTTTTCATACCTATCAGACTCAAATAAAATACATGCATTGTAAAAAATATCTTTCAAATCACTGCATACATATACTTTGCAGGACTGTATATTTATATATACAGTACAAAGAAATGTGCATAAAAGCAAGCATACTTGGTCTAGGTAAATACACTGCAAAACTAAAACATGCAGAAGTACAGAAGCATACTACACTCATTTTCAGTGATTTTAAAGATTGTGTGTTTTTTCAGGACAGGATCTAATTTAAAAAAAATCTAAACTTTTAAGGAGCTGGCGGCAGCAGGTGTTGCTGAAATGAAATAAAGATATTCTGATATATTCTCTTGTTGCAAACAGGGGTGGGCGATGGGGCTGTCTTCTATCCACTCTTTATTTGAGACGGTTTAGGTAAAGCAAAGTAAAGCCTCGAAGAACTCAGAGGCTTTCTTTGGTAAATAAAGTCATACATAATTTACTGTAAAATTTTGACTGTATTTTCATAAAATTCCCTGGTGAATACATATAAAAATATTGCTTCTTTACTTCTCTTATAAGTGCACTTATAACACATGATGGATTCAAACCTGACAGGAATAGCCAGCCAAAAAGAAAAAGTTAACTGTATTAGCAGGATAACACCAGATGGCAGAAAAAAAACTTACTGCAATATAATAACAAAATGTCCCGGAAGTTCAACATTTCAGTCATTTGGTTTTTTTAGTGAGACAATATTTTGATGAATAGATATAGAGTTGTACAGCAACTTTTTGTTTATTATATAATTTCTGTAACATTACACTGCAGATATTGAGGACTGTGTACCACCCATCATGTATCAAAGTAACCAGTAATCCCTACTTGATAACCCTGACATCTGGCAAATCATCATAAACTATTATAATTTGATTTTTGGGACAAGGTTGGTGCCAAAGTTAGCTGCTGGCTCTTTGAATCGTCCACTCCAAACAGCTCAGCTAGCGAATGTAACAAACTAAGGGGCTGTTTACACGACAATGTTGCCGTTTTTGTTTTAATACGCGGGTGAAAACACACTGCGTTTACACGACAGGGCGCGAGATGGAAAACGATGTAGTACATATGCCCGGCCTTTAGATGGCAGTGTGCCCCGTGTATGCAGTGTTCCTAGGCTTCCCCTCCAAACCCGGAAAATAAACATTTCACGGTCCTCTTGTAGTTCTCCGCTTAAATAAAGGCGTATGCACGTACTGTATGCGTTTCCGTTGGCGATCACATAGAAGCCTGATGTTTTCTAAGTTTTGCTTACAGAGACCAAATTACTTCAGAAGCTGCATCAGTAGTAACTGCATACCTGGATCCGCCACTGTTGTTTTTCTGTAGAAAGGCGGAGTGCGCAAGTGCAACATGTCCTAGGTGGCTGGCAGTGACGTCATCGTTTTCAAAAGTCTCCGGCTTGCGTTAACATGACAACGTTCCACTCTGGAAGCCGTTTCCCAAAAGATGCGTTTTCGCCCCCCCACCTACCCCCCGTTTTCCCGTTGTCGTGTAAACGAGAGGCCGAATCAGAGAGAAAAACCTCAGTTTTGCTGAAAAACGTTGTCGTGTAAACAGCCCCTTACTCAAAGTGAAACAACCTTAAAAAAAGATTTGCCAGTAGATGGGCAATTACTGTATCCTTAATAATTTTCAGGCAAATGTTTGTTTTAGGATAACCATAGACAATGTAAAATTGTAACTAATGATGATTGCAAATCCACCGTTTCCATGTACCATTTTATTCTCCGCGGGAGTTTGCTTCATTCATTCTGGCCGCTGTTTACATCCCGCCAGACGCGGACGTGCGCGCAGCTCAGTGCACCCTCGCGGAGCAGATACTGCACATGGAGCGGATATATCCGGACTCTCTGATTATTGCTCTTGGATACTTTGATAATGCCAATCTGACAGAGGAACTTCCCAAATATAAACAATATATTAAATGCCCGACCAGACAGGAGAGGACACTGGATCACTGTTACAGCATGATGAGCGGGGCTTATCACGCAGTGCCCCGCGCTGCACTCGGACTTTCGGATCATGTGATGATCCATCTAAACCCCGCATTCAGATAGAGGCTGAAGCTCCCCAAACCTGTGATGAGGACTAAAAAACTGTGGTGCAACGAGGCTATGGAGGAGCTTCGCACGTGTTTAGTATCTAAAGACTGGGACATAATGAGGGCTGCTTCTAACAGCTTGGATGAGTTTATGGATACTGTCACCTCCTATATACACTTCTGCGAGGACAACATTGTGCCATCACGCACCAGGGTGAACTATAATAATGACAAACCCTGGTTTACTCCTAAACTCAAACAGCTGTGGCTAGAAAAGAGAAAGGTGTTCAGAAGCGGAGACAGTGACTGCTACAGAGAGGCCAAGTACAGGTTCAGAAAAGAAGTGAACACTGCTAAACACCAGCGCTATATACATACATACATATATACATATATATATACACATACATATATATATACATATATATACATATATATATATATATATATATATATATATATATATATATACCCCTTACCCTATATATTCATCTCAGAGAACGACCTGGCCTCTGTGTGGAAAAGTTTTATGATCTTTACCAACTACAGGCCTAAAACCCCCCACTGTCAAAGCAAAAACAAATGAAGAAATCTGGCATTAGCCTGTAACCTTAGCTAACCCCTTTACACGCAAACAACATTGTGAGCAGAACATGAGTTTGTTAAAGTCTTTATAGCTGTATGTTTCAAATCAAATATTTCTCTGAAAGAAACAATATAGCTATGACATTAGGTGTTGAGAGAACATGAAAGTCGCCTCCATGGAGGTTTTTCTGCTAAACTGGTTCCAGAGCAAAACTGGTGCTCACACTTGCTTAGCACAAAGTCTTGTACCAATACACTTGTTCTTGTCTCCAACTCTTAGCTAAACCAGATGAAGGAACCGTTTTTGTCAAGACCTGGAGGTGGGGTTATAGAGATCAACAACCAATTCAAGCCCTGTAGATGAATCGAGCAAATCAATGAATGGATGTGCCATAACTTTCTCCAGGTGAACAGAAACAAAACAGAAGTAATTACTTTTGTACCTAAAGAGGAACGATCAACAGTCAGCACACAGCTTCAGTTAATCCAGCTAGAAACTACTGATCAGGCCTGAAATCTAGGTGTAGTTATGGACTCAGATCTGAACCTCCAGGGTCACATAAAGGCAATAACAAGGTCAGCTTTCTATTACCTGAAGAACATCTCTAGGATTAAAGGACTGATGTCGCAACAGGACCTGGAAAAACTCGTCCATGCGTTTATCTTTAGTCGGATTGATTACTGCAACAGCGTCTTCACAGGTCTGCCTAAAAAGTCAATCAGACAGCTGCAGCTGATCCAGAACGCTACTGCTCGTGTTCCTCACTAGAACCAGGAAGGTAGAGCACATCACCCCAGTTCTAAAGTCCTTACACTGGCTCCCTGTAGCTCAGAGAATAGACTTCTAAATACTTTTACTAGTTTTATTTGCTGAGCTTACGATTAAACAAAATCTTCAAAATCTGTAAACAATATTTCTGACTGAGTTCTTAAACATTTTTTGACTTTTTAATAATAACAGTGTTGAGGCTATGGCCTTTACTGAACTGGATCTCCCAGCATCCTTCCACTGAACGAAATGCATCTCCCAGCACCCATTGCGCTGCCCTCGACCCATTCTCATTGGTCTGTGGCCAGTGATGACATCACAGAGTTGATAAAAGCAGCGCGAATATTGAAATCTTGGTCTTTTGGTCCCGGTGCCATAAGGAGACGATTTAATCCACTGCTAGCATTTTCCCTTTTTCCGTTTGAACCTGCTGGACCAGGAAGAACTTCCCTTTTAAACTTCGAAGTGAATTGGCCGAGCAAACAGACTTTCTTGTACGGGTAACCAAGGAGTCAGCTGGCCATCTGAGCTCTATTGAAAACAGGCCTGAGTCCCTCAGCGCCTAAAGTTGGACGTCCGCTTTTTCTGACCTCGGTTTTGAGCAAACCGCTCCTTTAAACTGGACACTTTCTACGTTCTTCGTCGTGGACTGTGGAGAGCTGCCCCACCAAGTAGGATTAAACTGATTTATATCTCTCGGTCTGGGTAGAGGAGAGGTCTTGACGGTTAATATCCGTTTTCTGTTGGTTAAAATAAGTCTGTAAACTTGTTAACCACTGTTATTCTTGGTCGTCTGTCGCTGTACACCGACCCTGAATGTGCATGCTTTTTGTGTTTTATTATTTGACTTTGGTTGCAACCAGAAGCAGTATATTATATTGTATTATTTCCTTGTTTGTTTATTGTCCACTGCGGTCGGCGCGTGTCTGTTTAGACAGGTCGCGTGGACTCAGTAGATCTCCTTTCTCCGTCGCCCCCGTTTCCTTTGTCCAAACCACCATTGCTAATGAAACTAGCCTTTGTTGAATCGCCACGCGGTCTTCCTTTGTCTTCCTTTGTGAACCGATCGCGCCAATTGATAAGGCTTGAGTTATTTATCACATTGAGGGGGTGAGCTCAACCCCCCGTCATTCGCTCGCTGTCTCCCACACACACACACACACAGCTGCACACACACACAGCCGCACACACACGCCCCCTTCCCTCGACGTTAACTTTGTTCTATATTTTTGCATGCATTAGAATAGATGGAAATTATGAATGAAATGTAATCTGTAAAATTTACCTATTTCATAAATAAATTCCCTTAAATAACGAGAAGTTTCCTCTGCTATTTCAGTATGTGCTGTGAAGTTTGTTTTAACTCCGCGGACGAACTCTACGCTTTTTCAGAGAGACTGACAGTCTGGTTTAATTAAAATTATCTCATTTATGAGAAACTGTGGTTTCTGATAAATTCTGCACGTTGCAGCTTAGAAGCACCAATTCTGCTTTGGGCTGTAGTCTATGGAAGCATGGTAGTGCTGAATTAACCTGCTGCTAATCAGATTAATTAAGATGCGTTTTAAAATCCACGACTCAAGCTGTTCAATCTGCAATTAATTGTTCATATACTTTTTGTGCTCTTTAATGTGCATTTAAAATTTCAGTGTTCCAAATTCATAGATTTAAATTGCTTAATCTGCATTTAAATTAATAATTCAAGATTTCAATTTGGAAGTAATCATCGCAAAAAATATTTTCTCAGTGTGTTGTGCAAAAGCACCCCGATTTAAATTTCAGCTAAAAATTTTAATTGCTTGATCTGCATTTAAATTAATAATTCCAAATTTCAAGCTGGAAGTAATCATCTTAATTTTTCCTCAGTGTGTTGTGCAAAAGCACCCTGATTTAAATTTCAGCTAAAAATTTAAATTGCTTCACCTGCATTTAAATTAATAATTCAAAATTTCAATCTGGAAGCAATCAGCTTTAAAATTAGGTTCCTGGTGTGCTGTGGAAAAGCACCCTGATTTAAATTCCAGCTATAAATTAAATTGCTTAACCTGCATTTATTCCTCATTGCTTAAGCTGCATTTGAACTAATTATACAAGTTTAAAGAAAACCCATCCTCAATTAAATGCTTTTGCTCTTGGTACTTCTGAGAGAAATTGTTTTCTTTTTCAAGCATCTGATGTTTGTTTCCTTGTGTGTGTCCCTAATGTGTATTTTTGCCTGATTTTAACTACTGCTAACTCACTGCTAACCTTGATTAGAGAGAGTGAATCTGCGTTGCATTGCTAAGTTCCCTTAAACGAAATAAGGAGTTTATATTTAACACATAGCATTCTGAAATACTATAAAGTAGTATTGTGTAAGTCACAAGGATTTTGGCAGCTTGTGCAATTATATTTTATTCTCTTTCTGTTTCTTCTGGTGCACAGAGAGAATACAGAGTTATGTGGGATTTATGGAAAACCCAGATAAAGAAGTGAAGGTTTCCGATGTCCTCGGCCAGCTAACGTTGTTGCTTCAACGTAGATTGCAGTTGGAAAGCCAGACAGTAGCACCGTTAAAGCAAGAAAGAGACTGCTATTTTTGAGCTTCACGAGGTTAACATAGTTACAAAAGAGCAAGGAAGAACGTGTCCCACCTCCATTAGAGCAGATTCCACCCAGCCATCAGAGAGGTAAATCTCAGTGGCTGATTTCTGATCAAGCCGGTGTCACGCCACACAGGTCAGCGAATGACCCCTCCTTTCTTTCTGAAGCAGGGAGACCTCTGGTTGAAGCTGCGGCCCCCCTTTCTCTGCCAGTAGTGAGTGAAGGTGTGAAAGCTGTAGCTGCAGCACCAGACCAAGAACTGCACCCTGCAGGCAGAGCAGAAAGAGGGGGGCTCCCAAGGTGGACCTCTATGCATCTGCCCCCCCACAGAGACCATGGGACAGCAGCATGTAGACTCCAGGTGGGCCAGATTTCCTGACACACTCTAGTGCGCGACAGGTGCAGAACCCGAAGCTGTGCCCACAGCATTACTTTGATCCCGACCCGCAGGAACGCTCATCTAGTGATTCAGAAGAGCGCGTCCCCTACCGAGAATCAGGAATCCGCACGCGTCCGTTAGAGTCCCTTGCCAGAGACATAGAACGATTTGACCCAAGCTCGAATGATTCTAACATACATTATTATTTGAGAGAAATAGAAAGGGTTCTCTTAGATTTACCAGAGCCTTCATATCGTGAAAAATTAAAACTTATCTGGAAGACAACTTCTCGAAGTGTCCACAGTTTTATGGAAACGTTATCGCCTGGCGTCAGACATAGTTATTCAAAGTTGTGTGGCGCACTTAGAGAAGAATTCACAAATTATGCTGACGCAGCTTCTGCAGCCATAAACGCATTTATGATCCTACAGAAGAAACATGAGTCCCCGCGTGATTTTTACCGGCGACTCAGAGCTGCTTATTTTCAGGGGCGGAGCGCTCCTGGCTTAGAAGAAGACCCGCCTTTCAAGTCTCTATTTCTCCATAACCTTCACCAGTGCATACGCTTTGAAGTAACCATGCATTGTAGAGTCAGAAACTTAAAGATGCAGGAGATTAGGAAGTATGCCCAGCTCGCGTGGGAAACGCTGAGCAGGCCCCACCAAGTAGAGAAGGAAGCCAGAGTTTTGGAGGTGAGTACAGAAATGGACCCAAACCTTACCCTGGAAGGTCGGGAAGCTCCCCCGACCAGGAAGAAGGCTGGAGGTGGGTCCAGGAAACAGAACAAGTTCCCTAAACAGAACCAGGGGGGTGGAAACTGGCATAACTCAAAACCCAAGCTGCCAGACCACACCCAGTCTGAAAAAGGTGCACCCTGTCAGCACCAGGTGAAACATAAGAGCAACTTTGAAGGTAAGGCTAAGAGTAACGCTTTAACCAAAAAAGACATAGAAGATGTTTGTCATAGGTTTTTCTCTGAAGCAGTCGAGCAGCTGAGAAATCCAGTCAGCTCAAAAGAGACACCTCAGCCTCGAGACGGGTCAGACCAGAAACCACCGTCTGCATGACTAGGCGTGGATCCGATTCCTACAGCTACAGTCTATAATCAGCTGGGGGAACGCAAAATCAACACCTCAGGAGCTCACTGGGACTCCCCCAGTGGACACATCACAAACACAATTTCTCACATTTCTTGGTGAACTAACTCACCAGAACCATGCACGTCGCCTTTACTGTCAGACCATTGTAGGAGGGTGCATTCAGGCTAACGCTCTGCTGGAAACAGGTTCAGAAATTAGCTTAATGTGCTCAGCTTTGTTTGAACAGGTTACTCAGGCTATGATTTCATTAGGTAAACCATTTCAGCTTGAAAGCTGCGATGTACAAATCACCAGCTACACACAAAATCAGTCATGCATCACTAAGCGGGTGTGGCTGGACATCCCTTTCCAGAACTTGACCTTGGTTCACCCAGTCTATGTCTGCACATTAGACACAGAGCCTCTCCTCATTGGACAGGACCTGCTTGAGAGGCTGGCCCTTCTCATCGATTGCCAGCAGGGGAAACTCTGGGCCCAGATGGAGGTGCCAAAGCCACTAAGCACAGACAGCAGGCACCCGGCTTCCAACCATCAGGTAGCTAGCTTAGAGGAGTCCAGAGAACCCTTGTCAAAGCTAATGCCACTCCCAGAGACGGTCCTGAACACCTCAGCTGCACCGGTGAGCTCAGTCAGGCAGGGAATCCCCCTCCGCAGTCACGCATCATTTCTCTGCTCCTTAAAGAACACAGGTGCAAAGCTCTACAGCCCCCGAGTGGTTGAAGGCATACATGTTGGTGACACTTGCATCCCAGATGTGCTTCTAGCACTCTGGCTAGATAAATCAGCAGTCAGTAAGGAGGTTTTTGACAGTCAGTGTCAGGAAGACCCCCTGCTGGTTAGTGTGACATGCAGGCACAGACTCCTGTCAGCTGAATGGCCTCAACTCCCCCTGAAAGCGGTTAGCCTCTGCATCCTGGGGGTGCGGATCGGGTCAAGACAGCTTTCACATGTTTTTAGCATTGTTCCCCATCTAGACCCCCCCGTGTTCATCGGAGCAGATCTGCTGGTTTGGCTCTGCACACAGCTGGACACTTTCAACCAAGTCCTTTGGACACGAGCCAGCGCACCTGCAGAACCCTTCCTGATGAACCCTGAAGTCATGCTGTCAGGCCAGACCATCCCTCAGGCCAGCCAGGCTGCTAGTGTGACTAGCATGCTGATACCACCAAGAACAGCAGGGGTGGCAATACGCTTAGCGGTGATGAAAGGCAAACAGCCATTGGGGAAGCAAGCGTTTTTCCAGCCACACCCCTACTTCCTGGAACTGAACCTTGCTGCTTGCGGTACACCCATTCTTGAGTTGAACAATCGTTCAGCCTATCTGCTGGTTGAAAATCCAACCTAAGTTGCAATCCCGGTGACAGCCGGAAAGCCTCTTGGCATGCTTATAGACTGCTCATTTCATGATTTTGAACTTTCAGTCCCCGTCATAGGGGATCTGCCTCTGTTTATGAATAACAAACAGTCCTTTTCAGACAGGTTGTTCACATTTCCTTCCAAAATGATCACGGTAAAGCGGCACAAAGCTTTACCTGAGGAGTCCATCTGCAGCACCACCTTAAGGCCCAAAGGTGACCTAATTGTGTACGCGCTGACGACTCATCCAGCTGAGCGCAGAATCCTGTGGGATTTCCAGAAACTGTGGCTCCCGCTGTCACACGTCCTTCCCGCTGACGCCCTCTTCTGGCGACAGATGGGAACGAAAAATGAACAGCTCAGGTACGAACCTAAACACTTTGATGTGGTGAAGATGCAGGAACATGATCCCAACTTTCACCTCATCCAGAAGCTGGTGATTAACCGTTCACCAGCAGACATGATGCTCCCACCACCAGGTGCAGCCCATGAGCTACAAGCTTTTTCTTGCAGCCTTCCTGATCTTAGGCTGAATACAGGTCCGTTGTTCTACGCCCACAACGAGCGAGGTCCGCCTCCATGGGCTGACCTAACAGACCAAAGGGGGGTCATCTTAACCCACACCCATGACTTTCTTACATGTGACCAGAAGAGCCCCAAAGCCTCATGTGACATCTTCTAACAGGTGACATCCTGGCTTTCAAAGGCTCACATGACCGAGACCTGCACCCAAGGATGCTTATCCTGCTGCCAGATCCATGGATCCCAGCTGAGCAGAGATCCCTCTCAGTGAAAAGGGGTTATATTCCCTTGGATGCACCTGAATCCAGCAGGAGACAACAAACACCTGCTGACAGTCACATGCAGCTTCATCAGAGGTGATGAAGTCCCTCCTAAACTGAATGATACAGCAGTCATGACTGCTGCTCTTTTGTTTAACCAAAGTAAGTTTCACCTCAAGGTCTCCTCTCTGGAGGCGGAGCCTGTCTCCACACCAGTGGAAAAGGGGGACCAGTAAATAGCGTTAATGGAACAGGTGCATGCTTCAAAACTCACCTCTAGCATGCACTAACAACTAATTACATCCATAATTTTTGTTTTGTTCTATAGGAATCTGCAGACGCATAGATTAACACCTTTCAGGCTACAGTAGTAACCATAAATACATTCTAAGTGCATTAAAATAACCCTTTCAGGTTTTGCAGTTTCTCTCTTAGGAAGTGGTTAAGTGATGAGTGACATATTGGTATCATTTAACACAAGACTTCATTAGAGAAGCTTATTTATCTGCACGCTAGGTCACTAAGTGATGGTACATTTATTCTAGACGTGATTTAGAAATCCTACAGAAACTCCTTAAACAAAGACTGTTAGAAGCACAATCTAAAACCCTTCAGGACACAATAGTGACTGTCAATCTACATACTACTCTGATTAATAACACCCTGCATGCCCTGCAAGCTCTCTCAGATGTCGTAGAAAGATAAATGTGGGTTTTTGGAAAGGTGACACCCACCTACATTTAAAAACCCCATCAATACTAGCCTACCATGACAACGATCCCAAACTTTAACTCACTCCAAACCTAGACCTATGCACTAAAACTAAAGATCTCCACTGGTTGTGCCCAAGTAACCTGTTCATTAGAGATGTAACTGATTACCTCTGTGGTTTGAGGGATGACGCCCCTCAACAAAATTGTCAAGCTACAATGACATTAAAAGATGCAGGTATATAAACCAAAGTTGAATGTGCAGGTAACCGATGGTTAGTGAGCACACCAGTAGCAGAAGCTTTGATGTCATATGATCAACATGACATGGTCACCAAGGCAAAGTTGCTAAACCAAACTATGTTACTCGATATCCCACAAGGGACAGTAGTTCACATAGGAGACACAATACTCCATCATCTCGACCTCGACAGACATGACACTGAGATCGAAATCATGGATGCATTTTAACGGATATACCGAAATTGAGAAACAACTTTTGAAGGAGGGGACCAAATTGATTAAATTCAGCCTCACCCCTACGGCCTTGACTTTGACCCCCCCTCCCTAGCTTTCCCAAGAAAGCTGATTGGACAGAAACACACACCTTGACATTCACAGTAATTGCACTTGTAATTGGGTGGGTCTTCACAGCGTTGATGGCTTACACTGCCTACAGGCAGGTCAAACAATTGCAAGCAAGAATCGACTCCATGACATTTCTCACACCGCGATTCATAGCTTCCCCCGGTCCCAAAGCACAAGCTGGTGCCAGTGCCTAGCGGTAGCTACACATTCGTGCCTTCACCCCGTCTCATACTTAAAGCAGTGATGTGAATCATGAAGTATGACGATATCGAAAGGGGGTCGATTTGTTTTATTATTTATTTATTTTTTCTTATATTACTTTCTGTTGATTGTTTTTTTACAATTATACATATTTTAGTAGAGTAGGTTAGCCTCTACCCAGACTAGGTTAACCTCTACCCAGACCCAATTCGGATCAGTGGACCCAGTATAGCTGCAAAGACTGTAAACTGCATTTCCATCCTTTACAACTAAGGGGGGAATGCTGGGACCAGATTCGGATTTAATGGACTGAATTGTTACACCTTCCCGCTGAAGGACAGCGACATTCTTGGACGTAACGAACTGAACAGTCACACCCTCCCGCTGAAGGACAGCGGCATTCCTGGACGTAATGGACAATGAACCTGGTTCTAGCTCCAAAGACTGAACAGTGCGCATTCTTTGGAACAAAAAGGGGGATGTTGAGGCTATGGCCTTTACTGAACGAACTGGATCTCCCAGCATCCTTCCACTGAACGAACTGCATCACCCAGCATCCTTCCACTGAACGAAATGCATCTCCCAGCACCCATTGCGCTGCCCTCGACCCATTCTCATTGGTCTGTGGCCAGTGATGACATCACAGAGTTGATAAAAGCAGCGCGAATATTGAAATCTTGGTCTTTTGGTCCCGGTGCCATAAGGAGACGATTTAATCCACTGTTAGCATTTTCCCTTTTTCCGTTCGAACCTGCTGGACCAGGAAGAACTTCCCTTTTAAACTTCGAAGTGAATCGGCCGAGCAAACAGACTTTCTTGTACGGGTAACCAAGGAGTCAGCTGGCCATCTGAGCTCTATTGAAAACAGGCCTGAGTCCCTCAGCGCCTAAAGTTGGACGTCCGCTTTTTCTGACCTCGGTTTTGCGCAAACCGCTCCTTTAAACTGGACACTTTCTACGTTCTTCGTCGTGCACAGTGGAGAGCTGCCCCACCAAGTAGGATTAAACTGATTTATATATCTCGGTCTGGGTAGAGGAGAGGTCTTGACGGTTAATATCCGTTTTCTGTTGGTTAAAATAAGTCTGTCAACTTGTTAACCACTGTTATTCTTGGTCGTCTGTCGCTGTACACCGACCCTGAATGTGCATGCTTTTTGTGTTTTATTATTTGACTTTGGTTGCAACCAGAAGCAGTATATTATATTGTATTATTTCCTTGTTTGTTTATTGTCCACTGCGGTCGGCGCGTGTCTGTTTAGACAGGTCGCGTGGACTCAGTAGATCTCCTTTCTCCGTCGCCCCCGTTTCCTTTGTCCAAGCCACCATTGCTAATGAAACTAGCCTTTGTTGAATCGCCACGTGGTCTTCCTTTGTCTTCCTTTGTGAACCGATCGCGCCAATTGATAAGGCTTGAGTTATTTATCGCATTGAGGGGGTGAGCTCAACCCCCCGTCATTCGTTCGCTGTCTCCCACACACACACACAGCTGCACACACACACGGCCCCTTCCCTCGACGTTAACTTTGTTCTATATTTTTGCATGCGTTAGAATAGATGGAAATTATGAATGAAATGTAATCTGTAAGATTGACCTATTTCATTAATAAATTCCCTTAAGTAACGAGAAGTTTCCTGTGCTATTTCAGTGTGTGCTGTGAAGTTTGTTTTAACTCTGCGGACGAACTCTACGCTTTTTCAGAGAGACTGACAGTCTGGTTTAATTAAAATGATCTCATTTATGAGATTGGTGCCCCTATATCTTTAATAAACAGGTTATACTCGAACGTCATCAATAATTATATTAATATTAAATTATTGATTATAATTATTGATGCTCAGAAAACCAGACAACTTTTTATTATTAGTAGTTACAACAGATAATTTTAATAAATTCTGCTTTAAAGTTTGTGAAATTCAATTCAATTGGGTTTATTTCTATAGCGCGTATTTACAATAGATGTCGTCAAAGTCAAGGCACTTTACAAGAAAGTCATTTCAATACAAACATTCCAATCAGTTTAAACATTTAGCTAGTTTCCTATTTAAGGAATCCCAGCAGATTGCATCGAGTCATTGACTTTAGTTTGCACCCCGTTGATCCAGACTCCAACAACAGCAATCCCTCATTCTGAGCAAGCATGTAGCGACAGTGGAGAGGAAAAACTCCCCTTTGACAGGAAGAAACCTCCAGCAGAACCAGAACCAGAACCTGGCTCAGTTCCATTTTCATTTTCCAGTGCTGTGAATATTTATAAGAACCTTAGATTGTTTAAAACACTGTTAGTAAATGAAGCAGATGGAATTAAAACATCTGTTTGCAAGGATACTGAGATAAACAGTCTCTCTGAACAACAGTTGTTTTAAGTATTAAGAGTAAAAAATGAGGAAATGAGCCAACATTCACTGGATTATATCTAACCTTCCTTTCTTGTCCAAAGTCCTTGAGAAAATAGTTGCTAATCAAGTCTGTGAGCATCTAAACAGCAACGAGCTGTTTGAAGAGTTTCAGTCAGGTTTTAGAGCTCATAATTGCACCGAAACAGCACTGGTGAAGGTTACTAATGATATTCTCATGGCCTCAGATAATGGACTTGTGTCTGTTCTGGTTTTGTTAGATCTCAGTGCTGCTTTTGACACAGTCGATCATAATATTCTCTTAGAAAGGCTTGAACATGTTGCAGGGATCAAAGGAACAGCACTAGGCTGGTTTAAATCATATTTGTCTGAAAGATTCCAGTTTGTTCATCTAAATGATAAATCTTCTTCACACTCAAGGGTTACTTTTGGAGTTCCACAGAGTTCTGTGCTTGGACCAATTCTTTTTAACATAGGCTCCTCTCCTGTGGAACCAGCTCCCAGCTTTAGTCCGTGAGGCAGACACTCTGTTTACTTTTAAGGCCAGGCTTAAAACTTTCCTTTTTGATAAAGCTTATAGTTAGAGTGGCTTAGGTCATCCTGAGCTAGCTCTGTAGTTATGCTGCTATAGGCTTAGACTGCTTGAGGACAGACTTACCAATTTTCTTCACTCTGCTACTTCCTTTTCTAATACTACTCTCCAGTTGTATTACAGTACATTCTGTTATTTCGACTGTTAACTTTGTTTTCTCTCAGTGTTTTTCTCTCCATAGAAGATATACCTGGTCTGGTATCCTGCTTGGCTGCAATGCCCTGTTGGACGGGGGGCATCGACTGGGATGATGCTCCCAGTAACTGAACATCCACTGTGTCCTGTTATCAACTTTTTACTTTCTGTAACATAGAAAGTTCTCTTATATCAGATCTTCTGTTCCTTCTGTGTTTCTGCTCTGTCTTCTCAAACCCCCAGACGGTTGTGGCAGATGGCCGCTCCTACTGAGCCTGGTTCTGTTGGAGGTTTCTTCCTGTTAAAGAGGAGTTTTTTTTCCTCTCCACCGTCGCTACATGCTTGCTCAGTATGAGGGATTGCTGAAGGATTGCTGTGGTTGGAAAGTCTGCATCAACGGGGCCCAACCTCAAGCCAATGACTGACGCAATCTGCTGGGATTCCTTAAATAGGAAACTTTTTAACTGATTGGAATGTTTGTATAAATGTATTGAAATGACTTCTTGTTAAGTGCCTTGAGATGAGATCTGTTGTGAATTGGCGCTATATAAATAAACTGAATTGAATTTAATTTAATTGAAATGACTTCTTGTTAAGTGCCTTGAGATGACATCTGTTGTGAATTGCCGCTATATAAATAAACTGAATTGAATTGAATTGGATTAATTCAATTAGAAAGATTAGATCTTTTTAGTGACAAAGATAAGACTTTATAAAAGCTTTATTGAGAACTGGATGTAGCACCAGCCCTAGTTAAACACAGGAAGTGCTTCAGAGGAAAGACACCATCAGAGCCACTTAGCTCTATGTTGACACAGAACAGACCTTACTACAGCAGTTCCAGTAACAAAACCCAGCGTAAGTCAACAAAATAACAATATGAAAAACTGCTGAGTCCTAACATCTCCATTGGTTTATGTGGTAAATGTACAATTACAATACAAATGTAGCAGTAATTTCAAGGCAAGATTATTTTTATTTATAAATGACTCAAGTAGAGTAATTTCAGGTATCTAACTTCTTAAAAGTAACAAATGTTCTGCTAAAGGGCACGTTTCATCATATTTTAGAGACAGAAAAGTAGAAATTGAGACATTTAAAATGGTAGTAAATGACAATAGACCTTTCCAATGCTGTTCTAGTGGATAAGTAGTTTAAAAACCCAAAACAGGTCTTTGTACGGTGCGGCTACCTCTAAAAAATGGAATACATTATTATCTATGAAATGCTGCTATGCTGTCCAGGACCACAGATCACGGCTGACTACTTCTTTTGCAAACAGTAAACAATTTATTTTTTCTTTCTGCAAAAAATACCCATTTCAATGTGTAGATGCCTATTGGCATGACAAAAGATGATGGAGTGAGTGTTCTCCTATAGTATATAGGTCTGGAGGGCAGATTTCTCCTCACCCACCAAAAACTGTCACTCACTTTGGAACGCTCTTTGGCCGATAAAAAAGAACAGCTGGAATCTTGGCTTCAAAGTATGGAGCAAAGCAAAGCTGAGGGATGAGGACACAGTGATGACAGAAAGCTCTAAGAAAGTCTGCGGTCAGACAATCAAGCTGGCAGGGAGTGTTGTTTGTGAGCACAAAGTTTTTCACCTAAGATTACTTACTTTTTATAGTTTTAGTGGCAATTAAAAAATGATGACATATGCCCTTTAAACTGAAACACTTTATGCAAAGATTTTATTGAAACTCACCAATATTTGTTAAATTATGGGTATTGAGTTGTTGAGATTTTATTTCTCTCCTATACGATTACACATCTAAAGCCAATATAGATTATAATGCTGATATCCCTTCTTTTTGATTGCACCTTTGATCATAATATTCCCAAATATGTTGTTTTCATTATAAATCCATTAATAATAGTCCCCTGTCAATGGCGAATATTATGGCAGGGGTAACAGGTCCAAGAGCAAAACACAGACCTTCCTAGGTACACTCTCCAGATCATTATGGGTGATCCCAAGGCATTCCAAAGCCAAAAAGGGAAACATACTCCTTTCAGTGGGTAGTGGTTCTACTCTAGGTTCTCCTATTAGTGGGGTGTGCCCAGAAAGCTACCATAAGGAGGTGTTTTCTAATCAGAAGCCCAAACCATCTAACCTGACTTCTTTTATTGTGGAGGAGAAGTGGTTCTGATTCAAGCTCCTTACCCTGCCTCAGAGGGGGAGTCCATAGGCACCCTATGGAGGAAGCCCATTTCAGATGCCTCTATCTGGGATCCCTCCTATTTTAATACATAAATTTAAAAAATCACATCATAGTGGCACTGCACTGTCCCAGCCCAGAAGCTACATCATGTTTTAGTTTCATGTTTTTTTTTATTCTGAAAATTGTTCTTTTAACAGAAGAAAGCAGAGTTGAACACCATTATGTAGGAGGAAGAGGTATGTAGCATGACTTTCATCTAGAACTTATATAACAGAATGAGACAATTTGTGACTCTGGTATTTAATAGTGTTAGGCTTTGTAGCCAACTAATCACAAAATTAGAGTGAAAGTAGAATTTATGTTTAGGTCTTGACATTATAAGAATAATATAGATGTCATTATTTTTAGCCAAATCACCCACCTCTAGTTTTAAGTCAGAAATGTATCTGAGTACTGGACAGGACGATGTTTTCCCAAAAGAATGCAATATGCTTCCATAGAGAAACCTTTATATCCTGTTTGAAATAAAAAGCATTCCTATCTGTTTTCATCCAAAATTAAGATGTGAAGAAAAGGAAAAAAGATGGCATGCCATTTGTCAGTTCTACAAACAGCTCTGTGATAGGTTCTCATTTATTCACACTGGTCACTCAGGAGGCGTGCAATAGCTATGACTGATTTTGTGCAAAATGAAATGTGAACTGCAGTAGTATGTACTGTGTTTGTGCATATGTTCACAAGCTGATGTGTGTAAGGGGATGCCACAGATAAAAGATGAAGCCCGGCAGAAATAAACCGCCTGTTGACGCCGCTGAAAATACAGCAACACAGACATTTTGAATATGTTGCAATGATACACCTGACATGTTTTGTGATGCCTTCCACACTGTTGCTCTATACCACTAATCAGATAGATTATGGCACTGTAGGATCTGTTAAAGTTTGATTTTTTTTTAAAGTGTTAGTCTGTTAGTTATGGCATCACTCAGCCATCATCTGTGTGTATGAGAGGCAGAATTTCCCTGTTTGGCGAATTATGAGACAGGATGCCATTAAAAAGAAATGTATTAATTTAGTATATTAGAGTAGAGAGAAACACTGCTAACCTCTTGCTCATTAGGACACAGCTTCATTACTTTGATTATTTAAGATAATTTTTGTCGTTGTGTCACCCTGCTGTCAAAGCAAAAAGACCGGGCATCATCTGATTTCTAGCATCATGATCAATACATTAGTTTTAAAAGTCATCTTTTCAAAACTACCAAGATCTTTAGGTTTTAAATTCCTTTTGAGATCTGAGGAACAGTTTCGCATTGAGGCAAAGTGACGCCCTGACTATTACTAAGCTATCAGCCAGCTGTCTGAAATAAATGCATTGTCCTAAAAGCTTCCTTTGTTAAAAGTAGAAACAATCGCCAATTTGGATCTTCTGGCCATGAAAAACAAGAAAGGTTGTAGGTTTGATTAATGAGAAGCTTGACCAAACTCTGTCTTTAAGAGAGCAATGCTTTTAAACACATGTTGGCAACAAGCTATTCCAGTTAGCATGCCTGTTAAATAAATAACCTCTGATAACTCGATAAGATTGGCTGCCAACATTTTTCAAGCTAACACACTTTCTTCCTGTTGTGAGCCCACAGCAAACTCATTATGAAGGGCAGCAAACACCTGGTTCTAACTGCACACTGTCTCCATAGTGACTCACCTGCATTCTGTCACTCTTCATAATTCTAAATCATGGCTCATTCCTGTAACCCATGATGCTTTATGTTAAATATGCGGATGACTTCCCGACCAGCAATTTTACATAAAGGGAAATCGTCTCTTGAAGAGAAAAGGCGAATGTGGGAAAGTCTTACACTTTAATACGGTTTCATATAATCACAGCTAAATCATCATCTTTTTAAGATTGGAAGGATGACCTAAAGAAATACACTCTGACTGGGATTTCATGACCTATTTATTGTTGAATATTAAATCTCAACAAACATCAATGTGTCTTTGGTAGATGGTTGAAGCCGAAACATGACCCTGGCTTAAAGCAACACCAAAGAGTTTTTTTTACCTTAAAATAATGTTTCTGAACTCGTGTCAGTGGTTCATCAACTCATAACAGGGTGAAACAGCACTTCCACATTCGCTTTGCGGCCCTCTATCGGCCATAACAGCACTATGTAAGTTTGGGTCGTCGGGTAGCGGTTTTGTAGTTCAAATGAGACTACAAATGTGACTTGCATTGCGGCAGCCTTCACAGAAGCCGGTAGGTGCAGCATCCTGCAAGGCTCTCTGGGTGGAGCATACTCGGGAGGTACATATAAATGGAAGATACCTAGCAGCAGGTAGCTTGAACAATTATCATGACGGAGCCGAAATTGTATTCATATGTACGCCGGTGTTCCGACTATCTGTGCTACCCCTCAATCCGTGCTACCCTGTAGCACTGCGCAAGCACATTTCGATGTTACGTCACAATTCGCTTACTCAGCAAATCTGTCATCAAGAATTCCTACATGGAAGATCCATTTCGTCTGTTTTATTTCTTTGAAGTTTACGATTAGTTTTATTCAAATTATTTTATTACTGGCTAATTATAATTCAAAATATTTTAAGGCTTTCCTTAAGCTACTGGTTTCAAGTTTACATGACAGCCCTTGTATGTTAGTTTCACTTCTGTGATATCGTTATACTGCATGTAAACAAGTTCCATTAATTAGAGTCGTAGAGTAAATTGCGGTGTATTTTGCGGGCTATTTATGCTTATAATCATACTATATTTTAATATTTTGGAGAAAATAATACTGCTATCTGCTCTACGTCTAACTGGCTTGGTATATATTCATTAGCTGCTTTACCAACTAATAACAGATTTCCAGAGTGTGCTAATCATCTATAGGCCTATTTAACAGGTAGTATATTCTGATCAAGATTTTCCGTGCATCTTTATGTGCTAGTTTTAGCTTTATATTAAACGGGTAGCATCTTCTGTGGATTGAAAGAAAAGTTTTTGTTATTCATACATTTTTGCTATGTTAGGCATTACTGCTAAAATGCCACTTCAATCCCGTCACTTGAAAAATATTTTCCGATGATTATGTTTAACATCAAAGCTAACAGTTGTTGTTTTGGGCATGTAAACATACTTTTTGATGGGTAGCACCGACAGATGCGCGCTACGGTGGGACATTCTGAGGAGGTAGCACAGATGTCAGAACAGAGCTGTCAGCCATATAATAAAGAAATTAGACCGTATCAAGTTCTAACATGATAGTTTATTTTAAAAACGTGAAAACAACTTGAAACGTGATAGTTTCACGTTTTTACAATAATCTATCACGTTATAATGCGATAGTTTATGTAATTTCTTTATTATATGGCTGACAGCTCTACGCTGCCGTACATATGACATGCTGAAATATAGAAAATGTACCTGGGATGAAGACATTTGACACGGAACGAAGGCTGACCAAGACGTGAAAATTTGTAACGTTAAAGGGTATCACTTGTCAATGCACGTGAATCCCCTGGTGTAACCATAACAGATTTTACGACAGTAGTAGAAAACAATACCTTTTTCCCAACTGTAGGGGGACCCAGAGAACAAAACTTACTTAGTGTTGCTTTAATGTGGAAGAAACTATCATACAGGGTTTATGGGGTCCCTTCGAATGTAGATGTCTTATCACAGGAAGGATCCCATTTCACTTTGGATTTGTATTAAGCGCGCACCTGCTACTGCTACAAGCTAGCATCTGAAAAAATCTTAAATATGTCCAGATTTAACAGAATAGGTTTTAAATTCAATTTATTCATTGTCTACATTTGTACATCTACATACATTTATTTATTGCTCCTACAATCAACTTTCTTTTATTTAATGTTTTTATGTAATTTATGTATTGAGAATTGTAATGAATTACATGTATTCATTCTGTTTGTTCTTGTTTTAGCAAAGAAATTCAGGTGGCCTTTTACGCTGTGAGAAAACTACAAAAAACAAACCACACCCTTTTCTTGGGTAGGCTACCTTCAAAATAATGTTGCTCTTTACTTTTTGTTGCTTATTTAGGGTTCATTTTATGTTATCTAATTACATAGGTATTAATTATACAGATCATCAAGTTAACTCATTTATGTCGACATTTCTATAATTCTATAAAAATAGTCATAAGTAAATCAGAATCTGTTGCGATGAGGCTCGTTTGTCAGATTAAATGTACCTCTTTTAACACACATAAAGGCAATAACAATGTCAGCCTTCTATCACCTGAAGAACATTTCTAGGATTAAAGGACTGATGTCGCAACAGGACCTGGAAAAACTCATCCATGCGTTTATCTTTAGTCAGATGGATTACTGCAACAGCGTCTTCACAGGTCTGCCTAAAAAATCAATCAGACAGCTGCAGCTGATCCAGAACACTGCTGCTCGTGTTCCTCACTAGAACCAGGAAAGTAGAGCACATCACCCCAGTTCTAAAGTCCTTACACTGGCTCCCTGTAGCTCAGAGAATAGACTCCTAAATACTTTTACTAGTTTATAAGTCATTGAATCGCTTAGCACCAAAGTATTTTGAAGATCTACTGTTACTATACCAACGCCCTCCAAGACCACTCAGGTCCTCTGGTTCAAGTCTACTTGTCACGATCCTGTGGTGTTTGGGTGCTAACTTTTTTCTGAGTTTGTATTTTGATTATTTCCTTGTTGTTTATATCAGTTTAGATCTTGGCATATCAGTTAATTCCTTTATTTGTTACTTTGGTTCGTTATGAATAATGAATCTTGTTCCCTTTGACCAGTATTGGTGTTTTCCCTTATTTTGCAGTTTCTCTAATTACCTGTTCAGCCAGTGTTAATTAAGCACCTACCTTCCAGTTTGCTCCCTTTCACAGCTGTTTCCCATTACCTGATTCTTCTCTGCTTGCACTCTCCCTCAGCTGTTCCCATTTGCCTCTAATTAGTTCCTCTGCTTTTCTTTCTCATTTCCAACTCTCCTCAGTATTTAGGCTCCTTTATTTCAATTGTTTGTTACTGGATGCTAACTCTGCTGCTTAGTTTGTTACCCAATCTGTTTTCTTCCTAAATTTCAAGATGTGTTCTGTAAATTACTTTAATTCATTAAAATATTCTGTTTCAATGCAGTTCTGCTCTGCATTTGGGTCCTTTTCTAATCAGTTTCCTGAATCAGAACCAAACATCAATAAGCACCATTCAATTTCTATGCTCTTCTAATCTGGAACAAAATTCCAAAGAACTGCAAAACTCCTGAAACACTGAGTTCCTTTGAATCAAGGCTAAAAACCCATCTGCTTAGAGTTGACTTAGGCTGTTCGATTCAGAATATTAACTGAAGCATTTGATTTTAGTTTGTAGTGCTACTTTTCTTTCCTTTCCATTATTGGAATGTATCACAAATTACTTAAAAATTCTGTACTAACATTGTTTTTTATTAGGCTGATGTAAAACTCTAATCTTAAATTTATTTAAGATTAGACTGAAATAAATTGACTTTTCATCAATATTCTGTGTATTGAATGTGAATATAAATAACAGCTAATAAATGTAATTTACTGAAACTTGCAGAAACCTGCAATTTTAGCAGCTTTGAAATCATATAATTTTTCCTCATGGTTATAACACAGTCAGTCTTCAAAACCAGTTTAGGCCTAACATTGACTAAAATCTAATGGTGTGTAACGTTAAGGCTTTCATGCACAACCTAATGGATTTTGTGGGGATTCTATCAAACTTTGAGATTATTCTAGAGAGGAAAAGGCAAAAACTAAACAAACGGCTAACAGTTCAGCCACTTTATGTTGCTACAGCATGTTACACAGTTTGGATAAATGTCATCACAAAACCATCAAGAGTGTAGGATGAGTTCTGCTGATGACAGTTAATATAGCTCAGGCAGCAGCTATATTAGTCATACACTTGTGCAGTAGATGAGGATGATCTTGGCCAATAAAAGGTCCAAGCTCACTCTGTGAGAAGCTTTTTCTTTCACACATTCTCTCCAGACAACCCTTAATTACTGACGCTGGTAGCAAAATGTTGATGCTTTTTTTGGCACATTCCATTCAAGAGAGAATGGGAAGGAGAGGGGAGGAAATGGAACACTGAAATAAATAAATACAAAAAAAACAATTCAGCATCCAATTTTTTTTTTTCTCATGCATGTCAAACGCAGACATGGAGAGAGGAGAAGGAGGAGGATGTTGAGGAAACAGTAGGAGAAGGATACATAGAAGACTTAACTTACTTCTGAGCTCTGCGGTGATAGAGCAAAACAAGGACAGAACACAGTACAGAGTTTTAACCTCACAACATTCACGAAACGAGTGAAACCATTACACTTGTCGCTGTAAGCGCAGGGTAAAAGAGGGTTGGAGGGGGTTGGGGGTCGGTTTGGGAAATAGGAAGGACCATCACAATAGTTTGAATGTGTGTAGGTGTTTGAGAAAGAATGTGTGTGGTGTGTGTGCATCTGTCAAGGTATACATGTAGGTGAGTATGACAATAAAAGGAATAGTTCTACAGGGGGATAAGATATAGTTATGGCTTAATTTCTTTACCATATTAGCAATATAACTAGATATGAGGTTTAAATATTTTGAACCTTAAATATGACAACCACATAGACTGCCCTTAGTTTTACTTTCTGCAGAGAAACTT
This sequence comes from Valencia hispanica, assembly GCA_963556495.2. Lineage (NCBI taxonomy): Eukaryota > Metazoa > Chordata > Actinopteri > Cyprinodontiformes > Valenciidae > Valencia > Valencia hispanica. The sequence continues at coordinate 54,317,447 of OY747712.1, read as the reverse complement.
TGAATGGCAGCAAACAGCAGTTTAAAACGTCAATCAGAGTACAGGGAGTACAGGACTTACTGGTGGATGGCTTGGAGAAACTTGCGCTGGTGTTTCCGCACCTTGGCATGATCTATCCTCTTGACCAACTTGGTGTGTTTGTAAATGAGCCATGTTTCCCTGAGTACATTGGCAGCTGTGTTCTTTACCTGAGGCACAAGAGTGAAAAAGACATTTTATATTACAGAACTTGTACTGCTTCAGTGCATCAGTTTCTGATTGAATGATTAAACAGGACAATGTGGGAAATAGCATTTACATGAAGAAGGTAAACTGGTGGAGACAAGTTTCCAAAATCCCAATGCTTTACCCTCATGTCTTCTGGAAAATGTGAAAAGTAACAAATAAAGTTCTGCTTCACATATCTTCACATATCTTCAAATATCTGCACCTCAAATTGCCAGTAGGTGTGTGTCAGATGTTTGTTAAGGGTGTCAAAATATACCATCTCCAAACTGTTTGAATTTTTCCATCATCCCACATCTCTGGTTTCAAATGTTTTTAATGAGATACCAGAGAAATCATCAGAGTGTGTTCAGAGTGGTTTTCTATAGCTGTAGACGGTATCCCAAAACTGTTGCTGGGCACTGCTGGTCAGCTGGCTAAAAGAAAGCTTCTGAACTTTTCTTTAGATTACAAATAGAAATTAAATAATTTTTGGTTTGCTAAAAACAAGGAGTGTCTTGTTTTGGAAACTAAAATAACTTTTTTTGCCCAAGGGTTAAATTTTAGATCTGAGTCCATAACTACACCTAGATTTCTGGCCTGATCAGTAGTTTCTAGCTGCATTAACTGGAGCTGTTTGCTGACTATTGATCTTTCCTCTTTAGGTCCAAAAGTAATTACTTCTGTTTTGTTTCTGTTCAACTGGAGGAAGTTATGACACATCCATCCATTGATTTGCTCGATCCATGTACTCAGCGTTTGGATGGGTTCAAAGTCACCTGGTGACATCATAATGTAGAGCGGAGTATCATTTGCATAGTTATGGTAGCTAATCTTATTGGTTGTTATAATCTGGGCAAGTGGGAGCATGTAGATATTAAATAAGAGGGGCCCCAGGATGGAGCCCTGAGGCACCCCACATGTGATTTCTGTTTGTTCTGATGAAAAGTTTCCTACTGGAACAAAGAAGTCCCTGTTCTTTAGGTAAGATTCAAACCAGCCAAGTACTGTACCAGAGAGTCCGACCCAGCTCTCCAGTCGTTTCATGATCAACAGTTTCAAAAGCTGCACTGAGATCCAACTGAACCAGCACTGTGGTTCTACCACAGACTGTTTTTATGTGGATGTCATAGAAAACTTTGACAAGGGCAGTCTCAGTGCTGTGGTGAGCACGGAAACCAGACTGAAAAACATCAAAGCTGTTGGTCATTGTTATGAAGCCATTTACTGCTGAAACACAATTTTTCAATAATTTTACTGATGAATGGAATATTAGAGATTGGCCTGTAGTTCTGCATTAACATGTTGTCCAGATTCTTCTTCTTTAGCAGTGGTTTAATAACTGCTGTTTTTAAAGCCTGGGGGAAGACACCTGACAGGAGGGATGAGTTCACTATTTGAATCAGATCAGACACAATGAGCGGGTAAACTTTCTTAAGGAAAGCTGTGGGTAGAATATCAAGACAGCAGGAGGAGGAGCTTAATTGGTTAATGATTTCTTCTAGTTTTTTTTGGTTTAATTCATAAAATTCTGACATTTTTCTACATTGGTGTTTTTTGGGTATAACATTGGTAGTCGGTTCGGTACTGCGGTACAGACCGACCGTCTAATTGTTAGAATCTTTTTAGTGAGAAAGCTGGCAAATTCATTGCAGGCCCTGGTAGAATTTAGTTCAGGGGCTACAGTCACTGGAGGATTAGTTAGTCTTTCCACTGTTGTAAACAGAGTCTGTGCATTATTAATGTTTCTGGTAAATATTTTAGAAAAGAACAATTCCCTAGCTTCTTTTAAAGTTAACTGATATCTGTTCAGTCTCTCTTTGTAGATCTCATAGTGAACCTGGAGTCGAGTTTTCCGCCATTTTCTCCCGGCTCGTTGACACTCCTTATTTTCACTACGTACCAGTGGATCGCTTGTCCACGGAGACTTCTTTCTGCCTGAGACTACTTTCACTTTAGTCGGAGCACTGGAATCCATGATGTCTGAGATTTTTCCGAGGAAATTATCTACCAGCTTTTTTACTGAGTTGGAGTTGTGAGATGAGGGGGATGTGGTGCAAGGGTAAATACTTTTAAAGGTTTCAACAGAACTGTCCCCGAGAAAACGCTTTTTTACAGTTATCTCACTGTGGCTATATATTTTAGCAGAGATGGTACTTTCAAAGAAAATACAGAAATGGTCAGATAATGCAATATCAATTACGGAGATGTCAGATATAGTTAAACCTTTGCAGATAATTAAGTCCAGAGTGTGTCCTTTATGGTATGTTGGTTGTTTGACATGCTGGGTCAGGCCAAAGTTGTGAAGAGCGTCACTTAATGTTTTTGCTAGTCCTGGGGGTCAGTATGGATGTTGAACCCCACAGTGATTAATTGGTCATAATCGATACATATTACGGAAAGAAGGTCGCTGAAATCTTTAAAGAAGTAAGAGTAACGTTTTGAGGGTTTATATAAGCTTAGAAATAGAGCTTTTTTTAGGCTCATTTATCTGGGTGGCTAGATATTCAAAAGATTCAAATGTGCCCAGGGATAGCTTTTTAAAGTTCATTGAGTTTTGAAAGATTGTGGCTACACCTCCACCTCGTCTGTGTTTCCTGCTCTCGCTTAAGAAATTGTAATTTGGAGGAGTAGATTCTATCAATACAGATGTTTCATTATTTACATCTAGCCATGTTTCTGATAAAAAAGGGCATGAATTTTATGTTCAGTTATGAATTAATTGAGTAGGAGTGACTTTCATGATAAAGACCTAATATTTAATAAAGCTAACTTAAGTGATTTTATAATCGGTAGCTGAACCTTCTGACAGGTGATCAATTTGAGATTTGTTTTATTATAAGTGTGTTTGGCTTGAGTTTTTGGTTTTCTCTTGCTAATAATAACTTCTATGATTTTTTTAGGGTGGCCGAACGACTTCTAGAAGACAGTGGTAGTGGGATTACTGTCCGGTTCCCTTGCACATCAGATGTCCGTGATTACCAGTTCAGGCATGGGCAGACTACATCCAGTGTTAGTCCCAGGAGGCTGATGTACTCATAGTTTTAGTGTTAGTTGTGATCCAATTCTAATTTGTGCTTTCAGTCTGTCTGATAAATCTCTAAACGGAGAGTCATTAGGTGTCAATGAGTCTGATGACATTGGAATACTTGCTGGAAGTGTTTGTTCTCTGTCAGTCTGTACAGCTGTCTGTGCTGGTGATTATGTAATCTTCAGTTTGCCTGTGTCGGGAAATGTTTGTGCTATGGAAGTATCAACAGGCTGTGCTCCAAGGTCAGTTCTGGGGTGTTTATTCAGATAACAGAAAATATTTGAGGTCAACAGTCTCAGTCCAGCTCTGTTAAGATAACGCTCATTTGACTTGAAAGTTATTAATAAATGGGATCGATTTTTCAACAGATTTTCTCTTCAACCATTTATGGAGCATGCGAAGTCGACTGTACCTTTCATCATTCCCTTCAGGGATTGGTCTGCTGACAAATATGTTTATGTTGAGTCCACCAAGTCCCTGTAGCATATCAGAGAAGTCTGATTTGAGAACTTCATGCTGCTTTTTGGCTACATCAGTTGGTCCTGCATGGATAACAAGCTTTTTCCAGGTTAGGATGTTGCTCCAAAATCGTCGGGATTTTTTTCTGATATTTCTCTCACTGTATTTTTGGGGCAGCTGATAATGCTAGTGTTCTGGCTACAACAATCTTCAGCACCATTAATAGAGCCGTCATGTATGATGAGAGCTTTTGGTGGTGGTTGGGGGGGGGGTTCTTACTTTTTTATGTGACCGCTTCATGTGGATGAAATTCTCCTGGTGGCCTTGACTGGTTCCAAGGGTTGCATTGTCTTTCGGTGAACTGAGGGCTGGGAATCTGTTTCTCAGCTGTATTCCGGGTGGAGTGATATATCTTGCTCTGGGTTGTTGGTTCTTTCATTTCTTCTTCCTGGGAGCAGAGAAAGCAGGTGTAGATTCAGTGCGCTTTAAAGCCGGCCAGTCTTCATCGAATTGGGAATGGGGTGTTCTACCCGTTAAACGCCTTTTGGCTGGAGGAGTAGCGTTGTTCTGTGGCTTCTGTGGGAGACTGTTGGACCGAGATAACACAGGGCTGCCAAGTTCTTTCTCCCTGCGTGTAGTTATCGGTAAAGTTGTCTCATTTCCATATCCAGCGTTTAGATTAAAATTAATCTGGAGAAGGTGTAGCTTCCTCTCGATTGTTTCAATTCTCTGGAGCAGTTTCTCCGCAGTCCTCAGCTGAGCAAAACGGCATTTTGGTAATCCACAGTCCTTCAGAAAGTAATCCAAAAAAAAAGAGATCCGGTCTAATACAGTGACTCAAGAGGCTTGGTGTATAAAGTAACTAAGAAAAAAGCCAAGAAAAGCTAAGAAATGAAAATAAGAAAAGAGAATAAGGCTAGAGATCAGGAGAGGTTGGGAGAGGCTACTCCTCCTTCAGCCATGCAAACAACGTAGCGCTTGGGTGGAGGTGGGGGTCTCGGCCTCGCCTCCTCTGGGCGCCCTGTGTCAGTGCCTTGGCTACTGCAGTTGATGTGCTACTGCCAGTGCAGATGGCTCCTTTGATGGAGTTTCCTTACCTTACCTGGCTCATCTGTATTCTGCCAGATGTCCTTATTAATGTTGCTCTTGAGTGTGTGTGCGCATAGCAATTGGGTTGGGGGGGGAGGGGGTATAAATGTGATGATGCTTTGAAATCTGTGGGGGTGGGATGGGAATGTGGTTTATGTGGGGTCATTTGAATTGCAATGTTTGTATGAAAAACACTTTATAAATCCTTTATAAATTTACATCAAAGATGAGATGGTCGGCCGGGAGGCGCCCAAGACTCTGGACGCCGCAGTGACCCTGGCTCTCGAGTTTGACCGGCGCGTCATGTGCCGCCCCAGACCACCGGCGCGCTCTCCGACGCACCGCCCCTTTCAGTTCCGCCCCATCGAAGCCAGCTCTGCTCCGCCACGCCCCCGCTCTGAGGATCAAGAGGAGCCGATGCATCTTGGCCATCTGCCCCCGGAGGACAAAAGAGAGACGGCGCAGAGAGATACTCTGTGCCTATTGTGGATCGCCAGCACATCCCCTGCGGCAATGTTCACTCCGGCCGGGAAAAGACCAGGCCAGGTGAGGGTAGGAGGAATTTCACCTGGTATCACGTCTCCTAACCGCTTCCTCCTCTCTGTCCAGCTTCTCCACCCTGATCCGCACCACACATGCTCCGCTCTGCTGGATACTGGTGCAGCGGATAACTTCATCTCCACACAGTTGGCTGAAAGATTACGACTTTCCCTGCAGCTGCTGCCGCGACCTATACCCGTGATCTCCGTCGATGGACACCCGTTGCAACCTAACCCATCCGACAACGTACCACCGAGGTTCGGATGTGGGTCGGCGACCACACGGAACTCATCAGCTTCCTGGTCATCGCTTCCAGGACTACACCACTCATCTTAGGCCATCCCTGGTTCTGGACACACGACCCTCAGTTCTCCTGGTCCACGCAGCAGATTCTCAGCTGGGGTCCCTCCTGTTCACTCCGATGCCTCCGGCCACCCTCCGTCAGGGTACCGGAGGTCATTCCGGTCCCAGCCATCCTTCCTCCCTACAGAGATCTGGTTGAAGTTTTTAGCAAGAGGAGGGCTTCCCAACTACCACCCCATCGTTCCTACGATATGGCCATCAACCTCTTGCCAGGAGCAGCGCCCCCGCGTAGCCGCCAATTTCCCCTCTCCTTGGAGGAGACGGCACAAATGGAGACCTACATCTCAGAGGCTCTCGACCAGGGGTTCATCCGCCCTTCTACTTCTCCGGCGTCGGCAGGGTTCTTCTTTGTTAAGAAGAAGGAGGGGACCCTCCGTCCCTGTATTGACTACCGGGGTTTGAACAAAATAACCATTAAAGATCGTCATCCACTTCCTCTTGTGAGCACTGTGTTAGACTCTTTGTCCAAAGCCTCCATCTTTACTCGTCTCGACCTGCGGAACGGTTACAACCTGATCCGTATACGGCAGGGCGACGAGTGGAAGACGGCGTTCAGTACTCCCACCAGCCACTTGGAGTATCAAGTCATGCCCTTTGGTCTATGCAACAGCCCAGCAGTCTTTCAACGCCTCTTAAACGACGTTTTCCGAGACATGCTGGGACGGTGGGTGTACGTCTACCTGGACGACATTCTGATTCACTCTACGTCGGAGGTATACCACGTCCGGCATGTCCACGCTGTCCTCGAGCGACTTCTCCAGAACCACCTCTACTGCAAAGTGGAGAAGTGTGCCTTCCACAAACACTCCACCACCTTTCTGGGATACGTCATCTCGGCCGAGGGCATAGCCATGGATAGTTGGCTCCTTTCAGAGCTGTGTAATATAAAGCAGATTGGAGAGAAAAAGCCATTCTACACACAGTTGCCAAACATAAACAGAGTTATAGCTCTGTTGAGCTCACTAGAGATGACTTTATGGGATTCTTCATAAATAGAATTAATTCTACTAAATATAAAATCATTAGCATCCTCCCAAACATGATTACCTTTCTCTCAGAAGGCAGCATCCGAGGGAACTGTAGAACCTAATTTGTGTTTGGAGTGCTTTGATTCAGTCGAGCTTTCAGAATGATCAAAAATATTAGCTTCATCTGAACTTTCAACTTGCATATTGGACCCAATCCCAACCAAATTATTTAAACAAGTGTTCCCTTTGATTACTGCCCCCATTGTAGATATGAGGAATCTATCCTCAGTAAATGGAGATGTACCACAGGAAATTAAGGTTGCTGTAATTAAACCTTTAAACCTTCTCTCGGTCAAGATGACTTCCTTTCCTATCTAAAATCATTGAGAAAATAGTTTGAAAATTGAGATAATAGCACTGAAACTGCACTGATGAACGTTACTAATAATATTCTCATGGCCTCAGATAATGGACTTGTGTCTGTTCTGGTTTTGTTAGATCTCAGTGCTGCTTTTGACACAGTCAATCATAATATTCTCTTAGAAAGGCTTGAACATGTTGCAGGGATCAAAGGAACAGCACTAGGCTGGTTTAAATCATATTTGCCTGACAGATTCCAGTTTGTTCAAGGAAATGATAAATCCTCTCCACACTCAACACTTTCTGTGTTTGGACAAATTATTTTAACTATATATATATATATATATATATATATATATATATATATATATATATATATATATATATATATATATATATATATATATATATGCTTCCAATTCCACAGTTTTACACTGATGATACACAACTATATTTATCCATAAATCCTGATGAATCCAATCAGTTAGGTAAATGGCTGGTATAACGTTACTAACGATAAGACTTTTATCCTTTGGAAAATAGAAGGAGGAATAATGTTCGCCTCGGGAATATTGCTAACATTAGAAAAACCATGTCCAGGAGTCATGCTTAGAAACTAGTCCATGCATTTGTTACTTCAAGGCTGGACTACTGTAATTCTTTACTATCAGGGAGTCGACAAAATGCCATTAAGAGCCTTCAGTTGATCCAAAATGTGACAGCAAGAGTTCTGATGAATATTAAAAAGAGAGATCACATTTCTCCTGTTTTAGCTTCCATTCATTGGCTCCCTGTTAAATCCAGAATAGAATTTAAGATCCTCCTTTTTGCAAATAAAGCCCTTAATAATCAAGCTCCATCATATATCAGAGATCTGATTGTTCCATATGTTCCCAACAGAGCACTTTGCTCTCAGACTGCAGGTTTACTGGTGGTTCCAAGGATTTCTAAAAGTAGATTGGGAGGCAGATTTTATAGTTATCACTCTGACACTGTACTTTTAAAGCCAGGCCAGGCATAACATTATAAATCTTATAGTTAGGGTGGCTTAGGTCATCCTGAGATATCTCTGTAGTTATGTTGCTATAGGCTTAGACTGCTGGTGGACAGACCACGTATCTTCAGTCTGCTACTTAATTCTTCTACTACTCTCCAATTGCATTATATGCTGTTATTTCAACTGTTAACTTTGTTTTCTTACAGTGTTTTCTGCTCCATAGAAGCTACACCTGGTCTGGCGTTCTGTTCGGCTGTGATGCCTTATTGGACGGGAGCATCAGCTGAGATGATGGTCCCGGTAACTGAACGTTGTCCATGTCCTGTTATCAACTTTTTACTTTCTTTAATATAGAAAAGACTCTTACATCAGTTCATTTTTTCTTTCTGTGTCTCTGCTCTGTCTTCTTGAACCCCCAGACGGTCGTGGCAGATGCCTAGGTTCTGGTTCTGGTTTTGCCTGAGGTTTCTTCCTGTTAAAGGTGGAGTTTTTCCTTTCCACTGTCTCTACATGCTTGCTCAGTATGAGGGATTGCTGTGAAGTCAACGACACAATGCAGGCGACTGTCTACTGTCGCTACATGGTGGTCCAGGAGGAGTGAATGCTGCAAGTCAATGACTTGACGGAATCTGTTGGAATTCCTTAGATAGATAACTTTCAAACTGATTGGAATAATGAACTGAAGGATTAATTGGAATGTATGTATGACTGAATTTAAATTACTTTTCTTGTAAAGTGCCTTGAGATGACGTATTGCGAATTCAATTCAATTCAGTTTATTTATCTAGTGCCAATTCACAGCAGATGTAATCTCAAAGCACTTTACAAGAAATGTCAGTTCAGTACAATCATACAAACATTCCAATCAGTGTTAAGTTTTAGTTAGTTTTCTATTTAAGGAATCCCACAGACTGCATCGAGTCATTGACTGGCAGTTGTGCCCCGTTGATACTGACTCCAACCACAGCAATCCGCCATAGTGAGCAAGCATGTAGTGACAATGAAAAAGAAAAATTCCCCTTTGACAGGAAGAAACCTCCAGCAGAACCTGGCTCAGTATGAGCAGCCATCTGCTGCGACCGTCTGGATGTTCGAGAAGACAGAGCGGAGACACAGAAAGAACAGAATAACTGATGTAAGAGTACTTTCTATATTAAAGACAGAGAAAAGTTGATAACAGGACATGGGGGATGCTCAGTCACTTGGAGCATCATCCCAGTCGATTTCCCCCGTGCAAAAGGGCATTGGCACTATACAGACCCTGTCCAACAAATAGAATATCATGGAAAATTTTATTTGTTTCCATAATTCCATTCAAAACATTAAACTTCCATAGATTATAGATTCTGAGTCTTAAACGATTTCAAGTATTTAGTTGTTTATTTGTACATAATTTGGGCTTCCAGCTCATAAAACCGCAAAATTTCATAGCTAAGGAGGCTGGCTGTTCACAGAGTTCTGTGTCTAAGCGTATCAATAGAAAGTCTAGTGGAAGGCCAAAATGTGGCAGGAGAAGATGCACCAGCAGAAGACCTGACCGTGGGCTTCAGTGGATTATCAAATAGAGAAGATTCATGAATCTGACAGAGATCCAGAAAGAGTGTAATGAGGCGGGGGTCACAGCTTCAAAAACCACCACTTTTAGATGCATCAGGGAGATGGGCTACAACTGTCGGGTTCCTCGAGTCAAACCGTTTCTGAGCCTGAGCCTGTTAGTCCGGGTTGACATGCAAGATATTGAGTAGGGTTTTAAAAAAAACTGTCAACACAGCTTCAGTTCTGGAATACAGCCTCTGCCGGTTTATTAGTTTACATACCTTCTCTGAGCAGGACAATGCATTGATGACATACAGTTATGTCGTCTTCAATTACCGCAGCAAGACTCCCTCTCTATCCTTAGCACACAGATTTTTATACCTAGTTTGTGTGTCATATTGATGCACGAACTGTCTGACAGTATCCAGATGTTTCCTCTCCACAACAACTTATCAACTCAACTTTTCTCTGAGGAAACAAGTCCTCTTATCCAAGGCTATAATTCAGCTGAGCAACGACTCAGGTCAGGCTGACCCGAGCCTTTCTTCTGGATAAACACATAATTTCCTGCACGTAGCTGTGGTGGGAGTATTCCTATGTAATTAGGAATTAATTTAAATTAGGATTTAAGTATATATTCTCTGTCTAATGAATGTATCTAGGGCGTGATGACAAAGTTAGGGGAAGCAAGGTTATGTTCCTGAGAGATGTGTCAGATCACCAGAGAGACAGACAAGATAACGACAAAACAGTCTGATTTGGGATGTGCTGGTTCATGCTATCTATCATACTGGCATGAACCAGTTCTCCAGAAGCTGGACATGAAGATTAGAGAAGATGTGCTGTGGAGATAAACAGTAATTGCTGAATACTATTTAAACTGTTATTCAGAAAGGTTGGGTAAGGTGATGCAAGAGTAATCTCTGTCCCCTCCATGTTCTAGCCAGACATGTTTGAATTAAATGCTTAAACGCTTTCTAGGACTCAGTCTTCTTTTATTTTTGGAACCCTGAATTATTTTCTTCCATTACATAGCATTTTTGATAGGACCATCTTGGACGTGCAGCATTTACCACAGCATTCCCTCCCGTGGTGCTCTCTAAGAGCACCAAAAAAGCTAATTAAGCTAATTAACAACTTTTAAATGTGAGTAAGATATATACTTGTAAATGATGAATGAAAAACAAGAAATAGTGGAGGTATGCTAGCACCTATATGAGCTTACATGTAACCTGGATAAATATTGAAATAAACATACATAGGAAGCGCCTCAACTGGGCCAAGGAGAAGAAGGACTGGCCTGTTGGCCAGTGGTCCAAGGTCCTCTTTTCCGATGAAAGTAAAGTGTGCCTTTCATTCTCCAATCGAGGTCCAAAGGTTTGGAGGAAGACTGGTGAGGAACAGAACCCAAGCCGCTGGATGGTCCTGCTGGAGATTTCATCTTCCAGCAGGACCTGGCCCCTGCGCATACCGTCAGATGCCCATGCCATCACAGTACTTGACTGGCCAGCTAACCCGTCAGTTCCTAAACCCCACTGAGAATCTATGGGGTATTATCGAGAGGAAAATGAGGGGCACCAGACCCAAAAACAAAGAAGAACTGAAAGCGAGCATCAAGGAAGTCTGGGCTTCCATAACTACCAGGCAATGTCACGACACATCGAGGCAGAGATTAAGGCAAAGGGACATCCTACCAAGTATTGAAGATTGACATATTGTTTTGAAAGTACCATATTTTGATTGATTTGATGTGATCCGAATTTCTTTCTTTTTTTCAGCAAAAACTGAGAAGTAAAGGGTGATTTCTTCACAGTATTCTTATGTTTTGAATTCCTGTTTTAGTGGGTTTTATGAGCTGGAAGCCCAAATTATGTACAACTAAACAACGAAATACTTGAAGTTGTTTAAGTTGTGGGCCCTGAATCTACAATCTATGGAAGTTTAACGTTTTCAAAGGAATTATGGAAATAAATAAACTTTTCCATGCCATTCTTATTTTTTGGAAAGGGTCTGTATGTATGAATGAATCAATCAATCAATCAAACTTATTTTATAAAGTGCTTTATATATAGGATTGCAACTTGAAGTGCGTTACAGATTAAAAATTACTCCACATATACCCCAATCCCATCCCTCCCCCACAGATTTAACAGCATGATCCCATTTATACCCCCCTCCTCCGAAACCCATACACATACACACTCGAGCAACATTAAAGAGGACATCGGGCAGAGTACAGAAGAGCCAGGTAAGGAAACGGCATCAAAGGAGCAATCTGCAGCAGCACATCAACAGCAGCCCCCAAGGCACTGACACAGGGCACCCAGAGGAGGCAAGGCCTCACAAGTAATAAACTGAAAAAAACATAGCCCCAAGAAACCGTGCCTCCAATGTATCCTGGGTGTACCTCTGGGTCTCCTCCTGGTGAGACGTGCCCAGAACACCTCACCAGGGAGGCATCCTGACCAGATGCTCAAGCCACCTCAACTGCCTCCTCTCGATGTGCAGGAGCAGCCATTATTTTCTGAGCCCATCCTGAATGACCAAGCTTCTCTGCCTATTTGTTAGGGAAAGCACAGACACCCTGAGAAGGAAACTCATGTCAGCCGCTTGTATCCTTGATTTCGTTCTTTCGGTCACTACCCAGAGCTTGTGTCCATAGATGAGAGTGGGAATGTAGATCAAACAGTAAATCAAGAGCCTCGCTTTTCGGTTAAGCTTTTTCTTCAATTCAATTCAATTCAGTTTATTTATATATTGTTCAACATGACAGATAGATACAGCACCTGCATCACGGCAGAAGCAGCACCAATCCGCCTAGTGATCTTTCGCGCTACCCTTTTCTGGCTCAAGACAATGGTTTCTGATTTGGAGGTGTTGATTCTCATTCCGGCTGCTTCACATTTGGCTGAGAACTGCCCCAGCGAAAGCTGTAGATCACATTATAATGAAGCCAACAGGACCAAATCATCTTCAAAAAGCAGAGACCCGATCCTAAGGGCACCAAAATGGATCCTCTCAACACCTTGGCTGCGACTAGAAATCCTGTCCATGAAAGTTATGAACTGAGGGCAACCTTGGCAGTTCAACTCTCAACAGAAACGAGCCGGACTTACTATTCGAAACAAGTTCTGACCCTGGTCGTACAAGGAACTAACAAACCCTATCAAGGGGCCTGGTACCCCATACTCCCAGAGCACTCCCCACAGGACCCCAAGGGACACGGTCGAACTCTTTCTCTAGGTCCACAAAACACATGTAGACTAGTTGGGCGATCTACCATGCACGCTCTTGGACCCTACTTAGAGTGAAGAGCTGGTCCAGTTTTCCACAGCCAGGACAAAAAGCACATTGTTCCTCCTGGTTCAAGTATCCGGAACAGAATTGCCTCACGCCATACAGAAGTCATTCTACATGGCCTCACCGAACTTCTCCCACGCCCGAGTTTTTGCCTCAGCCGCATTCCACATGGCCTGTCGGTACTTCTCAGCTGGCCTGGTCTCACAGGCCAGAAAGACCCAACAGAACTCCTTCTTTAGCTTTTAGCCAGTGTCCACCAGCGGGTTCAAGTGTTAATGCCATGACAGGCAGGTGAAAGTTGAAGCTCCTTCTGCAGACTCTCACAACATGTTTGGTCTGTCAGGGCTGACCGGCATCCTCCCCCACCACCAACCGGAACCTCTCAACCTCGCACACCAGCTTAGGCTTCTTCCCCAGCAGAGAGATGACATTCCATGTCCCGAAACCCAGCTTCTATGGCCGAGGATTGAACCAGCAAGGTCCCAGCCTTTGGCTACCGCCCATCTCACACTGGACCTCACCCTTTTTGGCCCTCCTACAGGTGGTGAGCCAATGGGAAGGGGGACCTACTGTTGGGCACAAAAGTATTTGGCAACCACAGTTTTTGCGAGTTATATCACTTAAAAGGAAGAGAGAGGTCTGTAATTTCCGTCATAGGTGGACTTAAACAGCCCCATTCCACGTGGACAGTGTAAAAAAAACAGCAAATCCCACCGTAGGATTTTTAAAGAATTTATTTTGTATAATGGTGCAGAAAATAACTATTTACCACATTTGAACTTGGTATCTGTATAAAAGACACCTGTCCACACCTTCAAACAGCTGGACTCCAACCTCCACCATGGCCAGGACCAGAGAGCTGTCCAACATACATTAAAAGTTTACAGATTTAAGGGACTGAAAGTCAAATGGTAAATGGCATGTACTTGTATAGTGCTGTATTTAGTCCTGAGGACACCAACGCACTTCACATGCTGATGGTGGTAACATTGTAGCCATGGCTGTTCTGGGGCAGACTGAAGGAAGTGAGGCCACCCTCTGACCACCACCAGCAGGCAAAGCGGGTGGAGTGTCTTGCCCAACGACACGATGACTAAAACAGACAGAGCGGAGGTTTAAACTGGTAAGCCATCAGTTACAGGATGAACTCCTACCTCCTGAGCCACAGTTACCTTCAACAATATCAGCCTTCTTGGACACTACGGTTACAGTGGCTTGCAAAAGTATTCGGCCCCCTTGAACTTTTCCACATTTTGTCACATTACAGCCACAAACATGAATCAATTTTATTGGAATTCCACGTGAAAAACCAATACAAAGTGGTGTACACGTGAGAAGTGGAACGAAAATCATACATGATTCCAAACATTTTTTACTAATAAATAACTGAAAGTGGGGTGTGCGTAATTATTCAGCCCCCTGAGTCAATTACTTTGTAGAACCACCTTTTGCTGCAATTACAGCTGCCAGTCTTTTAGGGGATGTCTCTACCAGCTTTGGACATCTAGAGACTGAAATTCTTGCCCATTCTTCTTTGCAAAACAGCTCCAGCTCAGTCAGATGGACAGCGTTTGTGAACAGTAGTTTTCAGATCTTGCCACAGATTCTCGATTGGATTTAGATCTGGACTTTGACTGGGCCATTCTAACTCAAGGATATGTTTTGTTTTAAACCATTCCATTGTTACCCTGGCTTTATGTTTAGGGTCGTTGTCCTGCTGGAAGGTGAACCTTCGCCCCAGTCTCAAGTCTTTTGCAGACTCCAAGAGGTTTTCTTCCAAGATTGCCCTGTATTTGGCTCCATCCATCTTCCCATCAACTCTGACCAGCTTCCCTGTCCCTGCTGAAGAGAAGCACCTCCAGAGCATGATGCTGCCACCACCATATTTGACAGTGGGGATGGTGTGTTCAGAGTGATGTGCAGTGTTAGTTTTCCGCCACACATAGCGTTTTGCATTTTGGCCAAAAAGTTCCATTTTGGTCTCATCTGACCAGAGCACCTTCTTCCACATGTTTGCTGTGTCCCCCACATGGCTTGTGGCAAACTGCAAACGGGACTTCTTATGGTTTTCCTTTAACAATGATTTTCTTCTGGCCACTCTTCCATAAAGGCCAACTTTGTGCAGTGCACCACTAATAGTTGTCCTATGGACAGATTCCCCCACCTGAGCTGTAGATCTCTGCAGCTCGTCCAGAGCCACCATGGCCCTCTTGGCTGCATTTCTGATCAGTGCTCTCCTTGTTCGGACTGTGAGTTTAGGTGGACGGCCTTGTCTTGGTAGGTTTACAGTTGTGCCAGACTCCTTCCATTTCTGAGTGATCGCTTGAACAGCGCTCCGTGGGATGTTCAAGGCTTGGGAAATCTTTTTGTAGCCTAAGCCTGCTTTAAATTTCTCAATAACTTTATCCCTGACCTGTCTGGTGTGTTCTTTGGACTTCATGGTGTTGTTGCTCCCAACATTCTCTTAGACAACCTCTGAGGCCGTCACAGGGCAGCTGTATTTGTACTGACATTAGATTACACACACGTGCACGCTATTTAGTCATTAGCACTCATCAGGCAAAGTCTATGGGCAACTGACTGCTCTCAGACCAAAGGGGGCTGAATAATTACGGGCACCCCACTTTTCAGTTATTTATTTGTAAAAAATGTTTGGAATCATGTATGATTTTCGTTCCACTTCTCACATGTACACCACTTTGTATCGGTCTTTCACGTGGAATTCCAATAAAATTGATTCATGTTTGTGGCTGTAATGTGACAATGTGTGGAAAAGTTCAAGGGGGCCGAATACTTTTGCAAGTCACTGTATACCAACAGTCTACTGTAAATGCAGCTATAAAATGTAACTTACTCTTTTGCAGAGTTGTGTGTCCATCATGAAGTTGTGGACATGCTTCTCAGCCTTGGTCAGCTCCAGCTTCCTGGCAACCACTGCAACCACTAGTGCAGTGCAACCTGCTCCCTGTTGTTCAAACATAGTGACAGAAGAACAGACAAAAAGGCATTGGTTTGTGACATTTAAAAAAAATTAATTTGGCAGTTTACATTTTTCACTTCTTGTAAATAATATCCTGTTTTGTAATGCACAAATACACATGTATATTCTGTAAGTATTTTTAAATTATCCTGCTCAGTTGCACATTCCTCTCAGTATGCCATTTTTTTTACAGAATGCACACTATTTTAGTTTACTATTTTTTGTCCATAATGCACATATACACACCTATAATTCTGATTTTTTATTTTATTTTATTTTTTAAAACATGTTTTCTTGTGTGAATCTAATACTTCAATTACCTGTCGCTTTGCTAATGGGGGTGAAAAAAATGTTTATCACACTTCTCAGATTAAAAAGAAATCTGTTATCATTGTACTTCCACATACAATAGTATAATTATCCACTACTTTCTGCAGGCTTAAAAACAGCAGTTATCAAACCACTGCTAAAGAAGAACAATCTGGACAACTTGTTAATGCAGAATCACAGGCCAATCTTCTATTCTTCTGTAAGATTATTGAAAAAGCTGAGTTTAACAGTTATCTAGCTTCCGAACAATGACCAAACGTTTTGATATTTTTCAGTCTGGTTTCTGTGCTCACCACAGCAATGAGACTGCCCTCATCAAAGTTTTCAATTATGTCCGCGTAAATACAGACTGTGGTAGAACCACAGTGCTGGTACTGTTGGACGTCAGTGCAGCATTTGACACTGTTGATCATGATATACTATTGGTACGACTGGAGAGCTGGGTCAGACTCTCTGGTACAGTACTTGGCTGGTTTGAGTCTTACCTTAAGAACATGAAATTCTTCGTGTCAATAGGCAATTTTTCATCAGAACAGTCAGAAATCACATGTGTGCTGTCTCGGGGCTCCATCCTGGGGCCCCTTCTATTTCATATCTACATGCTCCCACTAGCCAATATTATAACAATCAATATGATTAGCTACCATAACTATACAGATGACAGTCAGCTTTATATTACAATGTCATCAGGTGAGTTTGAACCCATCCAAACGCTAAGCAAATGCATTAAGCAAATCAATGGATGGATGTGCCACATTTCTCTCCAGCTAAATTGAAACAAAACTGAAATAATTATTTTTGGACCTCAAGAGTCAGCACACAGCTTCAGTTAATACATCTAGTAACTACTCATCAGGCCTGAAATCTAGGTGTAGTAATGGAGAGCTGAACCTCCAGGGTCACATAAAGGCAATGACAAGGTCGGCCTTCTATCTCCTGAAGAACATTTCTAGGATTAAAGGACTGATGTAGGAAACTAATGAAACTCCTTAACTCTTGATGTTGTTTCAACCAGATTAATGAAAGATGCTATCGACACCTTGGGGCCCTGCCTTGTTTCCTTCATCAATTGCTCATTTAAAGAGGGTGTTGTACCCAGTGCCCTCAAACATGCTGTGGTTAGACCACTCCTTAAAAAAACTAACATTGACCCCTCTGTTCTGTCAAATTTCTGGCCTATTTCAAATCTGCCGTTTCTGTCCAACATCCTGGAGAAACTTGTCCTCTCCCAGCTACAGCTCCATCTCCAGCAGTATACCATCATAGACAAGTTTCAGTCGGGATTTAAGACCAGACACAGTCCTATATATATCATATATATCAATATATCATTTTCAGCCCGGATTCGCCCCACAGCACGCCCTGCTTTGGCCCGTCTATTCCACAGTTTTCTAGAGCTGTAAAGAACTTGGAAGTTACTTTTGACAATGCACTTAAGTTTGACAAGCAGGTCAGTGAGGTGGTAAAGGCTAGCTTCTTCCAGCTTAGACTACTGGCAGAGGTGAAGCCCCTCCTGTCCCGAGCTGGCCTGGAGAAGGCCATACATAATTTTATTAGTTCCAGACTGGGCTATTGCAACATCCTGTGCCGGATTAACTCAGTCTATCCTCTGTTGGCTTCAACACATACAGAACACCGCTGCCCGTTTCCTCTTCAATGCTTCAAAATACTCACACATTACCCCGCTCCTGCAAAACCTGCACTGGCTACCTATCCGTTTAAAGATCAAGTTCAAGGTCCTTCTTTTTTGTTTTTAAAGCTGTCAATGGCCTGGGACCAGCCTATCTCACAGAATTAGTAGTTGTTTACCATCCTGTCAGGACATTAAGCTGTGCAGAGCAAATATTTCTGGTGATTCCCAGGTCACGCTATAAAAAGTCGGGTGATCGAGCATGCACTGCATTCCATCACTTAACTCTCTGTTTTTCAAACACAGTTAAAGACTCACTTAGACAGTCAGCATAAAACACAGACATAAAAAGCCTGCCTGAATAAGACATGTATGCTTTTCATTTCTTGTTTATAATTCTTTTTAGAATTATTGTTTCACTGTAAAGCACCTTGTGCACCTTTTGGATGTTGTTCAGCCGCTATACAAATACATATTGATTGATTGATTGATTGATTGATTGATTGATTGATTGATTGATTGATTGATAAATCAAGGCTAAAAATCCATCTGTTTAGAGCTGCCTTTGATTAATTGATTAATAACATCTTGGAATGTCATAACAGTAATATTTTTTAATGTTCTTTATATTTCTGTTGTGTTTTCTATTTTTATTATTGTTGCTTTTATTTTTTCCCTAATGACCCAAGGCACCTTGAATTGCCTTGCTGCTGAAAGTGTGCAATACAAATAAATTTGCCTTGCCTTCTAAGTCTATCACATCACATCCCAATAAATTATGCTGAATTATGAGGTTGTACCATGACAAATGTGAAAATGATTGGTAAAAAAGAGGTGTGAATACTTTTCCAAGACACTGTAGCTTTTTTCCGTTATAAAAGATGCCAATGAAATGAACACATTCTTCAACAGGTTCAGTTCAGGAACTAGCTCAGCATCCCCCATTCATGTTCCCAGCCAAACAGACATCCCGCTCTCCTCTGACCAACAGCTTTCCTGTTACACCTTGGATGTTTTATCCTTCACCTCAGTCATGGACTCTTCTGATTCCACAAGTTCGACTTCAACCAAGTCAGGAAATGCTGCTACCCCCTTTTCCTCCCCCTCCCACTTGTCTGTTTCCAAAAGTCAGGTGAAAAGGCAGCTGGAAAAACTGAACTGGAACAAGGCTGCAGGTCCAGATGGTTTTAGCCCCAGAGTCCTGAAGGCCTGTGCTGAGCAGCTCGATGGGATTCTGCAGCACCTCTTCAACCTTAGCCTAACTCAGGAGAAGGTTCCAGTGTTGTGGAAGACATCCTGCCTTTTTCCAGTACCAAAGAGAACTCACCCATCAGTCATCAATGACTATAGACCCGTTGCCCTGACATTCCACATCATGAAGGTTTTGGAGAGACTCCGGTTGCACCCCCTGAATAAGTAAACAAGAACATATTAAGACCCACTGCAGTTTGCTTATCGCTGTGGAGTTGGAGTTGAAGAAGCCATCATCCACCTGCTTCAAACAACCCACTGTCATCTGGACAAAGCAGGCAGCACTGTGAGGATCATGTTCTTTGATTTCTCCAGTGCATTTAACACAATTCAGCCTGATTTGCTTTGTCAGAAACTCCTGAAGACACAGGTGGAGCCCTCAACAATAGCCTGGATCAATGACTACCTGACCAACAGACCACAGTTTGTGAGACTGAAGAATTGTGTGTCAAACCAGGTGGTCAGCAGCACAGGAGCACCACAGGGGACCGTACTCTCACCATTCCTTTTCACTCTGTAGACCTCAGACTTCCTGTACAAATCCGAGACCTGCCATCTGCAGAAATACTCAGATGTATCAGAGATGGACAAGAAGCTGAATATAGAGAGCTGGTGGACCGCTTTGTGACATGGTGTGGAAACCATCGTCTTATCTTGATTGTGAACAAAACAAAGGAGATGATTGTAGATTTCAGAAGAAACAGGGATAAGTCGAACACTGTTGCCATCATGGGAGAAGAAGTGGAGGTGGTTGAGGAGTATAAATACCTCAGAATTCACCTTGACAACAGACTGGCCTGGAGACTGAACAGTGAAGCCGTCTACAAGAAGGGACAGAGCAGACTGGACTTCTTAAGGAAGCTTAGGTCCTTCATGATTTACAGCAAGATGCTGCAAATCTTCTACAAGTCTGTTGTGGAGAGTGTAATCTCTTCAGCCATCATCTGCTGGGGTAGCAGCATCAGAGCCAGAGATTTAAAAAGGCTAAACAACCTGATAAAGAAGGCTGGTTCTGTTTTGGTTCTGTTCTGAGGACAACTGTGGAACCTCTGGAGATGATCATGCAAAGAAGGATTCTTCATAAAATCAAAATAATTATGGACAACCCTGGGCATCCTCTTCATGAGACAGTCATACAACAACAGAGCGTCTTCAGTCGGAGGCTTCTTCAGTCTTGCTGCAATACAGACCGCTACAGGAAATCCTTCCTGCCCACAGCCATCATCATCTACAACAACTCCTTAAAAAAATAATTATATGAGCTATACCAACACCTAATTTCCCTCTGGGATAAATAAAGTACTTTTGAATTGAATTGAATTGAATAAAAACCATGAACAAAAGTAGCATTTGCATTTTTTAGGTTACTCTCATCAGATCATGTCATCATATAATGCTAAATGCTAATGCCAGTGTGCATTCAGACCCCCCCCCCCCCCCCCCCAAAGTAATACATTAGAAAATACAATCAAAAGTAAACAAAGTAACCTTCGTTTTTCATGGTTTAACCTTTCAGCACAGTGAAGTATCAGGCCATTCTATGTCCTTTTTTAGAAAAGCTAAGTGACAGAACAGATGATTGAGCTCTGCAGGAGTACCATTAACTACAACGACATTCAAAAAGACTTAAAGAGAGCTATGGTGTATGTGTAAGGTGAGGTTCAATTCAATTAAGTTTATTTATATAGTGCCGATTGACAACAGATGACATATCAAGGTATTTTACAAGAAAGTAATTTCAATACAATTATATAAACATTCCAATCAGTTTAAAGTTTTAGTTTCTAGTTAGAGATATTAAATGTCTCAATCCAAGGTTTTATTTTGATTAAGAAAAAGTAATACGTCCTATTTTTTCCTTCCACACAGTTAGTGATATCTTTACTCAAAAACAACAGGAACCTACCATGATCCCTGTAAGCAAACACACGCCTTTCCCACAGTATGTGTGCGGAACCATGTCACCGTAGCCAATAGAGAGGAAGGTGATCGAGATGAGCCACATGGCTCCCAGGAAGTTACTGGTCACTTCCTGTTTGTCATGATACCTGAAACAATAAAGACAAGCAGAGATGCGAGAAACACTCAGAAAAAGGTAGACACAGTTCAATGAATGCAAACATGCTAAAGAACAACAGGATGCTCTGTGAGCCAAACAAGGCCTGTGGCTGGAGGACAATAAGCAGGAAGAATATGACGAAATGGGAACCTTCTGTGTCCTAAAACAGTTTGGTGCATTAGCTTCAAACTGACAAAATTTAAAACATGGGTGTCCACCTCCAATCCTCAAGGGCCGGTGTCCAGCCAGTTTTAGATGTGTCTCTGCTCCAACACAGCTGATTCAATTGGTCCAACTTTGTTCTGCAGAGGCCTGCTGATGAACCACATTTCATTCAGTTGTGATGAACCAAAGAGAGAACTAAAACATGCAGGATTCCTGGAGGACTGACTTTGGACACCGCTGATTTAACAGGTAGTAGTAGTAGTTTATAGAGTTTTTAGACCAAAGTTCTTGTGCTAAACCAGGGTTTAATCTTATGGTGCACTGCATTCTATATCTACTATGTAGCCAAGAGTTTTGAGTCGGGACAAAACAAATCACATGAAATGCCTCCTAAAGTTTGAATTCTGATTTAGAAAGTTGTAGGTTCCTCACAACCTCTAACCTCAAAATTCAATATGGCTTCCACATTTATAGGGAAAGATCAGATGTCATACCACATTGGAGGCTTGGGGGGGTTACTGTCAGCTTTGCTAAACATTATTCTATAGGTGTCAATTGGAAAGAGAGTGGGACACATAACAGAAGACAACAGAGAATATGGAGGAAAAAAATCTCCAAGGTTGGTTGTATTAATTGACAGTGAGGCTACATAACGGTATATACAACAGATCTTAGAGTTTGAAAGACTATGGCCCATTATGACAAAATGAAGGTTTTAAAGGGGTTGGATCCATTTAAGCTTCTGGATGAGGAGTGATGTCGTCATGCTCCTGTAGATTTAACTCATTTGTTGAAAGCCTTGAGAATTTTGCATTTTTATACAAATACATAAAAAAGCTCATGTTTAAACACATGCAAACTCAATCAAAGTATTTTAGATAATGAATGGACGACTTTAATTTACATTAGTTTGTGTCATTCCAGTTTTAGTGGAGTTTTCAGAGCACCTCAAGGACATCGGGAAGAAAAGGCTCATTCATCTGTAACAGTTTTGATGCTAGAATATTATTCCTTCATCATTACACTGGGGCACCATATTAATGGGTACCTACTTAGCTAGTGATGTATGCTTGTGAATGCTGGTGAGAAACTGTCCCAAAAAATTAGAAAACAAAAAAATTCCAGGATTTCCTTTACATTACTGACATCTACCTGACAATATATTTTTTTTCATGCTGGGATCTTAACCTCAGCACATAGAAATCATTTATGTGATGTCAAGGCCTAGATCTGTCATAGTCCTACACTGGTTATGGTTAGTGTAGCGCCCAACGATCCTATTCTCTATAAACCTTGGTGATAGCTGCATTGGCAAACTGCAAAAAACTGTAAATAAATCATGTGAATGTACATCATCTACTTTTGAGCATGTTCCTTCCTAGTTTTTGGAAGCAGAAAATTAAGAGATCCTCATTTTTATTAGCTTGTGTTGCAAATACTTAATGCTGTTTTTTTGCTGGTAGCAAACCGACACCATTTATAGCTATTACTTCCAACTTCTCTGGTAAGTAGTCTGGATCAACAACAGTGTTGTGTTTTACAGCCAGGTAACCAGCTTGTTGCCAGGTCATTATAGGACCAGAAACGTCTTGTTTGATTGGTCTGCTGTTATTTCTGATGTGGTGTAGAAAATCAGGATACAGTGTGCAGACAGAAGGTTTATTCTCAGGAATCACTTTTTTTGTAAGAGTTTGTGTTGCTAGTGGCGTCACAGCAACCAGACAGGAAAGGGGGCAAAGACAAAAAAGAGGGAGGACATGTCAAACCCAGGACAACTGAGTTGACAAGTGATCTGTACGTGGAGCCACTAAGCCTCGCTAAACCACTGGAACCACATTTTAAACCACAGACAGTGTTTTGGAACTCTCTCCTGATTCGGATTTCTGATCTCTGCTCTGTATTTAGAAGAAGAAAATAGCAATTGTGTGCACAGCTGTACTGACTCAGGTATAACCCTTCAATAGAGGATATTTAAACATACATCAGAAAAAATTTTAAGAAAAGGGAGCTAGTGTTATTCCAGTGCTAATCTAACTTTGTATCAATATCCATGCTCAGACACACAGTTGGAGCAGTATAGAACTAGTTTTCTTTAATACCAGAGTTGGTGCTTTCAGAGGTGGTCCACAATAACATTTGCTCCTAAGCAAGACCTTACATTGGTTTGGCACAAGAACTTCATTGATTTTCATGCAGAGAAAATGGATTTCTGGATAGAGTAACTAAGATCACAAATTAAAAAGATTTTGTTTTTCTATATAAAATGTGATAGAATTATTGGAAAGTAACAGCATCAACAAAAACATGTTTAGTGTTTTTAAAGACAAAAATTTAATGTTTGAAGATATGAATGATAAGGGACACTCAAAAATGGCTGTAGTTCCAAATCAGTTTAAGAAATATTATAGAAATTAGGATTTAAAGAACATTTATCAAATGTTAAAGGAGTACCTCTTACCGGACATCATGGGACATGATAATTCAAATTCATTTTCATAAATGCAACTAAACAAATGCATGGAAGTGCATTCAAAATGGTAATAATGTTGCTTTAAATCAAACAGTTGACTAATTGGTCACAGTGTGTGACAAATGCTCTATCAGAGATCACGCTGCTCAAAAAAAAGAAAAAAAGCTTTGAACATACAAATGATATCGGCAAACATTAAAGTAGCTCTCAGCAATGCTTGAAACTTTAGAACAAACGCCAACAAAGTGTATGAAAAATTACTTTTAGAAAGAAATAAAGTGTAGAAGCCCTAGATTGAGGAGGGCATTCCGATACTTTTTGCAGCAATGCAAAAGTCTGTTACAGAGGCAAATGTGCCTTGTGCATCTTTGTTCAACTTGCTTAAATATATCCAATGGACTGTCTTGAAGAAGTTCAGATAAGTCTTTTTTTTACCCCAAATATTCAAAAAACATTCTGGAAAAATGTCCAGTATAAAAAACTGTATAGGTTATATCTACTGGGATTTTTAAGGTAGGAGATGCACCAAGAGAGGGGCTGGGGCCAAACATGTCACTGATTGGTTAGAAACTCAAAAATGTCAGCTTTTTCCTGATCAGTGAATCCACCATATCTAAGTCTTACTAGATTACATTATCAACAAAAGATTTCAGGGTACACAATGGATTGGATAAAAAAGACCAAAGGTTGGCAATTTTAGACAAGGTGTTAAACATGAGATCAGAGGATGCACAGAGATGCTTTTTAAGAGGAATTTTTAAAGACAGATAATTCATTCAGCGAGAGAGAGCGACACTTAGATATCTTAGATACACTGAGATCTTTTCAACTGGTTCTGTTAAGCTAAATTCTAGATTTGGAAAAGTTGACAGCTTCACAGAAATCTCCGAATTTAGGTAAACATCTAGATTCTCTGGGAAATGCACACAAGCTAACCACACAAATCCCTAATAGCGCATTCTAAATATGGTTTAAAATGTGAACTCTGTGATAGTTTTGTCCTTGTTACAAAATAATAGTGAAACCCTGTTTAACAGTAACTGTGCTCTCTCAAATGCTGCATAATGTCACCTCTAAGCCTTGTAGAAATATTTAGGAACAGCTAATTGAAAGAAAGTTAAAGAATACTTGAACTGCTGTTCTTTTATCAACAAATATCATAGCTGGTATAGTAAAACCAGAATCAGTTGAAACTGTTATCAGCTCGTCAAATAATTACAAAAATTGTAACAGCAATAAAAACAGTTCTAATCAATGTATCTATTGTTCTGGGCTAAACTTAAGAAGATTTTGGTTCATCCAATTAAATGTGTTTTCTGTTTAGTGGATCTGTCAACATGTCTCTAACAGATCATCTCCTAATTCACATTAAAAAAATGAAAAACTAAGGACTCAGTCTTTTCATTCTACAAGAAGAAAAATTATATTAGAAATGCTTGGCAAAATGTTCTCCTCCAAGACAGTTCATTGCTATCTAATATTCTTAATCAACTCATGCCTTCTGCAGTGCATTGAACTCCCACTCCTCGTGTTCACATTCATGCTCAAATTCAGAGGGGAAGAATTCCTGTGAGCTGTTTAGTCCCACAGAAGTGTGTGGCTTGTAGGGTTCTAGTGTTTAGTGACATGCACAGAAACAGTCCGTATTGTATCATGCAGGAATAAAAAGTTGTCTGCATCCTGCATGCTTCAAAGCCAGTATATTGAGAGCAGGAGTGTGAGGGGAAAACTCAGGGTTCATAATGTCGCATTGGGAAGAGAATTACGTGTCTTTAAGGACACACTCTCATTTGTAAAACATGGAGGAAAGATGTTCATTGAATTTGACACCCCTGTCTCTTTTACCTGCATTCCAACACTTCACCAGATGGTCTTTGATAGCTGCCAGAGGGCTAAACTTGATCAGATGGCTAAATATTGTAATTACAAATGACTAGTATGCAAACTTCATTCATCTTGGCATGAAGGCATGCAGAGAATGAGTCATGCCTTCAGTGCAGGCTGAAATGTGCTGCATTTTTCAACTTAGTGAACGCAGTGCAGGACA
The DNA here is from genome assembly GCA_963556495.2 of Valencia hispanica. NCBI lineage: Eukaryota > Metazoa > Chordata > Actinopteri > Cyprinodontiformes > Valenciidae > Valencia > Valencia hispanica. The sequence goes on along the minus strand of OY747712.1, from coordinate 54,291,668 downwards.
GTGGGCTTCTTTCTGCAGTAAACATAACCCATAAATATGCTGAAAGAAATTCTAAAGGTGTCATCGCTTCCTCTTTTATTATTTGCGCTAACTGTGGATGTCTTTGCTCTCTTGTCTGTGAAAGAGCATAAGACAGTATGGAAACAGAGGGGGCTTGATCAGAAATATTTTCGAGCTCTCAATATACTGTGGTAGGGTTTTGGGGTAGCATGGAGAAGAGCTGGCACCACTTTCAACCTATTCCAGGGCAAAAGATATGTCAAGAACCTAGAGTTTGTTTCCCACTTTGACTGTATTATTCTCAGGGCTTATATGAATTGTTTCAAAGAGGACGATTAGTTATCCATTGCCATATAAAACACATGATATGTAGTGGAACCTGAGAAATGGAATATGATCTAAATTTCTTCTCACAAAACAAACTACAGTTTGTTCAAATTACCATCCACAGTCAACCTCCCCCCAGGCAGGAACACCTGTTAATGCGTACTAATACACTATTCCCAACTGTTGATGACTGCAGATTAGTTTATGATACACGACCTAAATGACCACAGTTAACAATCCAGCCATGATTATTGGCACCCCTAACAGTTTTTCTAAATTAAATTTAAATGAAGCATTTTTCTAATTCATACTTTACGTTTTTAATAGTGCATAGTTTTTAAGAGCTTCTTATTCATAATCCATGACTTCCTGTTTCCCTGAAGTATAAATATAATATAAAAAAGATGACTATTTCAATTAACCACTCTTAACTGATAGGAAATAGAGAATAACATGCTATTCAAGACTTTAAAAGGAGCCAAGTTTATTTTGCCACCTCGCACGATGAGCAGGATGTTCTGTTTTGTCTTTTTGTCCTACCATTACAAACAAAGCTACCATGAGACTTGAACTGCAACTACTATATGTGCTTTGATCAGATGAGACTAAGATAGAGTTTTTCAACAACAGACCCATTGGAACTGGCATAAAACAAAGGATCCATGCCAACTGCTAAGTATGGTGGTAGCCCTGTGATGCTGGGGGCCTGTTTCTTTTCTAAGGCAATCGTTACTTTGCTAGAATGTGTGGGATCATGAACCCTTTTAAATCCCATTTAAAAAAAAAACCAAATGGACTCCACTACTAAACCGAACATAGGTAATCAGTGGGTCTTTCAACAGGTTAATGATTAAAGACATGAAGACAGATCAAAAGAGAAATGGTTGATCAGACAAAAAATCTACTTACTTCTGTGACCATCTCAGTCTACTGACCTTAATCCCATAGGAATGGTCAGAGACCCCTCTTTGGGTATGTTCCAACTTTGTTAAATGCTATAACAGGAGACTATGTGCTCTCCTGTTGGTAAACGTAGGTTACAAAAAGAACCACATATAGACTCAGTGATCTGAAAACAATCAGCTATGTGTCATCATTAGATTTTCCCTCACTGAGTAAATGTTCAATCATGTAGATCTTTAACAGTTTTCAAAAAGTGTGAAGGGTCCAGTAAGTCCTGAGAATACAGAAATTCTAACTATTATAATCATATTTAATACGTATTATAGTAAATCACACAAGGAAGAGTCATAAGGATCTACTTCCCAACATGCACACTCAAACACAAACAATTAAATTAAAGACTGAAAAAGCTTAAGATTAAATGGAAAAGCTTTTGTAGATGCAGTAAATAAAATGATTGTAAATGTAACATTTAGTAAGTGGCCTTGAAACTATTTAATGGATAAGGTTTTGCTTGCATATTATCAATTGAATGTATTTACATAAAAGGTAACATACCAAATAAGTACCCAGAATGGATGTCCTGGTTTTGATATAATTTGGAACACTCAAGACGCCTCTTAGACAACATTACCAGCACTTGATGTAGATTGAAAGGGGTCATATTGCAGGTATATATAGAATACAGTACAATAGAATATTCTTTATCGTAATTGTACCAGGAGGCGCAAAGAAATTTCTCTCTCTCGCTTTCTCTCATATATATATATATATATATATATACACACACCTCAACCTGACCTAACATGTTAGTCCATTCGGTCAGTTGTTTTTAAAACAATGATAGTAGAGACGCAGATAAATGTGCAAGGATTGACAAATTCTTTACTAAAACGAGTTCACAGTTTGAAACGTCAAATGAGGACAAGGAAACAGGTTAGACAAGATGTTGAACTTTGCCCGCAAACCACCGTATTTATTGTTTTAATGAATTGTGTGTCATATCATACTATGTTGTAACATCACATAACTGGGACACTGCCTGGAGCCCCTTGTCAGGAGCAAGATCCAGCGCCAAGAACCAGCCATGAGCCCAAACGTCAAGGGTGGGCTGGTAGAACTTCTCATTGAGTAAATGTTATTAAAATTAATATAATGGAGAATATGGTGTCGACCTGCTGTATATGAAACATGTCCTAAGATGCTAGATGATTCAGTTCTACATTATTGAAACTGAGCTGAATTGATTCAGAAGGCTTTGTGAAAAGGCCATATTTGTGCAGATAATTATGACCATTTTTAAAATCTGATTCAGTGTCAGAGCCAGGTGCCAGTAGTAATGAGAGGATTGATCCTGTCAGTGTGGAAGGAACCGGTGAGCTGTTCTAAACAAGCAAGCATTAGTTCCAATATAATGACTCAACATGACCAAACCAGGGTCGAACTTGTTTCTTTGAAACTTCTGTTATGAAGAGAAAAAAGTTATGTTATACACAGAATAACAAAATTGCAGACTGCAGTGCCATTTTTTTTTCATTCTTTATTAATAGTAATTAGATTATTTCTAATATTTGATTAAAAGGACTTTCTGATGTAACAAAAAATGTTGGAGACTTGCTTTTTAACTCGTATACTTATATTTGTGAAATCTAACTTGTGACAGAACTCTTTCCTTGCAGAGGAAAAAAGAGATGATTGTGTTATTAGTGAGTGCAACAGTTTTTATTTTACTTTCATCACTTAATTTAAAGTTTTTTTATTTTATTTATTCTTTAATTTGTAAGAGTTCGGATATCTGTAAAAGCTTATTTGAACAGAATATAAATTCTGATATTGTTGGAAAGGATGGGCTGTAAAGAATAATGATGTGCACTCATCTTAAAATAAATCTATATTGTGCAGCAAACCTTATTTGCAATGAACTGCATACATTTGGGAAAAAAAAGACTAAATTTATGCTTTACAGAACAGAACAGGCGAAAGTTATAATTACATGATTTTAAAAATAAGAGTTTGTGATTTAGGCATGAAATTCCAGGGCTGAAACCGAGACCCACTCCGGCCCTGGAATCCACCCCATCCAGTCTGTAACAAAAACAGAAATGCTACTTTTAGCTACTTTGTTGCTATATTTCTCAAGTTTTTTTTAACCCTCTAGTGACTCTTTTTCAAAAAAGCGACTAGCGACAAATCTAGTGATTTTATTGGTGTTATTGGAGACCTTTGGAGACTCCTCTCCAGTCCCAGAGGGCTCACAGCAGGCGGCCAGTCCGCATGCTGCATCTCCACCCACTCCCTCAGGTCCAGCTGGACCCAGAGCAGATATTTACCCGACTGAGTCCAGGATGCTAATAAATCACTCATGTTTGAAGCCGCCACTGGCTGATCCTTTCTGTGCTTAGATGTAAATGTAAAAATTTCTCTGTTTACAATAAACGACTGGACAATAACTGAGTCACCAATTTCACTCACAGCTTAGTCACTTACTCACCTCGTCCACTGTTTGTGCGCCTTTCTGTGACAGATGTTAAACAGTCATGTCTCAGTCTAAACTGGATTCTCAGAAATACAGAAAGAAGTGGGACTCAAACCCTGAATTACATGGGCCTACAGCCTGGATTGTAAGGCTGATTTTATGTCAACATTAGTGATATAAAATACACAATATAAAAAAACCACTGGCCAAAATTGTGTTTCTCTGGGTTGTCAGATGAGCTGTTGCTGAGATCTCGCGAGAGCTGTGCGTAAGTAATATGGCGATAAACTGGTAAAACAAACAAACTCGGGTAAAAACAAACCATAACATTCGAGCCAAATATAGCAAACGTTTAATAATAATAACCATTATTTTGTATTTCTCCATAAAACAAACTGGACGAGGAAACCTTGCACAGCCTGGAAAGCTACTTGGACGAGGGCTTTGACAACCTTGTTATTGGCAAGCCACAGAAATCCACCTCTGCTATGCCGACAAGCACACCATCACAAAAACGCACCCGTTCTGAGGCCAGCACCTCCACCATCTCTCCAGAGAAAAGCTACAGCGATGTCCTGGACTCAATAGATAAGAAGCTAACCAGCCTAGACGCCCGTCTGGCCCTGGTTGAGGTTCTCCACAAAGAATTTCAAGCTCTAAGGGAATCCCTGGAGTTCAGCCAACAACAGGTAGCATCGCTCGCTGCAGAAAACCAAACGCTGAGAGACAGTGTAAAGAAACTCACCGAGGGGATGACGCAGCTGTCCGGAGAAAGTAAGAGGATGAAAGAAACTATCTTGGATATACAGGCCAGGGGAATGCGGGACAATCTTGTTTTTTCCGGGATCCCAGAACAAGCTGAGGACGACGCTGAATCCACCGTCCAAGATTTTC